>CM025787.1:2295805-2343908 GCA_014636745.2 Centella asiatica | reverse complement strand
TATTAGATTATTTCCAAAAACGAAACAGTTTCACTAAAATACTATATAGTTTTAGATATTAAACTAGCTAGGGAGCTCGTGCACAACACAAACATATTTTATTACTATTTTTTCTTTTAACAATTTGATTTTGGTTTCTGTCTTTTTTTGGGAATTTTTTTTTTGCTACATGCGGGGAATGTTTCTTTTTCTTTTTTTTTTTTTAAGATTGAGTTGACAAAATTTTTGTAGACTTTGTTTGGGTTTTATGATTTTATAAGTTTTTTTTTTTACCATTGTATGATTTTAAATTATTAATTTAATTAATTTTTACAACTAATTTTTATAGTACGTTTTTACAGTATTTTTTTAACTCAGCCTGTTTTTTATTTTGCGCTTTTTTATGAAAAATTTTCAGGATAAGTCTTTATTGTGAATTTTTACAATGCTTTTTTTATCTAACCGTACATACCTCTAATTTTGCGTCTTACTTCTTTATTATATAAGTATATATTCCTATCGCAAACAAATTTTAATCATTTCATTTTAGTTTCTTGGATGGTGAAGTTCATTTTAGTTTCTTGGATGGTGAAGTATATCTTTTCATTTCTCTATATTGTTTAGGGATGAATAAAAGAAAGATGGACATGAAATAGGCCTAACAAAGACGGGACAATCAAGGGATCGGTACGGTCTACAACCGGTCCCCAAAATTTGCAATATTAAGGTAAAAAACTAGCATAATTCAAATTGTAAATAATATGAAAAAGAAAAATCCAAAACTGCAACCAAGACAGATAGGGATTGGGCTGTGACTGACTAGAGTTATATTTTAATTATTTATTTTCAAAAACAAGTTCAATTATGTTAAAATATGAAAAAAAATATTTGGATAGACTCAGTCCAAGAACAATCTATTCTAAAATTCTCAATAATCTTCCTATTGAATTAAGACTAACATAATCCAGTCTGAACAATGTCATGATCGGTCCAAGACTGAACTGGTCACGTTAGTCTTTTCAACGACGAACCCAGTTTAGACCGATCAATCCGTATGTTCATCCCTAACATTGTTTCAATTGCGAGACTTTACGGCAGCTACCCTGCCGCAGCAAAAAGCCAAGATACATGTCAAAATGAAAACAATTGAGAGAGAGATCGTAAATGACGATATTGACTGGATACACCTCCCGGGCAATGATGCATTAACACTGACAGATGCAAACCTCTCGTTAGATTGCCTTTGCCTACAAATAGGACAAAAGTTTAGAAATGATCTGTGTCAAGATGACAGACAAATAATTTAGCCAAAAAAAAAAAAGATGATAGACACAATCCTTGACGAGAACCAAAAATTTAATACAAGACTTGATTTGACTGTCAGATCACACTTCAAATCTTCTATCCTGTCTCATCTCCTATGCCATGCATAAGATTATGACACATGACATGTTGAAATCTCTACCAAATCAATTAAACTTGGAAAGTTTCTATGCAATCAACTTTTTTAAAAAAAAGAGTAACTGTAAATAAAAAGTTTATATGACTATATGCAATCGATTTCTACAGCAACTACAAACAAACCAGCAAACAATAAAAGGATATGACAGAATTTGGACGCGAACAACAAAAGGGATAGGCGAAAATCCTAATCACCGATAAATCACATGGTTGATTACTCCACTGAATTCTTTCACTGATGAAACATTCGTACGATGTCTTCAAATTTTTCAATATCCGAATTTTTATGCACTCCCTTCACGAAATCAATTTTACGGCAAGGAGGTTCATTACTTAGAATCTTAGAAAATAAAATAACTCAAATTAATTGATTCCATTACTATTGGAGTCATATTTGTTGAAACTAGTATGTACTAGTATGGGGATAGGCTAATGTGTTTTTATTGGAGGAAATCTTCTCATGGAAAAGCAATAAGGAAAGTGTGGTTTCTAGATCAATTGAAGAATTGAGTACTGTGCCATGACTAATGCATCACATGAATTGGGAAAAATTTCAGTTTTGTTGCCAATTTTCAAGGTAGTCTTTCTTCTCTCAATTTCGTCAGTTCAACCCTCTATCTATCTATCATCCATCTATTCACAAGCTTTCACTTAATTCTTTCCACTCAATATTGCCCAAAAATTATACATATGCTCATGTGACTTTCTTAAGGACAAATTTGTATTTTCATATTATGTTTATTTGGAAAAAGAAAGAAAATGATATTGATCCAACATATGAAGGCTAAAAAAAATAAAGAAAACTACTGCGGAGCATCTATTCCATTACACGTGTTGATTCAATGTCAATTTCTTTTCTTTTGTTCTCTTAAAATAAACATAATAAGAAAAGACATGTTTGCCCTTGAGATAAAGTCGTGAGAAGTACGTCTATTATTATTATTTTTTTTTGGGCAATATTGAACAAGAGGACTTAAAATGAGGGCTTATGTATAAATGGAGGGATGAAGTAATAAAATTGAGAGGACCATATCGAAAATTGACCGAAAGATTTTGGGACAAAAGAGCAATTTTGCCCATTGATTGATATCCAAAACAATAGTTGGAAGGATTGAGACTCAATAAAGTGATACCCATGATGATGCGGGCCTGTGGGGCAGTAACGAAGCTGCTCTACATATGCATCTAACCTAGTTTCCCATGGAAGGACAAAACATATATTGAAGTGGATTTTCTTTGTTCGTGAATAGATAAGACACTGAACTTATCTTGACAAGGTAACAACTTGTCAATGTGTACAGTAAAGCTTGGGGCATGCAAAATAAATGCAACAAGTTTGAGATGATGATCGATAGATATACATGCTCCAACTTTATTCTAAATTCCAGATGTAAGCATATCTCATTCTACTATTTGCGCCTCTTTTTGCATGAGGCACAACCCTTCAATGAGTCCTAGACCTTACTTGTGAGGCACACCTCACTAAACCAAGACCCATTTCTTTAAATTTTTCTTTTTTAAAACGTTATGTGGCACAATTTTGGTTTTTTAATAGTCCTAATCTTGGTATTTAGTTCGTAGTACTAAGTTAAGCATATTTCACTTACTCACTCTATTTCAAATTAGAGATACATTTATCTTTTAATATAATATCATTTGCAAATCTTATGTTTTCGTGTGCCATGAATTTGTAAAAATATCAAGGTATAAAAGTTTGCATTTAAGAGTTGTTTTCATAGATTTTATGATATTTCACTTCAAAATTATTAAAAATAAAAAAATTCACTTAAATTATGAATTATAGGATTTCGTAAACCTATTTTGTATGAACTAAAATGTATCTTTAATCTTGGAAAGTAAAGAGTATAATTCAACTTTATGTATCCGGCTATATTTTTTCTAAAAGTTCGTTACCAATTTTTGTGATGCTATTGAGTTCTAGTACCGACAGTTATTAATTATTTTTCATAAGTAGTTAATCACCGGTGACTACAAAAATGAAGTTCTACCTTACTGTTTAATAATTAGCTGATCACCACCTGTTCTAATATGTTATTGGCTATTGCTAGTTACGATAAAATATTTTTGTTGTACTCATCTTAAATATTAATTGAGCATTACTAGACATAAACTCTAGACAACTTCTTGATAGGCAATAAATTTGATAATGATCAAATATATTTTTATTATCTTTTACAGAATTTTATGTGTGCCTCACTTCGATAAGGGGCATGCCTCGCCTCGAGCCACGCACCTAAGCCCCAATTGCGCCTTGCACCTTAAATAACTATGAGCCTATACTACACATTCTCTATTACAGAATGTGTGCAATCATCTCTCTTCTCCTTGTACAACAACACTGCCATTCACTGTTCTGAATAGAAACTAGCTAAACGTTCTGCAAGGAACCCTTTCGCATTGTTCCCAGATCCAATACGTAAAGGTTGCAAGACCTCAACTGGCTCTATAAAGAAGGTCCAAATTCCATATCCAGTCAATGTTTCGTACAATTTCCTGTCTAATTTTATTATACACCCCCTCGTTTTCCTCTCATTACCTGCTTCAAGCCTCTGTTCAGCATATCTTATTAACCTCCTCTCTCCTACAACTTGCACTTCTCATCTATATCCGACACCTCTCATTGCTTTCCATCTATGCAGGGTATAGTAAATGATTATCAAAATGGCATCTTGATAAGCATAATGACCTAATGAGAAACACATAAGACAACCATATGCTGAGAGTATATCTTTTACAAATACAGTAGCACAACATAATGAGTCCTTGAACAAAATTATTTAGGGCGACAGGCACACTGAGGTCTAAAGGCCCATCTGGGGCCTAGGCGTGGTGAGGCATGCGACATATAGAAGCACGATATGCATACTTTTTATATAGATATATACACGCACTAACACAAAAATATACACAGTACACCAGATCTAACAATAAATTCAACCTAAGCATGATACGCCTCAAAACATGCCATGCAGAATGATGTATATATGGTTCATCTTCAAAATTTTGAAATATAGTATGCATAGGGGAACATTGTATAATATGAAGTGTAAGAAATGATCACCAAAAAGAAATGGAAACAATTGTTATACCCTAGAAAATCCTTGATTGAATTCCATAAGGATGCACCACCTTTGCTTCCAGATGTACCTGGCAAAAAATAGTTTGGGTTGTTAAATCTGGATAGTGGGACTATGATAATCTATAACCGCAGACCCAGTTATAATATAGGCCAAAAAAGTTAAAAATCCAACTAGATCTGGATCTGATCCCAATTGACCTAAATTTCTTTGGAGAACATCACATTGCATTTTTTCAACCTTTCCATTCTTATGCAATGGAAGACCTATGTCACAATAGGATGTATGGATAAATCTATTCATTAATTTAACTTCTTTATATATAATTTTAAATCATCATTGATTGTAATTGAAAAAGGTCAATTTGAAAAATCTCAATATGCAGAAAGAAGAAAATATGAAGATAACAAAGGAAAGCAAATAAAAGAAAGAAACAAAAGTCTGACATCAATTTTGGAAACCTAACTTCATTATGTACACACACATTCATATATTACTAGAAAAATATTCCCTCTCTCTCTCTCTCTACATATATATATATACATATATATAGACACACATATACATTCATCTCTCTCTATATGAATGTATACACACATTCATATATTACAATACAAGTGTGAATTACAAGATGCAATCTAGATGGAAGATGTCTGAATCACCATATTTTAGAAAAATTCCGGTACTTTTATGGAAAATGGGTTTAAAACAGTTAACTGGATTAGATCTAGATTTGATGCACAAAATATGGGTTTACATTTTATCTGAACTACATTTAAAAATACAGGTCAGACCCATGATAGGTTTGGTTTGGATAAATTAATGGTTCCTGAACTACTTTGTCAGGTCTACTTCCAGACCTCAATGTGTCATTGCAATCAGAACAACCATTATGATTCTGGATAAGTATAAAAGGAGATGCGAATGAAATTGGCGATGTCAGGCTACTAGTTTCAATGAAAACATTCCTCCCCTAGTCCCATATATATAATGATGTCAGAGAGGGATATACCGGTTGAAGCTGAAAAGACTTTACATGACGCCCTAAATGATGCCAACTTCTCAACTAGAACGCGCTCCTCATCACTGTTTTTTAGAATGAATCAAAGGCAAAAGATCAGTCAAATCATTTTAATTATATAAAAGATTAGAAGCCAATCATATTCAGATTTCAAGATGTATTATATGATTGGTCATGCCATAGTTTATGAGAGGTGTCACCAGATCCAAACATACAATGCGCAAATGAAAAAACCAGATTTTTACTGATGATGGATTGGCCATCAAGATACTCATGGCATCAAAATCAGTACACAATACACAAAATGTAAAAAGTCCACTATATATGGGTTGTATTTGGTTTACGGAGTTCCCCTCCCTTCCCCCTAATTACATAAAGATGACCTCATCATAGGCCTGTTTTAGACAAGTGGGAGTCTAATGACATAAAATGTTCTGCAACCCTTAACTCATTTGGGATACGGCCGAATTAACGTATACATGTGAATTTTATCTCCAAACAAACCCACCGAACCAGAAGAGGATGATTAAAGACTCCCTTCAATAATAAAGAGAGATTTATACGAGTTGAAAGAAATCTCTCGACACCCCTAAACATCTTCATAATTGCCTATAACCCTATTAGTAATTTTTTTTATTTCTTTATGTTTTAGTGCGCACTAGCCATATTTTGATTTGGCAACAGTATTGAAGAAATATAGTATCAACAAGTATCGCGTAAGGATTAGCAAAAAAGGTTAATAATTTCAAGATGCACAATAAATTTGTTAGATTATGATGCTGATTTTGTTAGAGTGTATGCCCTAGTGGCCAATTATGTAATGATTGTGACACCATGTTTATGTTATGTTTTTTGGTTAAATGATAATTACTTTTATTATGTTTTATTTACTGCGTAATATAAATGTTAACATAATAAATGTCCTTAGAAGAATGATACTAATTATATGGATTCAAGTATGTGACTTGAATATGAGATCATATAAGTATGTAAAGTATCATTATTCTTAAATGTCCCTAGTCGAGTATCATTGTCAGTGGGACAACAATAATACATTGAGACTAGTATGTGGATTAACTGATGGCTATATCTCATTGGTCATAAATATATACGAGATATATTAAGTTGATTCATAGGTACATGTTAGAGAACATAGTACTGGACAGACCCACCATGAGAATTCTACATGGAGCGTTATGCTATGTGTCATAAGTAATTCTCATAGTGACAATGATGTAATGGTCCTTCGACCTGAAGTCATGACATTTCTACATAAGGAGTTATGCGTTTTGACATTATCAAAAGTCACCTTTAACCGGGTGGACGATAAAGGTGATTGTTGGATGCATAATGAGTTATGTGAGAAATGAGAATGATGTAGATGGAATTTAACCCTCCTATAAATTAGGGGTGATATCTATAGGCCTCTTGATTGAGTGAAACTATGAAATGCATGGCCATGCTCAAATAGAGATTTGTTTCATATAGTTTACTCATTGATCAAGAAAACTGAGATTAAATTATGAAGAGGATGACACATCCATGCCTTGAATTTAATCTTAGATATCATGGTTAAAAGGATTAAATTACATTGAAACATTGGTCACAAAAGGTAACGTCGAATCTATGACTTTATTATTACTTGGGTAACAGTGATGTATTACTAGATGCCGCTCACTGTTTATAATTTTATAATATGATTTAAAATTATTGCCAACGTAATAATAACCTACAGGGTCACACACAAAGAACATTCGTCAAGGAGAGATAATTTAAATGTCTATGATTTTAATATATCAATAAGATTGATTTATTAAATCATGGCTTTAAATTATATACATATATATATATATATATTTATATATGTAATCTGTATGAAGTAGAGTCCTTTAGAAGGAAATACGAATATATATTTATTTGTGCATATATATTAATTAAGTGAGACTTGATTAAATATATATATATCTAATAAATATAAAATTCGGATTTTAAGTCTCCTAATTAGATTAGGTTTTGGAATTACTCTATGAAAGGCTATATATATGATATATCAGCTATTCTCTAACGATCTAACGTTTTACGTATTCTAAGAATCCTAGTTGCTCACAAAAGAAAGACTAGAGTTCAAAGATATAGAGAGAGAAGAGAAATACAGATCATACAGCTAGTACTGTAATTCTTCTTGTTCGGATCGTAAGACGATTCGCGGGTGTTCGTGTGGATACCGTAGAGACGCTATTCAGTTGGATAGCGTTCAAGATTTGGAGACGATCAACACCTTCACCAAAGCTTCAGATTCGCACAATTAATTGGTAAAATCTTAAACTATCTGTATTAAATTGTTTCGCATAGATCCTCGGGTTTGGGTTTCGTTTTGTTTTATTTTAAACCGTATTTTTTTCGCTGCGTCTGATGATACGAAACCCAACAGATTTGTAGGGACTGTAAATAGCATAATTACAGGGATTTGTATTTTCTGTAATTCAGCCTTCATCAGAGGCATAATTAGTGACATGTTGATGTAACTTATTGTATATATCGACATGAATGAGAATGGAAAAAAATCTTCTAGTATTCAAAAACATTCATATGTATTCTTTATTTTTCTATGCTGTTGCGCCATAACTGTTAATATGGTATCAGAGTATGATCCTTATTAATAAAAATAAAAAATAAAAACACCTAGCCCAATAGCCATATACCCTTATCATATAGTCTGCACTTTTTTGACCATCATCAAGCTGTGGAGTACCAGGTGATCATCACCATCTGTTTCCCGTCGCTGGACCATGGCTGATCTGCCCACACGCACCACTCACGCACTTCCCATCACCTTCAGTGTCGATGCCACGCGCCGGCATGTGATGACAGGGGACATCAGCGCTCCTGGCGCGAGACTCTTTCGTTCGCATAGAATGAATTCTATAAGGAAGGGTAGAGACCCATGGAATATGACTTCCCTCATTCCCAACTAGGAGTAGTGCTATAATGCTCCTAACCGCTCGGACTACCTTCGCTCAACACTGTTAGCTTACGCCCTCTAGTCTAGCTCCAACTCTTTCTTTTTAGGTCTGTACCGCTCTCGTCATAGCCTAGATAGATAGAAGTTTGCTTTCTTTCAGTTTAGGTCGATCAAAACGCACTGGAACTTCTTTTGGGTCTGATTTCTGGAAACAGAACTTTCGCCAGTAGACTTGTCTCTCACTGAGCAGTTGATTGCAGGTACACGAGGGTAATCACTAATATTTGATCAATCTGGTAATAATGTCATGAGTGTTTTGTTTTCCACTACTGTGATTCCATTATCTGCAGTATATCTTGTTATTGTAGTGGTGTTCCTAAGGTTTGGCTGATTTTATTGACAATTTATGTTGCTGGTTTTGACTGTCTTTGCATCCTTGGATTCCTTTGTCAACATCAACCACTGCTTGCTTAGGTGTACTGTTTCGAATTTGTTTATGTTAATGATAATAATGGTGCAGCAAGTCCATTTAATATCCTAATTGAATTATTTCTTGGGCATTTCTTCTTTGCATTCACCTATTAACAATGCAGATGTAGTACTGTTAAGATTGCTTTTAATGCTTCTGGTCCTGATGCGATATTTTCTCTCCATGCAACTTTTTCCAAAACCTATGCATTATCTGGTACAAATGCTCATTTTTCATCTCAAAGTTCTACTTGGATTATTGATTCAGGTGTGTTGGAAAATATGAATGGTAATTTTAAATTAACCTCTTATACACCTTGTCCGAACAATGATAATGTTCTAGTGGCTGATGGGTCTCTTTCGCTTATTGGTGGGAGGGGTTCACTTGGTTTGACCCTAATACATCTTTATCTTCGGTTCTCCATGTTCCCTCATTTATTGCAAAATTGTTGTCTGTCCAAAAACTGACCGCATCAGTACATCACTAAAATGTTCCGTCGCATTTTATCCTCTCATTGTATTATTCAGGATTTGGTGACAAGACAGAAGATTGGTAGTGTTAGAGCCCTTGGCAACCTTTATTATCTAGATATGCCTTGTCTGGTCTACATGGATCTTTAACTCAAGCTCTTCACTCTATTTCTGATTCAAGTCTCAATTTCCTCCATCAGTGGTGTCGCCGTTTTGAACATCCTCCTTTCTCGGTATTAGAGTCGTTTTTCCTTCTTTAGCTAAAAAATGAGATAAGAAAATTTTTTATGTGAACCTTGTGAATTGGGTAAACACCATCGAGTTAAGTATCCTGTTATTAATTATTAATGAAGACATCCAGAACCATTTCTGTTATTTATTCTGATGTTGTCAATAGTGGTTTGTTACCTTTATAGATTCTTATTCTAGTATAATGTGAATTTATTGCGGCTGTTATAAAGGAGAAGTCATAAAATGTTTTCAAGAATTCATAAAATGATTTAAACACAATTTAATGCCAAAGTCAAAGTTCTCCACAACAATAATAGCCGTGAATATATGAATAAAAATGCTTTTGTGAATTATCTCTCTCAGAATGGCATCTCCACTACTGCAGCAGCACTAGAATGATGTTTCAGCTCCACATTGATAACTGGCTGCAATACTTCTCCACCAGGATCCCAAGTCATTAACAAATTCCTGACATCTCCTTGTTTGTGAACCAGCACAATGCATGGCAACGGCATCAGTACATAGCCCTGCCACACTCTTCCCTTGTCAAATACAAGGCTTAGGGACTTGTTGATTAGGGCATCAATATAGCAAAAGCAAGCCTTAGGATTTCTAGTTTCTGTCATAGCTTTATAAGTCTTGAGCTTCCCTTCACCATTTTCTGCACTTCTTTTAGTCTATGAAGAAACAACTCTTGTACTTGCTATACAGTCTTTTATATCCTGGCTACCAGTCACAGTAATCTCTATTGCCCCTTGGATAGGCAGTAGAACTGGAGCTATCAACATTGCAACAATACTAAGCATTTCCCTGAACTCCTTGGAAGTTCTACTAAAACTTCACAACATATTCTTCCCCAGTAGAAGACAGCACTTAACAAAAGTCCAACTACTCCATGTCACTAGTATATAGACACATCTAACAATGTCAAAAGGTACTGCACAAATAACCCCAATATTTTCCTTTCCATTATCCAATTGATAATCTCTGCTAAACCAGAGTACCAAAGCTTCTTGTTCTGAACCTTCATGTTTCTTTTCCCTTGGGAGCATATTAAAAAAAGATGAGTTCATCCTAAATACAACTCCAATCTTGTCCCTCCAAGAGAGTGGCTTAGCAATACAACCATCCTTTAAATTTTCATATTCCCAGGGCAGTTCTCTTGTTAACAGAGCATAAGAAACAGTTGAAGCAATATCAGCCATTTCAACTTTCACCCAAAGTTGATTCCAGGTTTGAAAACCATCACCAATTAAAGCATTAGAATCAATCCATGTTCTGCCCATAACAGCATACACTTCAGGAACTACGGTGAAACAACATCACCAAAATCAATGGAAAACATTGCAGGACATGTCTTCTTTGATTCTAATTCCTATTTTTGCCTTGCACTTCCTTTTTCTCCTTACAGACTCCTAGGACTTGGTTAGTTACATTTTCCTTACAACAAACAGGTTGATCCTCTAGGCCACACATTTTTCTAAGATAGGTAATCACATTCCAAAGACTCTTCTCCAATGGAACCTTACCATCGTTGTTGTAAGCCACATCCATTTCCTTCTCTTCATTGCTAGCAATTTGTCAATCATTTAATGCTTCATCCCATAGTAGAGCTTCTTTAAAATCTCCAAAGTCATCAGTAGGAAGCTCATCATAAGATGGCATTTCATCACTTTGTAGGAGTCCAACTTCATCATCTTCAGGGTAAACATCAAATAAAACATCAAATACAGGAGCTTCTTCATAGTCAATCTCTCCTTTACTTCCTTCCAAACCATACTCCTCAACATCACATCTCTCAGAGATATACTCAAGCACATCCCTCTGGTTTATCTCATTCATTTGACCTTTGTTTCTCCAACCAACTTCTTCTTTATAGGCTGGAAACACAAGTTTCAGGTGCTCGAGATCCTTGTCATCATCAATCACTACTAACTCCTTGTTTTGTTTTCTCAGCCTAGCTTCTTCTTCCTCTTGGATAGATTCCCACCCATGTGCCTTCCCAGCATATGGATTAGTGAATCCATTACTATTATCACCATCTCCTTGCTTCAACACATCAATAACTACTTCCAAGAACTTGTCCAATTTCTCTCCTAACTGATTTAGTTTTTCATCAGTAGTTTCCTTATGCTTTTCAAAACTGACTGCTCCCAATTGTACATCCTCATCTATCCATCTACTGTTATTGCTCATACCCTTGATCCTTCAGTTGTTTTCACAATTATTCTACGGATAATTTTATTGATGAATAAACTCCAATTTCCAAGGTAGACACACTCGATTTGAATTCAACAGTTGATATGAATTCAGTGAGATAGTTTACCTTTGAGATTTCACTCCGCTCCACAGGTTCACCTCCTGGTCTCAGTCACCAGCCTTTATTCTACGAGCAGATTCAGCCAAAAATCCACCCAAACAATATTCAGGGGTTGTTTCTGCAATTTTCCTGCCTAGACAGTGTCGACCAGGCTAGATTAACTTGTCCCAATAGTCTGAACAAGGTTTAAATCAGATTCAATCAACTGGTATTGAGTTCCGATGAAAATTCACCCAGCCGAGAAACAGAGTAAGACAGATCTGGATTAGTTCCAGTCTCTGATGAAATTATCTGTTGATTTTAGATTGTACCCAACTGCTATAAGCTTTTCTGAGACTGGTAGAGTTGATTTGAATAAGGAAATTCAGGTGTAGAGGAAGGAAATGGGAGGAGAAGTGCTCCTTGAGCAAAAGCAGTTCCCTGGGATGGAACTTGCTCTGATACCATTTGTCAGGTCTGAGATGGCCTGACTTGATACACAGTAGCACATAGATGAGATTTAGGGGAGATAAAGAAGAATTAGGGAAGAAGTGAGGAAGAGACAGAGCAGAATTGGGGAATCTAGAACAGGGGAGGAGAGACAGTTGAAGGAGGGAGATAGAGAGAGAGAGATAGAAGTCTTTGCAAAGAAAGTTACATTTCACTCATTTCATAATGATCATATCAGCAGAAATTACAAATACTTATAGTGGCCTTAACATGCACCACCTATGCTAACTTATGCCATTCCTAACAAACCTTATCACCTAGACACGTCACCACATGGCTATTTAACTAATTACCACCGTAACTAGAGTGAATTATAAAGCAATACAGAGTACAAAACAGAGTAATGGAAATAAAGTATTAGCCTTCCTTTGTGATCCTGACAGTAACAATCTGTTGTAGCTAGGCCTGGTGCTGAAGCCTAGTATAGAGCCAGTGCACATGGTGTTTTTGAACTATTGTGGCTCCGTTTGTTAGTAGAAGACTTGGGTATAATAAGGCTGCTATTAGCATTGCACATGATTCGGTCTAACATGATAGAACTAAGCATATTGAGATTGAATAACATTTTATTAAGAAGCAGCTATCGTCTCATTTGTCTACCTTTTGTTAAATTAGAAAATCAGATTGCGGACATCCTAACAAAATGTCTTTGCTACGTGTCTTGGTAACAAAGTGTTCCATCCATTTTGTTTCAAGTTGGGCAGACGTCTACGCACCAATTTGAGGGGGAGTGTTAGAATATATTAGTTAAGATTAGACATCCACAAAGACATTCAAATATTTTTTGTAAACAGTTCAGGTTTATTGTAAAATCAGAACCCCAATCGACCCAGATTTGCTTCTACTTATTGTAATTGGTGAAATACGTCTTCGCTGAAGTGCTTGTTGGCATCACTGATTCTTCGTTTGAGCCAATGTGTATGCTTTTGTGAGACATAAAAAAGGTCATCCAGATCATTACTTGCTCTTGCTATTGTACGACGCATGGAGTAATATCAACTAAATTAATATTAATTTAAATACTATTTTGCCATAATTTGACTTAAAAAAGTAAAACGTATCTCTAATTTTGAATCAATGGATAGAATTAATTATTTTGTTCTCTATTATATGTATCAATGGCTCAAAGCTATATTTACTACCATAGTGTTAATTTTATTTAATCAATTAAGAAATATTGTAATAGATATTTTCCCTTTTCTTTTTTTTGTAGAGATATTTCCCCATACCTAAATAAACTAAGATTTCCAACATATCAGATCGAAGCTGACATGGCTTCTCTTAACCGATCTCAGACATCATAAAAGACCAAGTACCTGATAAAACTAGGGTTCCATGGCTTCTGGTTGTTATCCTTCGATAGAAGAAAATTGAAGTAGAAGAATCGGGCTTTATTAAAAAAACTTCATCCTTCAATATGTGTCTTTGACTACACCTTTCTATTGAAAACTAAGAGTGTAGTTGAAAACTAAGAGTGTAGTTGAAAACTAAGAGAAGGAAAGATACAGATCCTTCCAACAACGTTGATGCTTTAATACCATCAACCCTGCAAAGGTGTTTAGAGATTGAAGACCATGCCCAAATGAAACTCAACAAGCTGTGTCATCAGTTACAATTTGGGAATCTTTTTATCCAACAGTAATTCCAAAGTTTGGAAGTAACGTCACTTGTATGGTTAAAATTGGAGGCGCCATCTCCACCTAGTGTAGATGGAGGAATTTGAGCAAAGACAGCGACAGGTTCTCTGCCCCTGCAGAGATGGAGCAACTGAAGTTTTGAGAATTCAAGAGAAGGTCATGGCGAGACGAGCCGTTTGTCATTATCATATACGATAGGAGCCAAGTGGAATTGCAGTGATGTATGCAGCTGAGGCATCCGAACAGACCGGTATTTATAAATTTTCAGAATACGTTAGTTTGCCTTCAGAATCAATACAAGCATATAGCATATATTTTGGAACAATGGCATAATAATAAAGAGTATTATTTTGAAATGGATGAAAATATATCCACTTTTTACGGTATCTTTTTGATAAGGTAGAAATTACTCTCGTATATTGTACATAAAAGATTTCAAATTATAATAAGAAAATGATTTCCAATTTATAATAGAAAAAAGTATAATTAATTTATAAGTAATAATTTTTTTAGTTACCACAAAGAATACTCTTTGTATTAAATGGTTACATGTTAACATAAAAAATTCGTTCAATGTTTTGTTCTCTCATGGAAACAAGAACGTTTTCCTTTTAAGGTAAAATTTTCCCATGGCAGTTGAGGTAATTGGTCAATATGCTCCACATATGAAGCCTCCTTAGTTATCATGAAGTGAGAGTTCCCTTACTCAAGAAAGACGTTGATGATGTGCTTTGAAATGGATGAAATATATGTCCATTATTTACAATATCTTTTTGATAAGGTAGAAATTACTTGTATATTGTACTTCAAAGATTTCAAATTATGATCAGAAAATGATTTCCAGTTTATAATATAAAAAAGTATAATTAATTTACAAGTAATAATTTTTTTCAAATACCACAAGGAATACTTTTGGTATTAAATGGTTACATATTAACTTAAAAAACTGGTTAACTATTTTGCTGTGTTATGGAAACACGAATGTTTTCCTTTAAAGATAAAACTTTCCTGTGGTGGTTGAGGCAATTGGTCAATATGCTCCACGTATGAAGCCTCCTAGTTATCATGAAGTGAGAGTTCCCTTACTCAAGAAAGAGATTGATGATGTGCAGAAAATTTTGAGTGAGCATGAGGCTGAATGGAAAAAGAATAGTTCTCGTATGAATATGATCGTTGGCAAGACAGGAGGTACGCAACTTTGATTAACTTCTTAATTGATAGTCCTAAAGGTAGTATCTTCATTGAATCAATTGATGCTTCTGCTTATTCAACGAATGGAGAGAGATGAGTGGGAATTTGGTGTTATATTCTTAGTATTTTACTATAAGTTTGAGCTTTAATGTGTTAATTCGTGTCCTAAATGTGTTTATATTACTTTATTTTCATTATACGGATGTTATGCATGTTCTTTTGCTTGTTTTGGTGCTTGTAAGACTTTAATTTAGGTTTATATTGGATGTGCAAGAGTAATGGATGAACAAGGATCAAGGTAGGACGTGAAAAAGGAGCAAAACTGAGTTGTAGGAGCAATGCACGGCCATGGTGTGCAAAAGTGCACGGCCGTGCAGCCTTTAGAGTCAAAATATAGTTTGCAAGAGTAGTGCATGGCCAGGCCATGCATCGACCAGATCTGATGTTCTAATTTTAGTCTTTTTTCTATTTTGACTCAACTTAGGATGTTTGTTTAGCCAATTTTCATTAGAATTTGATATGTAACTATATGAGAATCATTAGATCAGAATTCTCAAGGTTACACACACATTCAAAACCCTATTCTCTCTCTTTTCTTGTGATCAAAATTGAAGGTTTGGATTTATCTATCATCATTGAAGTTCAATATTGGATTTTTACCATCGTTATTGAAGGATCATCTCTTTCCCTTGTTTCTAATAATTATGGATGTGCTTAATATGTTGTTGGCTTGTTCTTCAATTATGTTAGGCAAAATTCTTCATTCTAGGATTGGGTGAAGCTCAATGGTGTAATTAGCGATTATGATGTGAATTCTTATCTTCTATGTGATTATCCATCTTTTGATTTAATTCATGTGAATTCGTTCCATGACTTGTTTAAATGATCTTAGATATTTTGTGAAAAATCGAAAGATGAAACTTAATGTTGGAAAGTCTAGAATTAAACCTAAGATAATTTGCTATGAAAGTATGTTTTATTTCTTGAGCATTCTATATTGATTATCATCGTTCTTAAAGGAGTTTAATTTAGTTTTACACTAACGAAAGTTAGGTAGAATTGGTTTTGACATAGTTGTTGTTCCTTTTCTTTTCTTTTCCTTTTCTCCTTAAAAGACGGTAACTAATATTGGATAATTACCTTCAAAAGACGAAAATCACATGAAGAGAAAATTCATAATTGAGTTGTTAATTCCCATTGTGGTGAATCCTATCCTAGAAGCTTTTAATACTTGATTTCTTCTTTCTTGCTTGATTCTTTTAGCTTTAATTTACAATTACTCATTAATTAGATCAATTTCATTATAGTTCTATTTGATTTGTTTAGCTATTCCGTATTGCAATAAATCAATTGTTAACTCAGTCTTTGTGGGAACGATATCTTTTGTCTACTACACGATAAACCGTGCGCTTGCACTAGATTGCATAATAGCCTATCAAGAGAATGTTTGAATTACTTTCTCGGATGTTTGAATTATTTTCTCAGTATGTGGATAAGCTTGGGCCTTCGAATGTAGTTAAGTGGTCTCAGATAATGCTTCATGTAACAAATTAGCAGGTTAGATTCTTTAAAGTTTGAGTCTTTTAGAAGTTTTTTTTCCCTATAGTTTGCTCGATGTTTTAAGAAGTTCTCTTCTGTTTCTTTTCTTTAGGTAAGCTTTTGATGGCAAAATACCCCAACCTATATTGGATGCCATGTGCAGTGCAATGTATGGATTTGATCTTCAAAGACATATTCAAGATCCCCCCAAGTAAAGAGAACCCTTGAGAGGGCTGTTTCATTAAATGCCTATATATATATACTCATTCTAGAGTTGTGAACATGTTAAAGAAGTTCAAAGGCAAAAAGGACTTGTTAAGGCCAGCTAAGACCTGCATTTTGCTTGGATGTTGACAAGCTAGTTTCTACAAAACACAAATTCATAACTAATTCGTGTTTTGCTAGGATGTTGACAAGCTAGTTTCTATTTAAAAATGGAAACACCCTGAAGAAGTTCTTCCCACATGTATGATTAAATAATGTAGGTATGTAAAAAGATCAGAACCTGATATGTTTGGGAATCTGAAATTTTATAACAAAGTGATGATCCCCTCGTTTTGAAGGGTTATTAATATCTGGAACTCCCATATATGGCAGCTTCACAGTCTCTCCGAACTGGACCCCAGAAGGAATTTGAAGATTTCTCAAGCCTTCAGCAGTTTCCACCTGACATTTGTTTCTATATTGTTACTTCCACATCGACAAGAAAATTATCTTTCAAACATTCAATAACGTCCACCGTTTGAAATTATCCTAGTGAAAATAGATACATAACAAGGTTAAATATTAATACAAGTAAGAACAAAATCCAGAAAATTCAAATTAAGTAACCCACGACTTCAAATAACCCACAAAACAAAAACCACATAATTCTAATTAACCACGACTTCAAATAACCCACATGACACCGTGAATTTTACAGACTCATAAACCATAAAAGGACCAATGTCAGTTTTGCAGTTGTATGAACTTGTAAACAGAAATTAGGTTGGCCCACTTAGGCAGATATACTGGCCAGGGATATCCTATATGGTCCTAATATAAATACTTCTTATATTTTTATGGTTAACTATTGCAAGTTTGCAACATAAAAATATTTTTAAGTTTAATTTAGATGTTTAATTAAAATAATTTAATAATTTTAGTTGAAAAGAAAATATAATTCTTTTTTTGGTACAAATCAAAATGTTCTTCACTAGCCAAAAAAAGATGTGTTCCATTTGTCTTAGGCCCCTATTTATTAATTAAATGTATTATGAGACCCAATCATTAATCAAATCAAAGCCCAAAATCTACTGAAGGGTTCCTTTTTCTTTTTTTTCCAGAGACGAAAATATTTATAGCAAGAAACAAATTGTTTGTGTTATGAGAGGGATAATTTGCTTCTTCCTTTTCCACTCTATTTATACTGCTAAGAATTACAATTAATGGCCTGAGATCAGGCCTACAATAACTCTATCATCAGTTTGTTGGAGAAAAGAATATTTATGCTAGATATAGGCTATGAAGAAAACTGGGACTGCAGAATATTTAGGAAAGAACAATAGGATTTAAGGAATAATAGTTTTGACTGAAACTGCAATACTTTACTGAACTTCAAAGGGCCTAATTTATAGGCTTACAACTTAACAAACAACTCCTAAAAGGCTGCAACTAAATAATAACTTAGCCACTAAACACAACATGGGATAGCATCCCTGAATATTTGCTAACAATCAAACAAACTCTGGAATATTTGCTGACCACTAAAGACATGACATAAACAGACTCTAACAAACTTACGACTCAAACTCTTTTTGAATCACTTAATTTTAACACTTCCCCTTGATTCAATTTCTCCATTTGCAACCAACCCTCATATGAAATGATGGTGTATCTCGACGTGCTTCATTCTCCCATGGTAAACTGGATTTTGTGTCATTGCTATCGCAGACTGGTTGTCACAATAAATCTTGGTAGCACCTCCATGTACATGATGAAGGTCTGCAAGTAATATTCTTAACCAAACTGCCTGACAAGCAGAAGACATTGCTGCAGCATACTCCACTTCAGATGTTGACAAGGCTGTTGTTTCTTGCTTCTTTGAACTCCATGAAATAACCCCAGATTCTAAGCTAAAGATACTTCTAGAAGTGCTTTTTCAATCATCCAACAAAATCGCTATCTGTATAGCCAATTAATTCAAGCGGCTTCACAAGCAAATACCATATGCCGAAATTGAGAGTTCCAACAATGCATTGCAGGATTCTCTTTGCTGCTCCAAGGTGATGCTTTGAAGGCCAGTGTGGAAACAATACCAACAGAAAAAGAACTATTGAGAAGAGCATGATTTAAGTAAATTAGACTCCCAAACAAGCTTTAATCGCAATGGTCCCTTTGCCTTCAATTTGTACTTGTTTGTCATCACCAAGTGCAACCTTTAACTGAATTGACTTGTCCATTGTCTAAAACACTCTTTTCTCCAGTCATGTGATTGCTACACCCAATATCTAGAAACCATACATCTTTCTTTCTTATGTTAGGATTCAAATAAGTATGAAAGAGACTCCCTTGTTCTTCCTTTTCCTCGACAAAGTTGGCTTGTTGTTTGGCTTTCTCCATCTTCTCTGGACAATTTGGTGCTATGTGGCCATAAGTTTTGCAATTATAACACTGTTGTCCTTTATAATCCTTCCTTTCAAAGTGTCCCCTATCAGACCTTCGTCATCCTCTGCCACAACCACGGTAGCCACCTCTACCTCGGTGGTGGGAAACGAGTAGGGTTAGAATTGAAGTAGAAATTTTTGGGAGAAGATTGAGAGAGGGATATTCAAGCACGAGATTCAATAATAATAATAATGATGTATCAATTCATAGATGAATAAAAATAAAGATCACATCCCTTTACATAGTTGACTCAAAACCTAAAACTTAATGAGCAAGACACTCCTAGTTAAATAAGGAAATAGAATCCTAATCATTAATTATGACGTTAACGAATAAAAAAATTAGAATATTATCTAGTATTTGGGTTTATTAATATTATAAATCCTATTTAGCCAAAATAATATTGATCCAACCAAGTTGGACTGATCCTTCGGATTCGTCCTACATCAGTTCACCTCTGCTGAAAAGAACAAATTGTTCTTGAGTTAGGACAGGGGCAAAGGATACCACCTTCCTTAGGAATTCGCTTGAGAAGCAATGATCCTACAGCATGCTTTAATTTCCCAGGAGTTTGATCTCTAGCAGGCGTGAACTACATCTCATAACTACCATGCTTGAATGAGTATGTATTGTTGTATCCACAATGTTGCACCTTCGATCAAAAAGTCATGATCGTCTGAGCAAAATATATGACAAACTTTTGCAGGCAAAACATCTTTCATGAGTATCTTTCGTTTCAGCCTCCAAACATACTACCTCCTCACATTGAGATCCAAGAGCAACTACCTTCCAGCAAAAGTCACCAACTTATTGTTTGGACAATGAGCTGAAAAATTTTCATGACCACCACAAGTTCCACAAGTAATTTCAGTATGAGGCTTGTTGAAATTGTTAGAACTTGTTGAAATTCTGTCTCGGTGGTGAAGAGCAACCTTGATGGTTGGAACTAGAAGAGTCGCGAGTAAAAGTTCATGGGCCATTACCTCGGTTATTAAATGGAGTCTCGGTTGTAATATGGAGACGAGCCAAGGTTATTTTGAGATGAACCAACATTACAGTTGTTGCTCTAAGAAGATGAACCATTCTGGGATTTCTCAACAATGCAGTTTGTGTGGGTGAACAACTCATTCTCTCTTTGATTGAAATTTGGCATCAAAGGCTTCTTAACAATATCGTCGGTCAATTCTTCCACCACTTGATAGGTAGCTTGAACAATATCACTCAACGACGAGGTATATATACTTCCAGAAATCTCAATTGACATATCAGGGTTCAAATCTTTTCTATACATAGCAACAAGAACATCTTCATTATCAAATTCACAACAAGTGCAAAGGTGATAGAACTTACTGCTATATTCTCCAGACGGATAGACTTCACCAAACTAATGAACTGGATAAGATCACGTTGCTTGTAGTTGGTTGGAAGAAAGTGTTGTTTCATGGCAGCCTTCATCTCTGCCCACGTTTGTATCTCACCTCTTCCGGCTCTACGAAAATCAACTTGTTCCTTTTTCCACCAAACACAAGCGGTTCCTTTGAGCTTGGCTTTAGCAAAGTAAATTTTTCGAGCTTCATTAATGTTATGCCATTGAAGAAACTCTCCAAGGTATGCAGCCAATCAAGGAAAACATCAACATTGTGATCCCCATAAAAATCTGGAACATCAAGATTGACACCATTGTTGATTTCCAAATTGTTGTCGCCACAAGTGTCTGCCTCCAAGAGCAGGTCCTTTTGTGTGGCCTTAAAAACAGTAGAGGATTCTTCTCTATCTCGAGCAAGGCTTTAACTGATTCTGTGATTGTTCTCACTTCGTTGCTCAAAGATTCAAAATTATAATCTTGTATTTTAGCAATTTCTTCCATCTGTTTGGAGATCTCCTCAAACATTGGTGAAACCTCCGCTCAAAACCAAATTATATGCTAATTTATGTTCTATTTTATTAAATATCAATTAATATTAAAATTCAATGATAATATAAGATATATGAAAATTCTAATGTATAATATCATATGTTTTCGACAAGCTTTAAGCTTCCAGTAATAACTTCCACTACAATTATCAAGGACATCTCTCTTAGTGACTAGGCAGTGTTTAATTCAGTGAGTGACAAATTTACAAAGTGATATGTCAGAGAATACACACACAAACAAACACCCATCCACACACACTGACACACATACATGCATATATGTAATAAAACAACTTCCTGAACAAAATTCAAAATCAAGTAGTGCTGTTACCCTAATGACAGTTCCTAGTATTGCCTCGGTGTAATCAACATTAATTGTTGAGTAAAGATGAAGACCATCCCTCGTTATTCCCTGTTTTTCTTTGACATGGAGAACCAAATAGAGATCACCAGAAATGCCCCTGCATTTAAATATATGATGTCATTCCATAAGAAATCACATTATAAATACTTCACAACATAATGAGCTCCATCACCGAATTAATAAGTGTAAAACAGGAAGCAAATTTAAGCCAAAACTTTCTGCTAATAAAGTTGTTCTCTTAAGGGAAATGATATTGCCAGGCAGAAATTATGCTTCCAGAGCAATATGACATTAAGTGACGCTTGTTAGTGACAAAAATCACCGTTAATGGCACTAATTGCTATGAGCAAATAATTTTTGCTCTGGCAATATTACCTCCCTTTCTTGATTGTATTCATTTCAAATTAAGAAAAAGGATATTCTAAATGAACATAGATGATTTACGAAAGGAAACTTGTGCGTACATATTATGACAGATAGTAAGCACATTCATTATAAAAGATACATACACATGCGCACGCACACGCACGCGCACACAAATACATACATATATACCTCAGAAGCATGGAGTCGTGAGCGGGGATTCTAATTCGCCATATGGTGACTCGATTCGAAAAATTCCAAAATTTGGTGATTCAAGGATTTGATCCATACATATAATTAAAGAAAATTTGTATTATCTGCATTAAATATATCCTTTACAAACGCTTAATATATCAATATTTATAATAAGTTATGGATAAAAATAAAACAAATATTAACAAATATAATTATTTTACCTTGTTATTAACATAGTATTATAGTAGGTATAATCAATAAATGAAACAAACACGGAATATATTCTTTACCAAGTCCAAGGTTGTAAGATGCCAATAGTGCAGAAGCCCAAACAGAGCTGAAAAGAGACCAGATACGAAGCACAACCAAGAAGATAGAAGTGAAGCGAGACAAGAGATTCTTGGAATTGCCGACCAAAGAAGACAAGAGAAACACGAAGAACATGATGGGGAGAAACAAAAAAAAAGAGAAGATAGAATGTCGTGCTAATTAGGGCTTCTCTTTCTAACCATACTTTTTTTTTCTTTTTAAGTTTTACGCATGTGAAGAATCACATAGCCGCACCAATTCACGAACTCAAGGATGCCGAATCGAATCTCATAGCCAATCTTGGACAACGATTCGTCAGTTCTTTGTTGAGCAAGTCTCATAGCTGAATCATGGCGGATCCCTGCGAACCCGAATCAAAGCTGCACTGCTTCAGCAGTTCGTGACCTAATTGGTGAATCCCTGCTTCCTAGATATGTACATACATTAAACCAAAAGATAATGATAAATTCTAGAGAGGCAAGAGAGGTCTCACAATGAAACCAAGGACATTACAGCCTTTGAATAACATATGAAAATGATAAGAGTGTTATGAACAAATCAGAATGAGGGCATGCAGAATAAAAACCTAAAACTAATAAAATGCAACATAAATTACAAAGAATAATGACCTTAAAACAATTTATTGCTGAATTAGAAACTAAACTCTGCAGAATATATTTGTAAGTTATGTAACGCAGTTCAAGAGGTCCGGTATACTCGATTATTTACTAAACCGGTTCAGTTCGGTATTGAAAAATCGATAAGCTTAAGAACCAGTTCAGTATCGGCTTATCTTACATTCTTACCGGCAATGACGAAGCTAGGAAGGAGCCTGGGGTGGCCCAGGCTAACCTGGGTTTTTTGATAAAAATATATTATCCCCTTAAAATTTATTTAATTTTTGGTGGCCCCCACTCTCTTTAAAAATAAAAAAAATGTAGTATTGGATACTTGTAGCAATAAGGCCCAAAACACTATAAAAACATTTGGAGAAGGCCCAGATACTCTAAGGAACTAATATATTACTATATTAGTACTTTTATTATATGATGTTTAATATTTATATTTTAATATGTCTCAATTATTTTTCCTATTAGAAATTTTTACATCATGTTTCGTGTTTTGCCCCCCCACCCCCAAAGAAAATTTTCTGGCTTCTTCCCTGCTTACCTGTTATTACTGGTCATCAGGTCTCAGGATCAAGTGCTGGCATCACTAGTTCAATATGTCTAAACTGAACTGGTTGCCTGTCCTTCAATACTTGAGTAAAATTCATTTAACCACCTCAGTTTTGGTTCAACTTTCACGTAACCACCTGAACTTTAGAAACCTACATTTACCCACCTGAATTTTTGTACGAATGTTCACTTGACCACTTGGAGTAATTCCATGAAATTTAACAATGCACTTGACATTCCTAATGTTGATGATTGTAGATCTATATGTAAAACTACTAATAACATACATAATTATTGCAAAAACATTGGAAAATGCATGTTTAGTTTGGCTAAAAAGGCACTTGCTTCACTTAATACCAAAATGTTAGGAAGGTAAATGTTAGTTTCTAGACTTTAGGCGGCTTTGAGAGCATTAGTAGCTTATAACTCAGGTGGTCAAGTGAATTATACTCTTAAACTTTGTTAATTACTCAAGACTACTCAGAACTACTATGTCCAACTTTAGGGAATATTTCGGTATTTCATTTGTTCCATTTATGCCACCATCCACCGCAACTATGAAACACACATCTCTCCATCTATCGCTGGCCAGCAGCGACCGCTATGATTCAAAGTGAAAGAGCAAGTAGTTACTGCAGCCCTCTTCAATGAGGTAGTTAAAGGTGTGGTCATCGGTCTATCGCAGTTGTAAGTGACTTTTTAGTTTTTAAGTAAGTGCACTAATATAAATAAAAGAGTACAAAAGAGAGGGGGCATTCCCCAAATATAAAGGCAGTCAGCCAACAAAAACATCCGAATTGAAAAGCTATAGCTAGCTGGAAAGAGCATAAGGGCTATATGCATTAGCCTAACAGATACCAAGCTGGATTAATGCAGCCATGGAGCTAAAATAGAATGACTTCTCAGAAAGGATAAGAATTGTGTAGTGTCCTGAAACCGAGGCATTATGCTAGCAGAAATAGATATGACCAAGTTATCAACAGTCAACACTCTTGGTAACTTCTTGATGAAATCGAGTATTTTGTCTCTCCTAATAAAATAAAGTGCATCAACGAGCAATAAAGCTAGAGCATTTCTAATAATTCTCGGACCCTGAAGGAACTGATGAAGTCAATCACGCTATCCAGCTAATATTCTGAAAATCTCCACAACTGGAATCCTTATAATAGCAAGCAGAAAAGAGACAGAGGAAGAACAAGTGACAGTGATTCCTGGTCTGAAGTGCATAACTAGCAAGTGGTATCAGTTGAAGGATTTTATTTCTTCTTATAACATCAGTTTTTTGAAACGATTCGTGGAATGATTGGAATCCTAACTACAACATAAACAAGTAACACGCAACATATAAATTGTTCCATAACAGAGTCCCATTCAATATGAGGAGAGTGACTATGGAAAAATGCCAGAACTTCAAGCTTTTACAGTAGAAATAGGCAAGAGCCCCACTTAATTTCATTACAAGTTCGCACATTGACCAAAATTGAGGTATCAAAAAACTGTAAAAATGATTGAGCCAAACGAGAGCGAGCGTGAGGGAGATGCCATCTATCATTAACGATATAACTGCTACGAGTGGCATATCTATGCAAACTTGAGTAAGACATTAATCTTCCAAAGTGGGATGAAGTCAAAGTAGTCCCTCCATACCACAGATTGTGGCAGAAGGAAAACAACCTTCCATCACTTATAGAGTAATGCAGAAAAACTTGTGCAGCAGGTCGCAATTGGAGGATTTTCCTCCACAACCAGAAAGAGTATGAGAGAGCTTGCAAGGACCAGAAGTGCTTACCTTTAATGAGTGTTAGAATATATGTTATAAATGACGGTATCTCTTATAACCGGTATAGTCATTAGGGAATCAATTGATCCTTAATCTATGGGATTGTAATTGATGCTAGAATTAAATTAGAGATCTCCTTGTAAGCCTATATAAAGGTATCCAATATTAGTTTTTTATGCACCTCATATAATACTATTCTCTCATTTACGCATAATCTCTCTTCTAGTCAATGTTCTAAAAGCCCCCGCCTAGTCCAATTAGTCTCCCGTCTAAGTGTTAGGTAGTTCTCTATCGCCTAATGCCGCCTAACGCTTAAGTCCACCTAATTCAGACTAATCCCGTATAATATCCATATAGGCTCTAAGCCCTCCCTTCACCGCCTAGATTTGCCTAACGTCTTTTATAACACTACTTCTAATTTAATATCAATCATGGAGTCTGATGTTTTTCTCCAGGAATCCCAACATGGTATCGGAGCTTAATCCGATTTGAAGCCCTTGTTATCCTTTTACTGAATATTTATGATATTTAAGATTAGATTAGGAACTTGCTACTATTTCTTCAACCTAAGTCAGCATATCTCCTCAAGTTGGAGTCCTCTTCAAAAAAAAAAAAAAAAAAAAATAGTTTGCAACCTTAGGGTTGTTTGAGATGGTTTTGCCTAACATCTTGTTAGACTTGTTTGCTTTGAGATGGTTTTGCCTCAACAACAGTCTTGTGTTCCTTGTAGTTTCTTTGAATTCAGGGGGAGTTCATTTAAGGTTCCTTGCACATATTTGGGTTGTTTGACATATTATTCCTCACACTTTGTTGCAAAAATTTGTGATGGTTGAGATGTTTGTTTCTCACATCTGTTATTCCATTTATTGTTCTTCCTTGAAATTAATAGAATATTTCATCAGCCTTTCAAAAAAAAAAAAAATTCAAGTTAGATACACTTTTTCTCGGAGGCCACGTGTCAACTTGAGGGGGAGAATATAAGGGCTATGTTCCAGGATGAAAGTCCACGCGGAATACTATGTATGCCAAAGATGTTGAATATAGAGCTATGATCCACAGGTTATATTGGTGCTCCAAAACTATGTAGTTGCTGCAGACTTTGTGTTTTCTGAAATTGGGGAAGTTTGTTTTTTTTTCTTCTTATGATACTGCTAGTTCCAGACTTTGTGTTTGTTTCAAGTTGGGTATGTGAGACATCCATACACTAACTTGAGGGGGAGTGTTAGAATATATGTTATAAATGACAATATTTCTTATTATAATCAGTGTAGTGATTAGGGAATCAATTGATCCTTCATCTATGGGATTGTAATTGATGCTAGAATTAAATTTGAGATCTCCTTGTAAGCCTATATAAAGGCATCCAATATTAGTTTTATTTATACAACTCATATAATATTATTCTCTCATTTACACATAATTTCTCTTCTAGTTTAATATCAATCATGAAGTCCGATGTTTTTCTCCATGAATCTCAACAATGAGAGTTGAACCCAAGCAACCAGATAGATGAAGAGGCCATAAAACTTACTAAATGAAACGGAACATTATAAGAGAAAAAAGAAAAATAATATCCCAAACATGGCAACATAATTATTTACTTTTTATATCAGAACATTTTCTATTTATAACATGAAAATTATTACTTTAAAATAATCACAAATATATATATGGAAGACTATAAATTTGAATAGAAAAGTAAATATAATGTCAAATAATCAACTTATAAATATAAACTAATTTATAAATTTAGTATTTTAAAACATATATTTGTAAATTAACAACTAGATATGTCCATATGTAGTGCATGGGCTTTAACGCTCGTTGTTGTCAATACCCTCCTATATGCCACTTAGATTGATCTATGGGCATATGAGGACATTCATCCTTTGACCAGTCATTAAAATTAGTTTACAGGTCTATCATGCAATACATCACATTCAACACAAAAAAACTATGGCACATCTGATATAAGAAAAAAGTAAATTTAAATAAGTAAATAACACCTTTCCTCGTCGAAATTTCCCTCTCCTCTAACTTGCATAATGGCTCCACCCAAAACTCCAGGTGGAATGAATATTTTAATACTTCTTTTTGTCCTTATTTTACCTGGACCTCCACATTGTTTACAATGATCACTGCTTATCTGGCCATCACCACCACATTTTGGGCAAGTAGAAACCTACAATCATATAACATTGGCAAAATAGGTCAAAAAACAATTCAGAAAAGTAGGAAAGAATTGTTGACCAATAATAATTTAATTGCTCAAATCCAGCTTTTATTCGGTTAAAGATAACTACTGTTGAAATGCATAAGCATATAAGAAAGTAACCTCCGCGGTTAAAGAAAATAATTGTCAATAATCAAAAGTGTAATCTCAAAGTACAAAACAAGAGTATTTATAAGGAAAACAAACCCTAAACTATGCCCCGGGCCCAATAAGAAAATAAACCAAACACTACTAAGGTCCAATAGAAATAAAATTCAATAATAATAATAAAACGAACTAAATAGAATTGAATTAGCCATGGTGACAACATCTGGACCGATCCCCATCATCTCCCCAAGTAAAACTTGTAAACATGATGCAAGTCCTCAAACATTTTAATGATAAGTTGGTACCCTTCTTAATTTCTTTTACCTATATGTCACCAGCTTAGACCCTTTTTTTTTGTCCTAGTGCATTACTTGCACCAATATACAACAACACAAGATGAGAATGGATTTTGACATTTTTTTGTTATTACTTTTCCCTCCTTTGAAGAAGGATATGAAGGAAAGCAATAGCAAGAATGGAAGAAGTTTAGCATGTACTAAAAGGAAGTGTGTCACTTATTTAACTTCTCCGCAAGAAGTTTAATCGATTAATAAGGACTTCAGCAGCCTCCAATAAAAGAATCTATGAAGAAACATGTCTTAATATAAGTTGCTGATGTGAAAGATTTCTCAAATATATATCATCTGATCATCAATTTTGATGGTGGAAACTTTTATATGGTAAAATTTGCTAATCTGCTTAAATCAGGGGCTTTCGTGATTGAGGGGGTCGAAACCCAAGAAGTGAGTTATTTATATCAAGCATTCTTCTTATGGCTAGATCCAATCACCTGGTCCATGTGAGAAGGAAGAAGAGCTTCACGCTCTACTCCTTAAACGAGTTCCCAGTGAAGACCAAATAAGATTTCCTTGATTTCGTCTTCCTTTAAGTAAAATATGTGATCCGTAATATGATCCTAACAATCCTAAAAGTCATTTAATAATTTCAAAATAAGATGAGGCAGGATCTTATTATAAAGATAAGATAGCTATTGTCCTAGTTAACAAATTCTGTCATACTAGAGCAAGTTAAAAGCAACAAAATAATGGAAATTATATCACCACAACATTCATATATCATGAGTTACGGAAAATTGAGAGCTGAAATTGTCATATTTATTGCAGTTAAAAAATGTAAGGAGGGAGGGGGAGGAGGAGAGAGACGGTCAGACAGACATGGGCAGAAAGAGATTTCTGGAACTACAGCTGATTAATGTGCAATCATAGATATAGAAGTCATCTGTTAAAAGACATAACTATATTGTCAAATTACCTCAGACTTTATTCCAAATGGTGTTCTTTGATTTTTAAACACCCGACCCCTGCCTCCACAAGTACATGACCTTATTGCACTGCCAGATTTTGCACCTGTTCCCACACAATTCTCACACTTCTCAGAGTAAGAAACTTCAGTATATCTCTCTCCTCCAAATATTGATTCTTCAAAGCTCAAAAACATGTCCAGCCTAAATCATAAAATTACAGTAGAGTAACATCATATTTCAATAAACACAATTTGTATGGCAATCTTTGGTAGAATGGTTAGACTTAATATTGCAAAAATGTTAAATCAATACTTCAACATGTCTATTATGCTTGACAAGTTGAGTGGATTGAAACTGAACACTCAACACATAGAAAAGCAAAATATTCCAAGAAAACTGAAAAGATAAAAACAAAGAATCAAACTTAGTCAAATGAACAAAACGTGGATACAATAAGATACAAGATACGAATTTGTAGAAAATGTAACACAAGGAAATTAAAATTACATGCTCGCACAGAAACATATTTTATAAATTGTGTTGATCAATAAGTAAACAAATAGAACACTAGCAGGGTTCAAATCTCTAAAGCAGAACTCAGGAGAAGAAAGGGTCTAACGAGGTAGATTTGAGGAAGAAAAGGAGAGAGATGGAAATGGAAGGTGCATCATGTAATGCACAACTCATTTCAATGTTTCCAAGCAACTGAAAAACAGTAGCTCAGCAGATGATCCTATTTCCACATTAAGCTCCTATTATTGTATAATTCCTCCTCAGATGTCTTCATTCTCCAATCAGAGTAGCCTACCATGAAGCATCCACATAAGATAACGTTGATGCTAGAATATCATCATCAATAGATACGGTTATTCTCATTGAATAAATGCCAAAAATGTCATTTTTTTTGCCACAGCTTTAGATAAAATTCTTACAAATCTTATAACCTCAAAATGGACAATAACTGCAAAACCTAGATGATTACCATATATCAAGCTCTCCACGTCCTTTGTTTCTCAAAGTAAAGTTAGTTCTTTCACCACTACCTCTAAAGAAACCATTTGACTCGCCAAAAAGTTCACCAAAAACTTCAAAAGGATCCACCTAATCAAATTAGGAATATCATAGAATATGAAACATGATATTAGAATTTTAATCACTCAAACCAAAAAGAAACTCAAAGGATATAGACCTTCCAAAAAAAAATACTACCTCCTGTGAACCACTAAATGGTCCATCATTTTCTCCTTGCAAACCTGCCTCGCCAAAGGAATCATATAAGGATCTTCTTTCATCATCAGCTAGGACCTACACCAGCTTTCTTAACTACTTAGAGGAAAAGGAACGATCATAAAATGAAAATGTGAAGTAATCTGGGGAGAATGGACTCCAGTGCTGGGATATAGGTTTCCCCTGCCAAAAGAAGTGATTTGAAAAATCTCCACAAAATGGAGATTTGGCACATATATAGAATTGAATGAAACTAATATTTATATGGATGTATTTTTTTCTTTTTACTTTACTAGTTTAAGTAACATAGACACGGTAAGCCAAAGTAGAGTACCAATATGATTAACCAATAATAGCATAATCTAGCAGTCAAACTACTTTGGCTATTCAATAAACTGTGCAATCTTGCTTCCGAAAATGTGACCTAAATATTCTGTTTAATTAGAAAATTTTGTATCTTATGATAAATAGCATAATACACGTACCAGTGTCATATAAATTGAGAAATTATATTAAATGCATCCTTAAGAAGACGTAATGAAGGAATGAGAAGACAAAGAATGCACAATTAACTAAATATAAGAAGAGCCTCTGAAGGATGCAACAAACAGGAATAGTACTAATTCGTGCGTGATGTGGGCATAGTTATTTAAGGCGCAAGGCCCGACAAAGCGCAAAGTTCTTTCTAGGGCTTAGGTGCAGGCACAAGGTGAGGCGCGTGCTTCATCAATGTGAGGCGCACATATTTAAAGTGATGTAAAAAATAATATAAGCATGATTAAGCATATAAATATCAAATTTATCGCATATCAAGCAATCATAAGTAACATAATGCTCAACTAATATTAAAAGATGTACGGATAAAAAAGTTACTATTTAGGTAAAATTTATTCGGTCACTGATAAATTTTTGGTCCATGATTGGCCACTAAACTATTTTCTTATAATTTGTTAAATACTTCCATTTAATAGATCCCTTTATACTTATTTGGGTTTGCTGACATGGTCTTTAATTTTTCTAACATTATCACTGTTATTCTTAATTTTGCCTGATTTTGCATTTTTTGTCAAAATGCAGAATCCAATAAAAATAAGAACACGATGATGATATTAGCAAAGTTAACAGAACTCTAACAGATGTTGAGGAAAGGATGTAATAATTGATGAGAAAATAGTTCAGATGACCAATCATGGACAAAAAGTTTATCATAACCAAACAATGATTAGTTAAATAGTTTAGGGTCTAAATAATTAATTTACCCAATAATAGCCAATATGAGAATATCTGGTGATTAACCAATTACTAAACAATAATTAGTAAGTGTCAATACTAAAACTCAATTCCAAAACAAAAATATGGTAGCACAACTTTCAGAAAAAGAGAGTGGGATACAAAATGAAACAGTAAGTATTATGCTTAACTTTATACTGAGAAGTAAATATTAAGCAAAATTAGTACCAAGTAAATGCCACATAACGTTTCAAAAGATAAAAGAAAAGAAAAGGGTCTTGATTCAATGAGGTGTGCCTCATAGGGGCCTTGTGCCTCCCGCTGCACAAGCTGAGGAATGGGCCTCATTGAAGGAGCTGGCCCTCATGCAAGGCTCAGGCAAGGGCCTAGGCGTGCCTTTTAACAACTATGTGCATAGGTAAGCTTTCTACGTTTGGGATCAATTCTGTTTTGGTACTATGGTAGGAGTGAGGATACCTCATATGCAGCACTTATCTCTTTGAACTTCTCTTCTGCTCCAGCGCCCTTATTCATGTCCGGATGAAACTAAATAAAGAAAAAATCCAAAACTTATGCATGTGAATTCTAAATGTGCAGGTATTCAGAACTGGTGAAGGGAAGTATTAATTATAATAGAGGATAAAACATGCAAGTCAACACACAAGTAAGCAAAGCACTTAAAATTGAACCATATCATTGCAGTTGCTTAAACTTGAAGCTCCTTAAAAAATAATGGTTTCTCTAACTTAGAATATGGTTTTCATATGCAGCGAGCAATATAGCCACTTATGTCACATATCATCCGTTTTTGGCTGTCAGATGACCATAGAGAATCAAAAAAGGTCTAGCAACTATGAAGCTACTATTTATAGACTTATTTCAATGCCAGATGGAAGGGTTATATATGGTTTTGCAACAAAATACCCCAGCAAAAGCTAGTGATGAATCTCCCCCCATACTTACATACACATTATCAAAGGAGAAATGAAATAATCTGAAGTACCAAGAGAACATTTGAGTGTGCCAAAACCTACAGTTGTGTTTTATAAACATGTAGTAATTAAAAAGTAATAATAAAAAATTATGCAATTAGTGAATCACAATTCTTATTCATGTCATCTAATGAGTAAATCAAATTTAACATGGTAAAAGTTGATCAAAAACATTGTATACTACAGACACTTAGACCATCCATTCCAAAATAGAGATATTTCAATCATCTTACAATAATTCAAAATGTAATATTATTATCGATTAGTTTAGAATAGTATTAAGTTAATAAGATAAGGGTTAGTATCTTTATCAATATCATTGTTATCTCTTTTCATTATTATCTAATTTTATGTATGCCTATAAATATATAGGCATCTCTCTACTTGTAATCTTTGAGATGAATAAATGATATTTCTCTCGTGCTTAAAATACTTTCAAATCACAATTTTATGATCGAAACTCCCTCCGTTCCAAACCTGGAGTTACATTTCAATTTCATTTTGATCTCAGTACATTTACGAAATCCTTGGATTCAATTTGTTGTGTGTATGTATTAAGATTTTCAAATTACACGACTTTTTAATTAGTTTATAGTATTTAATTTGCCATTACTCAACTAAATGAATTCACAATAGATTTAAATCACAGAATTTCACAAACAAGTACCGAAGAAGCCAAATGTATCTCTAGTACCGGAATGGAGGGCGTAATAAGTTTCAACTAGCTTACCATATTAAAACAAATAAATATGCAGCAAATCTTAATACCAGTACTCCAGTAATGAAATAGGTACAAGAAGTCAGATGTGTATCTCTAATTATGGAACAGAGGAAGTATTCATATGATTTGTTTGTTCCTTTACAGTATTTGCATAGACAAGAGAGATAGAAATAGAGAGACCTTGCGAGCAAGTCTGCGGTATGAGCTCTTAATCTCCGGCAAGGTTGCATTTCTACTAACATTCAGAACAGAGTAATAATCAACACTGCCAGAACTAGCCGCTTGAATGATGTCGGCACGGCGACGGTGATGGAATTTGAAATTGATAGAACGATAACAAGGAATTTTGCATAAGAAAATATTGGAATTTGGAGAAACAGCGTTGGAGAATCCGAACGATTTCATAGCTCTAATCGAGTGAGTGCTGGTGATTGAGCTGTGACTAATATTTATCATCGCCCGACGTTGTTCGATTATCGATTGGCGGAGTTCAGCTCAGGGGAGCACTCACCCCTCTTCCCAATCAATACCGTGCACCAAAACCCCGTCACGGAAGATCCACTTTACGACACATTTTGGTGTCCTACATAAAAGGTTAAATTTTAATTTAAATTTTGACTTCAAGTTAAATTTAAATTTTTACAAATTCTCCAAATTTTAACTTTAAGTTCAATTAAAAATTTTCAACTTTAATCGAAAAATAACTTACCACTTCTTATTTTTTATTTTGGGCAAACCTTTAAGTGAAAAAAAAATAAGTTAAAAAGAAATATCTTAATGGTATAAAATTACTTAAAAATAAAGAGTAGATGAAGAAATGTTGCGAACAACCAAATATTCTCATGTATGTTTCAAGGAAATTGATAGTGTGCTTAGTGCATTAAGATTTTAACTTAAATTTTGTAAAAATATATGACTTAGAGCTTGTTTGGAACCGCCACTTATAAGCAAAATTATGAGTTTAAAATAAACAATTTTATATTTTCACTTTATAAAGAAAAGTGTTGCATGCTAAAACCAAATAAATAGGTTATTATTTCTTTTAACTTATATATTAATTAATATGTTCAATTAGTCGTTTAGGTCGTTGTCCCTTTTGATTATGATATAATATTGTCAAATTTGAACATAAGACTATTTTATTTGTTCGTCATACCTTTGTTATGTGTTTATAGAATTAAAGTGTTTTTTTTATCTTAAAATTCACTAAGAAATTCGCTCAATCATAAAAAATGAAATTAATTAGATGTTGTCACCACTTAGTAAGCGTTAGTTTTATCCCTACCAAACGACCAAAGTTGAAAACTAACGAAGTTGACAAGCAGGATTATATGTCTTTCATTGGGGTGAAATGATGGCCTTTCTCATAGTGAATTTGTTTTATACTTTGTTCCAAACATTTTTTCTATATAAAAATGTCTCTTAAGTCCCATGGCTTAGTGCATAAAGGGATAAAGGTTATGCTACTGTGTCTTTGAAAAAAGATGGAAGTGGTTAATATTGAAAGCCAACAAAAGGTCACGTGGGCAAGGCTTAAAGAGAGTTTGGACGATGACTTACACCTTGTGAGTTTTAAATCCATGAGAAACGAAAATAATTTGAAGGAAAATTCAAGTATTCTATCCAAGTTCAATACTTGCAAGTTTTTCCACTAAAAGAAAAGATTTTATAAAAAAATTTGGCAATTTTCCTTCTAAATTGGCACTTACAAGTTAAATTACACATTGATTGCGAGTTTTTTTATTATCGAGGAAAGAGAAGAATTAGATGGAAAACTTAAGTTTTTTTCCAATTCTAATACTTGTGATTTTTTCATTAAAAGAAAAAAAAGAAGATATTATCGGAAAACTTAGCCACTTTTCGTTCCACAATTTTTCATCCAAAAATGATTGAATTTGAATGGAGAACAACTGAATAACAAACATACATAAAGCATTCATAATCACAAATACAACAAAAATAAATAAGAGGGTAAAATAGTAGATGTCTTTTAAAGTTAAAATTTTTTTTTCTTCTCTGTTCAAAACTCACGAATAATCAAAATGAAAACTTATTTAAAATTTCTTTTTTTTCCTTTTCTTTTAAAATTAATTTTTGTATTCTTTTCTTTTCCATTAAAAACTCAAAATAGACCGTTAAACAGAGCTTGAGGTGAAGGAAAGAACATGTGTTGACAAATCTAATTTTCCTGACTATTTGATTAACTTTTACGGTTGTTAAATAATTACCACTCTTTACAGTCTGCATATACTATAGTTATGGTAACAACTAGTACATATAATGCTAGTTACCTCTCTTTTATAGTCCACATATTCTATGACTTCCTACACTAAACTTGAACACAAATACTTCATAAAAAAAATAAAAACTTCCATTCATTTGATGCTGACTGACAATTGTTGTTGTTGACTTCTTAGTCTTTGGTTGACTACTGCTTCTGCTTGTTGCTGACTGGCTCCTTCTTTTGTTGACTGTTGTGGGATGCTAACTCTTCCATCTTCCTTCTTTTGTCTCCCATTGCCTTGATGCTCTCCACTTTTCTGAAGTACCTACGCCTTAGTTGGTACTAACCAGATAGCAGAGACATCAGGCTTGCCCAGACTTACTTCTTCATATAATCTCCCCCCTTTTTCTTAGATTTTGCTGCTTGGAGTCTTATCCCTTCTTCAGTTGGGTTGAGGATCCTTCTTCCCCATTTTTGGTGAGGGTTGATGTAGTATCCTCCTTTTTGACATCAACATGTATTGTGGTAGAAGTTGGAGTGGGGGCAGAGGTGACAATATTTGCTGCATAAGGCCTTAGAGGTCTTGAAGAGTACTCTCGATAGCTTGAAGTCTGGTGCCATAAGAATTAGAATGGATTTGCGGAAGCATTAGGCTAGTTGGATTGCTGATAGGTTCATACCTTGGGAGCATAGAAGGCAGTGCCGGTTGATTTTGAGTAGTAAGTGTGTGGTTGAGTTGAACGGACGACATCCTCATAAATTTTAGTGCACTGCTGAGAAGACTCCTCGAGGATTCGATCTTGTTATGCCCTTCGCAAAATTTTCTTCTTCTTCGTCCTCATCGGATGAGCTGATGTATGTGTCTTGTGAGATAAGACTCATATCCCTCATCAACCGTTTGACATCTTTGTCTGTGCATTTCTGCCCTTCAGCTTGCATCATCTTCTGATACATCTTTAGTGACTTGATACTGTACAATGTTGCACCTATTTGAGTTGTCCCCATGTGCTACTAGATGGTGACATTTGGTACTTCTTTTTCTTTTGCCATCCTCATTTGTTCTTCCATGGAGTCTTCATCCTTTCTGCTTGATCATGTTTCCTCAATTTCTGGTGGATAAGCATCAATATCCTCAAGTAGTTGATCCAATTCCTCGTCGGTTCCCATTTGCTTTTCGTCCAGCTGATAGTAGTCATACTCCATATCAGCAGAGCCATTTTTTTCTTGTTGAAGTTCTCCTTTTTCTTCCTAGGACTAGTGACTAATGTGCTTTTTCTATTGATGTTGATGTTGTTGTTCTTCTACCTTTTCTTATTCTTTTCCTCCTCCTCCTCCATCTTCTCATTTAGTTTCCTTTTTGCTTTCTTTCTCCTTTTCTGCTGACTTTCCTTCTTCATCCTTATTTCCATCGCGTTTTTCTTTGCTTTTCTTGTTTGGATTCCCCTGCAATTTTGGCTATGATATCAGCTTCCAATAGATAAGTTGCAAGATTTCCATAGGAATTTCTGGTGTAGCGGGAGAGAATAGGGGCTTCGATGTTCTTGTTGTTGAAAAGAATGTATTGAGTTTGGAGAGCAACTTCATCTGAGATGGACCGTTGTTATTCCCAGATGAGATGGTTAAAAAGGATTTGTAAGGGGTTGAATACAAATTAACAAAGATCTTAACTTCTATAATTTTTTAAAAGTAATAGATAATCTTGCGGAATAATAAAGATTCTTAAGAATACAGTGCGTAGAAACAATAGATTATATCAATCAATAAAAAAAAAGTTTATTGATTTTGTATCTGAAATATAATCTGGTAATCAAAACAGTTTGATACCAACTACTTTACTTTGTTCTAATAAGAACAACTGCAATCTACAAAATAATTTTTAGCTACTCTCAAGTTATCAAAACTTGTTTCTCGCTCTCTGTAAATTTATTACAGTTGCTATATAATCTGAGATAATATGCATTCTTATTGTTTTTCTCCGTTATGTATTATCTCAGCTGCCCTATGTCCATTTATAGACACAGCTTCCATGTTTTCCAAACTTCTATTCAGAGCTGTTACCAAAAATATCTCTGTTGTTTATTGGTACTTACAGTTCTGTCACAACTCTTTCTTCTTTGTACAGTCTCCCTTGCATGTCAGCCTGTTATGTGACTTTTCTGGTGGATATCCACTGCACTAGCTCCTTATTTTCTTCTTGGAGTTCCCAAGATAAGTTATCAGTAGTATACAACTTATCTTTGTGAGCTTCTCTGAACTTTATTGGTCCAGCTTCAATGAATTTCTTCTTCAAGTTGCATAAGTTATTTTTGCAATATTCCATACTTACGTCTTGCAAGTTTTATATTTGCAGCTTTATAAGCATGGTTGTATGTAATTATAACTTATTTCTATAGTTATCTTTGCACTGTTCACACCTACAGTCTTTATACCCATGTGTGTGTATGTATAACTTATTTCCTTAAAGTTTCTTTGGTAGCCAATCTCTCCTTATTGGTTAACTATCCTTATCTTAATTCCACCGCCTTAATTTCAGCAGTCATATGTCATCCCATATGTCATATTTACTCTTTGATCGTTTATCCCCTGATGGACAGTTTCTGGTGCCGAGAAACTTATCCCCTGATGACGAGAAACCTATCCCCTAATGTCGAGAAATCTATCCCTTGACACTGAGAACTTTATCCCCTGATGCCGAGAACTTGTCCCCTGATGTCGAGAAATTTATCCCCTGATGCCGAGAACTTGTCCCCTGATGCCGAGAAATTTATCCCCTGTTGCCCAGACTCTGGTGATAAGTAAATGACTTTGGCTTTAAGTTTGGTGTTTTGTGGAACATTGGTGTTGACTTTGGTGATGATCTTTGATCTCCTGATAGCTCAATTTCAGGTTTTACACTTGCAGATTTATAAGCATGCTTGTATGTAATTATAACTTATTTCTATAGTTATCTTTGCACTGTTCACACCTGCAGTCTTTATACCCATGTGTGTATGTGTATAACTTATTTTCTTGAAACTTCTTTGGTAGCCAATCTATTTATTGCTTGAGAGTTGTTATTGGATAACCAAACTTCAAGGAATATCTTCCCAGTTATACCACTTGCTTCTGTGCCAAGTATCAATGATTTGCTTGTAAGTCCTAATGACGAATGGACTAGGTCATACCCATCCACTGATGACAAACTCTGATATTGACTTGATCAGTGCTTCACTATCCACTGATGTCAAGCCTTGATGGAGACTCAATCAGTACTTCACTATCCATTGATGTTAAAATTTACTTGTATCTACTGATGAAATTCATTGGCTCACTGTTTGAACTTCCTTTGATGGTTTCCCCCTGATAGGTTGGTCCTTCGATGTCATCCCATGATAGATTCCTCTGACGGGTTCATCTCCTAATGGGTTCCCCTGATGAGGTCATCCCCTGACGCAGTATTTTATACTTCCCCTAATGGGTTCCCCTGACAGGTTTTTCACTGATGCCTTATTAAAATACTTGCATTCTTAATCATTGATACTTTGTTGGCTTTTGTTGGAGTGTCTAATGTACAGAATACTTAAATGTTTAAGTAACAACAGACATCCCCTGACACTATCAAGTCTTTTTGTTGTATTCACTGATGACTTGCCTAGTACAGTTTAGTTCATCCCCTGATGACTGAGTTGTTCATCGATGGATGCAAAACTTGTGCAAATATACTAAGGTTTGTAGAATACCTTGAGTATTTACAGATGTACATTTATTCCTTTAAAATAGAATTATCATCAATAACATTTATATCTAACAAAAGCTAAACATAAATTTTATCCAAAACCTTCTAAATAAATGCATAAATTAACTTTATCACCATTCCACTTCGATTCAACATTCAATAAAATAGATTTTGAATGAGTTAAAAAAGGCCAAATTAAATCACTTATCACTTGTGACGGCCCCAAAAATCCTTTACTGGACTTCGGGCACCATCAAAAATTAACAAGAGAACATATATAACATCCAAGCATACATATCATTAAATAAGAGAAGTAAATTGTATTCTCTATTACATTCATCCATAAGTAAGAATTCTAACAGCGTAAGTCCAAATGAGGGCCCACACAGGCCTTACAATCTAAACAATTCGATCATCGTCTCACGCTTCACTCTTCCTCGAAATATCATCCATAAGAGGGCAATGAGAAAGCATTCACTATGCCATCCTTTCTTTGCCTTTAGCAGATGACTCAGCCTTCTCGCCATAACTTGTAAAACATTACATAATAACAACATGAGCAATTTACGCCCGCAAGTATATAATCAAGTATTGGTGGCTTTGAAAATAGGAGAATTTTCTTGGCTTAAGTGTTTATGAGGATTGGATAGAAACAATGTCCACACCTCTGAATAACTTCAAAGAAAATACATATATAGCTTCTAGGGTCCCCGAATGATAACGAGGGATTTGACCCTTTACTTGAAAGAAATCTTGAATCGTTCATCTGCCCTCTCTTCATCAAATAGTGCATCACCTGGCCGGCTTGACCACTATCTGACTTCATCTCTTCATTAAACGACATATTAGCCGATCAGCCTGATCGTTTGACTTCATCATAATGACATACGTAGTCGAAGCAGAAACTTTAGTCTGCGAGGGTTCGGTTACCGATGCCTTAGTTTCAGTTCCCTATCATCCTTAGGCCTAGGGTGTCAGGCAGTCACAACCCATTAGCTTTTAGTTACCCACACAAATATACTTTACAAGTATGAGGTAAGAAGAAATTGAGTTATGTTATATCCGTATAGGATTTACCTTGGCGCATTAGCAGATTTGAATGACTAACTGTTAGAGATAAATAATGATGATGATGTTTAGAGAACAAATTGTGCATCTGTAAATACTTAAGTTATTTTATAAACCTTAATATATATGCACAAGTTTTGCATCCACTGATGATAAATTTAGTCATCAGGGGATGAACTGTACTTCACAAGACAAGTCATCAAATGGAACTTTTAAAGGACTTGGTAGTGAAGAGGAATGTCTGTTGTTACTCAAAGTCATTTAAAGTATTCTGCACATCAGACATTCCAAACGAATTCAACAAATCTTCAGTGATTAAAATCATTAGGGGAATCCGTCAGGGGAATCCGTCAGGGGAACCCATCAGGGGATGACAAAGGCAGACCAACTCATCAGGGGAACGCTTCAGGGTATGACAATGGTAAGATAAACTTATCAGGGGGAACGCGTCAGGGCATGACCAAGACATGTCAACCTATCAGGGGAGAACATCAGGGTATGACAGTGTCAGGGAAACCCGTCAGGGGGAATGCTTAGCACTGCATCAGTGGAAGCCATCAGTGTATGTCGTGAGTTATAACATCAGGGGATTAAGAAGTACTTAGTAAACTCAAGTGAAGTTTGAAGCACTGATCCAGTCTTTGACAAGACTTGTCATCAGGGGATTTAAAAACACTGATCAAGTTCACATCAGGGCTTGCCATCAGTGGATAGTTATGACTGTATATACCCGTCATCAGGTCTTACACGCAAATCAATGAAACTTGTTACAGAAGCAAGAGATATAAACTAGAAAGATATCTCTTAAAGTTTGGTGGTCCAATGACAACTCTCGATTATTAAATGCACGCAGATCAGGGGATGAAAAAGAAGCAACAAAAGTAGCAGCAGTCTGACACATAGTTCCTAAAAGACATCGATGTGACATATATGCGGCTAAGTTGAAAAGAGCAGCATGTCTAAAGCACGTGGGTTCAACTACTGATCTACTATATATGCAAAAGAGTTCTCTTTACACAAAGAATCAATCCAACAGATCAACAAACTCATAAGCATACAAATCACTAGAGAGAAGATTTATAATATCTCTTGAGAGAAATATTCAAAGAAAATAGAAGCTAGTATGTGTGATTTAGAAGCTGTAGTTTTATAGAGAAGCTGTAACTTGTTACAGAATTTGTAGCTGATTAATCACATTCGTGATTAAATCAGATTTTCAGAAAAACCTCAAGTTTCAATACAATTATTTTAACTTGAATGCTTGTGTGTTCATCTCATTATTTATTATCGTTTTTTTGATATTGAAGCTATCTCTAGCAGTCTTAAATAAACTTGAAAAAGAGCAGAAAGTTTTGAGAATTTGTATTCAACCCCCCCGACAAACACTTGAGCTTATTTAGTTCCAACACTAACGTCCGCCCAAAGTATGCTTGATTCTAAAACAACATTTTCATGTACATCGGATCAAGAGATCGTACGTTACTTAACTTTGAAAAGATTTAATCATGAGTTGACATAAAATATCTTGGATACATTACGCATATCGAAAGAATGATCATGCGTATTTATTGAAAGAAAGTAGAGTGAGTATATACTTGCTTTGGTCCTTAGCTAAAAATATCAAACTCAAATCACTTCTGAGTGTAACACTCTATAAAACATGCATATAACATGAGAAATATATATTTTTGATAAAAATATGATAAAAGATGCACATGTGATGTCCGTGAACTTTTAAACGTCGAAGTTGACCTTCTGAACCTTTAAGGTTTAATAAAAAAAATTAACAACATCATAAAATAATTTAAGAAAATAATATTTTATACTTTCAAGGCAAACTGCACATCAGTGGATAAACATTGAAACATGAAAAGTGATCATCAGGGGTTGTAGTCTCGTCCCTTAGGGGAAGTGAGATGGCCATCAGGGGAATAATTTGTCATCAGGGGATAATTACCCGTTAGGAAATGTCTCCTGACCATCAAGGGATAGCCTTCGACCATCAGGGTATAGTCATTAGGGGATGACTCACCCATCAGGGGATGCCTTGTTCATCGCCAAACTCGTCGAGTGACAACTTGTTCAGCGCTGAACTTAGTTGGCTATCGCCAAACTCTTCGGGAACTAATATCCTTAGTCATCAAAGACTAACAACATTTCCTTCATCGGAGACTAAGAAAATTTTTCATCAGGGACTAAGAAATTTTTCCTCCATCGGAGACTAAGGCTGACGTCATCAGAGACTAAACTTAGCCTGTCGGAGACTAAGGCTGACATCATCAGAGACTAATGTTCACCCATCAGAGACTAATGTTATCTCGTCAGAGACTAACAATACTCATCAGAGACTAACATTAACTCATCAGAGACTAACATATATCTCATCAGAGACTAACTTCATGCTGACAGAGACTAAGCTAAGACTTGCCTCCGGTACAGGGGTGACTTCATTACTCAACAGAGGGTGGTGTTATCACCAAGTGACCAAGACCACGACTAGGGAAACTCTCAACATCTCATCTTCAGTAAGTAACATTCGTATCGTCTACCACAACTCATAGACGCTACTAACCTCAAGGACTCAGGTTGAAGAAAATTCAGGCATGGTGTTTCATTACTGATAAAAAGGAAATGTTTTGTAGTTAAAAGTTGTTTACTAGGTGGTCGTCAACAAATCATACTCTCCTCATGGGTAGCTTTTGAAATAAAAGACATTAATATTAGATGTTAAAAGCATGCATTAAGTCATACTTTTGAAAGTGAACGAATCTAGTATGCTCATAAACATGGCATGCATAACAAAACAAAAGTGCAGGAACAGAACAGAACTTTAGTATAGTGTTCATACCTTTTTGGCTGCAAAGAAGAAGTTAAAAACTTGGTTTGTTTCCTGAGAAAGACAGTTGTTCTTTGAGAGTGAACCTATGTTTTGAGGATGGTTTGCTATATAGAAATTTATGAAAGTGGGGCTAGGGTTGTAACCAAAAGATATATATATCTCACTGCAGCGGTTGGATTATTTGGAAAATAGATTTCAGTCGTTGGCTGTGAAAGGAAATAACAAGCTTTAGAAATAAGTGATTGGTGAGAAAGGGTGGATGCAACTGTTGCTAAAGTCAGTTAATCATCAATCATAGCCAACAATCTAGTGTACTGTTGGAGTAGATTAACTGGGTTGACGATCACGTGCTCTCAATCCTGACATAGTGCAATTAATACTTTTGTCTCACTGTCGTCTTTGGTTCAAAAACAGGTACTGTAGTCGTGTGTTGCCTTCCCCACGAGAGAAACATATATACTTACTCTTGATAAGTGCTTGAATAGAAATAAGGAGAAATATGATAATAATAAAATAATCATTGAGTTCAAGAAAAAAAAAAATATATATATATATATATATTTAAAAACTTTTGGATATCACATTGCTATAAGATTTTTTTTAAAATATGAATTTATTATTCACACCCAAAATAATAACAAATATAAAGTAGGAAAGAAAATAATTTAAACCTTCATACATGACATTAATCATAAAATGAAATAAATCATACAACGAAATTCATCTTATTTTTCGGGTTCTCACATTATTTATCCAATTAAAATTTAATTTGTAATTAACTACAATTATTATGTAAAAAACTAATTTATATAGAGTTTTAAATTCTTAATTTTTTATTGTAATAAAATTTTATTAAAATATGCACTAAAATATATAATTATGAGAAACCATGTAAAAAAAACTTATTTAACATACATTCAAATAATCTAAAAAATACTTATAAGAAATTAAAAAAAATAATAAACTAACTAAATCGACAAGTCAAACATTATTACTATTTATAATAATTAAAAATATAAAAATTAGTTTAACTTTTATAATTAGTTTATACAAATATACAACTATAAAAAATAGAATCTGTGGTTGACACGGGTAACAAAACTATTATTAGTATATTAATTAACAATAATTTTTTTTACGAATTACATTGATTGATTGAAGTGAACCTATTACAGACTAATTACAATAACATTAATCATAAAAATAATAAAATTAATTATTAATAAAATATATGTGACTAAAATAGTTATGATCAAATTGATAATCACAAATAATAACGTGATTTACCATAATTAATTAATACTAACTAAATTAATTATATTATAAATTATTAATTAAACTAATTTAGTCAAACAAAATAATTATAATCAAATTATTAATAATAAATTATATGTGTTGTGCACGAGTTTTGAAACTAGTTTAATTATTTCAATATCAATACTTTACGGTTTATTTGTGAATAGGCTTTCTTTCTTTCTTTTTTTTTCTTTTTTTTTTTTTTTTTCAATTTCAAGTTATTGTCGCTTTTAATCGTAGTCAATCATACAATCTCCTCCTCTAATTTCTTGTAGTCAATGAACAATCACATGTATTGATTCTCTTCTTAGAAAGCAACTTATTAAAGAAATTAGAGCTCTTAACCGATGATGTCGGACGTGTAAATAAACTGATATGAATTTGCAACGCTCGTAGAATCAATTAAATATATCCCAAACTATTTCAAATATCAAACTAAACGAGTATCAATTAATTATAACTTCTAAACATGTATACAAAAATGATCATATCTTTTTAATAATAATTACTTCTAAGAAACATATGAACAAAAATCTAAAAATATATAAGTACCGATTGAAATCACAGGTACATATGGACTTTATTCATTAAAAAGTACAGTTCTTAATTGATTTTCTCTAAAACGTGTGTAAATCAATTCATGTAGGATTTATTCAGAAAGTTGATTTTTCGATCGTGATCTGTTCATAAAATAAAACATAGAAATTAACATGAATTAATATTACTAATACTTTGTAAATCTTATATATATATTTAGTATATTATACTTGAAATCTTGCTTTCTCACGGCTCCAATCCGTCTGGTTAAGTTATTTCAATTAAGTTATAGTCTCTTTTAATCTTAGTCATTGCATGTTTATCTCCTTGTTAACAGCTCTGAATGATGTCACGTCTTTAATAACAATAAGAATGCATTTTTTTACACGTTTAATATTTAAAGTTTAAGAATGTATATTGCACTTAATGAAATGACTACAGGAAAATAGAGACAGTATCCTCTATAATATCATAACTATAGATAAACCATTTTTCAAATTTTTTTATTCTGACAATATAATTAAAATTACCAAATGAAGTTATTTGAATTGCTTTGAGGGTTAAAACAGTAAGACATAATCATTCAAATGTTTCAAATTGTAGTTTTACTGAACAGATTTTTTCAGTCAGAATCAATTTAAGAATAAGTCACCAATTTATTCAGACGTCATATTCATTCGGTCTTTAACCATTCAGAATTTTACCAATCGAACAAACTCTCTAATTCCTCTCGATTAAACTACGAAAGCAAAACAGTGGCAGTGGTAGGAACAGTAGCAAAAAATGGGCTTAAAAATACGGAATAAAATTTCAATTAAATAACTTTGAAGGTCCTTATCCTAGTTGGATACGCATATGTTATTAATTCCAATGATTTTTTTTTTTTTGGGACGAAATAAAGTTTCAACTCCAGTGCTGACTCGAAATTGGATAATGAACTCACGGAGATTAGAAGAATACCTTGTCCAGAATATTTGGAGAGAAAGACAACCAAATTATTTCCATGAAAATTGGTAGGAAAGACGGCTGTTTGTATGTGATTCTGTTTTGAAGCATGTCCCATTTTGTAGCTTGATTTTCTAATAGCTAGTGGGCAGTTTCCAAGTATTAGTCAGTTCGGTTTAGTACTCCATTGAGTTTGAGCTGCAAGTCCACGTGCATGATTTCTTCCCTTGATAAATCCTGTGAACATTAATGAAAAAATTTCTAATTAATCCACATAAGTTTCAAATAAAATGTTTTCTTGATTGAATTGTTTTAGGTTGTTGAAATATAAAAACAAAACCCTCAGATTGAAAAAAATAAAAAAAATTGTTCATCTTCCAGAATGAAGGGTTCACCGGATCAGTTTTAATGTACTCATTATTATTATTATTATTTGGTTTACTTTAAGTTTAAGCTTAGGTTGAGGAGACTCTCGTAATCGAGGATTAGGATATGTCACTTGACGGTTTATTATGGTACTCACATATTACCTATCAAAAAACACAACCAGTAAAAGTAGGACTCCCAACTTAATAAAAGTGTTTTATGAACTGAATTAACTTTTCTTAGTCCTTTATAATGTACTTTAGGTTCAAGAAATGTTATCAATTTGCATGGATTGGATCACTTTATTATAATCTACTTCCTCTGCTTCAAAATTAAAAATACATTTCTAAAACCAAGATTTTTAAATACAATTTTTATGTTTCAAATAAATTTATATTATCACGTATTTCAAATAATAGTAATGATAATTATTGTACGGACGACTAAGCAATGTTGATAGTGGAGGAGGTAGGTAGAGTAGTAGAATGATATTTAAGAAATTTTATAGTTTTTTATAGTACAAAAATAAAAATATATCTCTAATTTTAAAACAAAACGTATATATATGTATGTCAAATTTGGGAAACTATATAATTATTTTTATGCACATGCATAATATCTTATTATTTATAATTATCGTGAGTAATATTAATCTAAGTTTCATTTAGTACTATAGAAACTTTTTCGATTAGTAACTTTTTTATTTAGATGTGCGACCAGTATGGTTCAAACACCTCCAACAGTATACCATATTGATTCCTATCTAATATGGAAAGTATAAATTTGTGTAACTAATTGGTGCTCAAATAATATTTTGTTCAAATAATATGGAATGGAGGGTATCATAATCAATTAGGCTCGCCATTAATTCATTCGATCAGTAAAAAAAAATTATTCTTACCTTTAATTTAGATTCCTTTTATAGATGAAGACCTACACACAACATCCATATGTTTTTATATCTCATGGTTTTGCAAGAATTTCTAAAGGAGTTTTGTATATTCTTTGGAGTTGATCAGAATGAAGAAGTTTTTGTTGGAGAGGGCTAGACTCGACAACACCCATGTCCAAGATTCATCGAGAACTAAAGATTCTGCTAAATATCATAAGACTATCGAAAAATATGTTGTTAATGTTAGAAAACTGGGTTCAAATTAGTATTCGAGACGACTAAACAACAAATTGGTAAAATCCAAGGCACGTGTGAAGCCTCTATTTATAGGCAGAAGAAAACCGTTTCGATAGAGCACGTTCCCATCAACTCAGATGCAATGCCACGTTCTGAACCATCGAGATACATGGCCACATTCCCAACTGTCAGGTTACATGGCCACACTCCCAACTGTTAAGTTACATGGCCACGTTCTCAACCGTCATCGTTAGTTACAAGGTCACGTTCCTAACCGTCATCGTTAGTGGATTACGCCCCCTCTATTTGCGAGCATCCCCTGACATGCACGCGACATCCCCTGACGGGCTTTCTCGGCATCCCCCCAGTTACGGTTGACGGGCTTTCTCGTCATCCACCCAGTTACGGTTCGACATTTGCGGCATCCCCTGACAGTAAAAGGTTTGGTTGATCAGGCCCCCCCAGTTACGGTGACATTTGCGGCATCCCCTGACAGTAAAAGGTTTGGTTGATCAGGCCCCCCCAGTTACGGTCCGACATTTGTGTCCACGGGCTTTCTCGGCATCCCCCCAGTTACGGTTGACGGGCTTTCTCGGCATCCCCCCAGTTACGGT
>CM025787.1:2271772-2295795 GCA_014636745.2 Centella asiatica | reverse complement strand
ACGGGCTTTCTCGGCATCCCCCCAGTTACGGTTGACGGGCTTTCTCGGCATCCCCCCAGTTACGGTCCGACATTTGTGTCCACAAGTCGCACCTGTGCATGAGTCAAGCCAAATTGGATTTCGTAAATCATTGGATTCGCACCCCTCCTGCGCGGGCGTGATAGATGGAGCATAGTGTAGCCAATTACTTTGACTAGTCTATTTGCCTTCCCATATAAATGGTGAACACTACTCCTTCCAACTTCCAATGTGGGACTAAAATCTCATCATATAACTCATCTCTACATCTTTTATTCCAAGTGAAAAAGCTTTCCAAATTAATGAGATAGCAATTCTCATTCAAATTCTCATCATCTTCCAACAATCCCCCACATGAATGAGATATTGTCTAGGTTTAACGATAAAGTGTTCATCAACTGATCCCTGCATAGAAAAAGTAGGTATTACCCTTTGAACTTCCTCCTTGTAAAGTATGCATGCTTTACCAGCTGTCCAGTAGACGCGATGTCTTTGAACTGTCCATCTATTAGAGTAAAAAGACATACACACAATACATAGGAACCATCTCTGTGGTTTTTCTGTTCTCATGATTTGGTCCATTATGGCCATGAAACCCCCTTGGTTCTGCAAGAATTGCTAAAGAACTACGCCTTTAAGTTCTCCTTTGAAGCGGCCCCACTTCTCTTTCACATAGGTGACTGCCTAAATCCAGAGTAAATACGTTACTCTCTTAGTAGTCATTAAAGCACATGGTCCTAACCTTACCGTTTTTATCACTATTTCTTGACAGGAATGAGTTGAGGTTACCTCCACAGTGATCATACTAAGTCACACGCTTAGGTTGTCCCTTTGAACCTAGATCTTGGGATCTCCAGTCAACTAGGTTGGGTTTTCCGTTGTAAAACTTTTAACATTTCATAGGCTTAACACTCATTCCTTTGGTCAATCTCTCAACTGCTTCTTTATTCAATGCTTTGGTTAACGGATCCGCAATATTCTCTTTTGACTTAACATAGTCAATTGAGATAACTCCAGTTGAGATTAATTGTCGAATGGTATTATGTCGACGATGAATATATCTTGACTTACCATTATACATAGTACTCTGTGCTCTGCCAATAGCAGACTGACTGTCGCAGTGAATGCTGATAGACGGCACAGGTCTATCCCAGTTTGGAATATCTTCCAAGAAATGGCGTAACCATTCAGCCTCCTCACCACACTTGTCTGGAGCAATAAACTCCGACTCCATTGTGGATCTGGCTATCACAGTATGTTTAGCAGACTTCCACGATACTGCATCTCCAACTAGTGTAAACACATAACCACTAATGCAGTTTGATTCCTTTATATCAGATATCCAGTTAGCATCCGTGTAGCCTTCTAGTACAGCAGGATATCTGGTATAATATAATCCGTAATCATGAGTATATCTTAAGTATCGTAATACTCTAGATATAGCAGTCCAATGCTCAGTGGTAGGATTACTTGTGTAGGAGCTCAACTTGCTTACCACAGAAGCAAGATTGGGACGTGTGCAACTCATTAGATACATCAAACTCCCAATAATGTGTGAGTATTCCACTTGAGAAACACCCTCAGCAAAATTCTTTGTTAAATGGAAATTACTATCTAATGGCGTTCTTGCAACATATGGATAACACCCTCAGCAAAATTCTTTGTTAAATGAAAATTACTATCTAATGGCGTTCTTGCAACATATGGATCATCCTTGTTAAATTTATCAAGAATTTTGTTCACATAATGAGCCTGACTTAATCCTATACCATCTGCGGTTCTAAGGATTTTTATTCCTAAGATCACATCAGCAAGACCCATGTCTTTCATGTCAAATTTAGAATTCAACATATCCTTTGTAGACTTGACCAGCTTGTCAGAGCTACCAACAATGAGTATGTCATCTACATATAAACATAAAATGACATAACCGTTTTCAGTCTCTTTGGCATAAACGCATTTGTCACTCTCGTTGATCTTAAATCCACTAGAGATCATTGCATAGTCAAACTTTTCATGCCACTTCTTTGGAGCTTGTTTAAGACCATACAACGATTTGACTAGCTTACAGACTTTCTTTCCGATCCCTGGTGCTCTAAAGCCCTCGGGTTGCTCCATGTAGATTTCTTCATCTAAGTTTCCATTTAAGAAAGCTATTTTCACATCCATTTGATGGACTTCCAAATTCCTCAAGGTTGCAATTGCAAGAATCAACCTTATAGAATTTGTTCTCATCACGGGAGAATATGTATCAAAGTAGTCTAGGCCTTCACGTTGCCTATACCCTTTAATTACAAGTCTTGCTTTGTATTTATCAATGGAACCATCTGGTTTCATTTTCCTTTTGAAGATCCACTTAGACTCTAATGGTTTATTCCCAGGAGGGAGATCAACCAACTCCCAAGTGTGATTCTGTAAGGTGGAATCGATTTCATTCCTTACAGCTTCTTGCCACATAGGTCCCTCAGTGGAACTCACTGCCTCAACATAGGTCAGTGGCTCCTTCTCCAGCAGGTAGGTTTCAAAATCATCACCAAAAGATTTTTTCACTCTTGCTCTTTTGCTTCGTCTCAGTTCAATTTCTTGGACTTCAGTGTGATTTTGAATTTCTTCGTTAGTCCGTTTAGTCGAACTGGATCCACTGCTAGACTTGCATGGAAAGACATTTTCAAAGAAAGATGCATTCCTTGATTCCATTATCGTATTCTTGTGTATATCTAGTATCGTCGAATCATACACGAGAAAACGATAAGCACTACTATTAAGTGCATACCCAATGAAGATACAATCCACTGTTCTAGGACTGATCTTAACTACCTTAGGAACTGGTACAACAACCTTAGCAAGACACCCACACACTCGCAAGTATTTGTAGGATGGTCTTGTTCCTCTCTATACTTCATACAGAGTCTTGTCCTCTTTTTTTCGGGGTACCCTATTTAAAAGGTAATTGCTAGACAAGATAGCTTATCCCCACATATTTGGAGGTAAGCCGGAACTAAGCAACATCGCGATCATCATTTCTTTTAGAGTGCGATTCTTTCGTTCAGCAACCCCGTTAGATTGTGATGAATAAGGCGTCGTAAATTCATGAATAATTCCATGTTGCGCACAAAAGTCATCAATTGGTGCCTCGTACTCGCCACCTCTATCACTCCTCAACCGTTTGATCCTTTTTTCAAGTTGATTCTTAACCTCAATTTTATAGAGAATAAACTTTTCTAAGGCCTCATCCTTGCTTTTCATACCATCTGAGAATATTGGCTTCATGTGTTAGTAGTATAAGTAGGAGGAATGCTAGAGGGATACAAACAGAGAATATGGTAAAGTTTGATTCTATGCAACTCATTTGCAGATTAGTTATGGAAATTTTGTTAAAAATCACGCTTGGACTTGGCTACTTGTGTCTCAAATGATCAGATGGTTGTACAATAACAGCATAGTATTATGCATGTGAGGTCTATAAACCGTTCTGTCATCTTTATCAAACCAATCAGTATTATTAGTAGCATAGTGTTCTGCTTCTTTACGCTCATCTGTTCTGTTCTGCAACTGGATTAAAACTCGAGCACAAACGTATCAAAGTTACTACATATTTCAAAATTAATTAGCTCGCCAATACATTATTCAACAAATTATACATTCGATGTCCTATTTTCCGTCTAGCTTGATCAATTCAGCGAGAAAATAACATACAACGTAAGTTGAATAAGTTAATTCAATGGAATCTTCTTTTAATGCTAAAGAGCACAGAATTTTGACAGAACGGATTATGGCAGAACAAGAAAAATACAAAATTTTGTATTGAATATTATGAAGTACAATAAAACATTCTAAAAAACGGTTGAATATCATCTCTATGCTTATATATGGCCTAGGTTATTAAAATAAATAAAATTATGAAAATGCCACAATATTATTTTAAAAATTAAATTAAAATAATAAACTATCCCGGATGACCAAAAAACGACTTAAGTCATGACAAAACGTCACGAGTATTAATCGTTGGACCATTTCCAAGTGACCCACCAAATTTAAGTCCAATCAAAATTTGTAGCCCAAAATAATTTACTTTTGACACCCATTTAGCCACTTGCATCATCTTTGTTCTCACTAACAATTCAGACTTGTGGCAAAATAGTACAAAAAGTGTTCACTTTACTCAAAAGTATTAGCTTTTCTCTTCAAAAACATAACTCTGAAACAAGAGACCGCGATTTTATTTTTATTTTTTTATGGAATTCATAAACACATACATGTATACATTTTTTTTTGAGTGAATGGAATGAAAGGAGTAATAAATCAAATATTAGAAAGAATTTAGAGAAAAGTAGTAGTGGAAGGAGTGATGGGGAAAAATGGGAAGGAAAATCACGATAAAAAAAAAATTGATCACTCCTCCTCTTTATACCTGGAATGAAATTATATATAGGAGAAATAATTCATTCCACCACCATCTCTCGTAGGGACAACAAAATTTTGTGATCTCCTAATAATAATCACACATGGACCAAATGCATTTCCCCTCTCACTCTATTTATTCAATCCAAGCGCAACCTTAGAGTTTTTATAACTCTTAATTAACTTTATCATTATCAAATCTAAAGTCAATTAAAAAATACTTGTAATTGTACCCACTTGGCATTAACCCTTCTTTTTTTTTTATTTCCTTCATTCTAAAAATTAGTCATTCATCTCATAATTAACATCCTAATTTGAGTTTGAAGGTCAAATTGATCGAATTTAAATTCAAAATTACTATTATTTTATAAAAATAAAGATGACAAAATTTGTATCACATGAAAGTTTATATGACTAGCTATATGACTCGAATAGCTTAAATCATTCTAGTACAAATTTGTATCACATGAAAGTTTTATATGACTAGCTAAATGACTCGAATGACAAAATTAGCTACTTGTGTCTCAAATATTCAGATAGTAGTACAATAACAGCATAGTATTATGTATGTGAGGTTTATAAACCATGTTATCATCTTTATCAAACCAATCAGTATTACTAGTAGCATAGCGTTCTGCTTCCTTAAGGTCATTTGTTCGAGGACACAGTATCAAAGTTACTACACAAAAACAAAATTAATCAGGTCACTAATACACTATCCAACAAATTATACATTCGAATTTCCAAATCTGTAGGTAATTTTCTTCGTAAAGGACAACATAAATGTGTATCACTAGTAACATAATGCCAAGTCATCTTTTTCTATTTTGTGAAGTGCTTTTGTTACAGGCTCATACGAGACTCGGCAGATTAAATGTTTGTCCCTTCCAACTCCCATTTTATGTTGGAAGCGAGAGTTGGAATTTTGTGCTTATAAGCAGGCGATGTACCCTGCTCTTTTTTCTGTTTTTTTTGGGATATGAACTTTATGCTCATAGTTGACGTGGGATAAATGCTGGCACATGATCAAATTCTCAAGAAAAATGATGTAAAAAAATGATGTGAAGAAGTGCGAAAAGATATTAGCATTATTTACAACAGTAAGAAGTGCTCCATTCCCAGTCTTCAAGTGCTCTTTCGCATTGTACTTTTCGAGCTGAGAGACAGACACAAGTCACCTGATTTGATGACTTGCACCTGTCACTGGATACCACATGGTCAACAGTGTTAGATAGCCTCAGGATTTAGTAAAAGCGACTGAGATTATTGTATTGAAAAATTTTGCACTTTTCTCTGTTGAAATTATTACACAGATCACCACGTCCACGACCACCATATTGTCTTTACGACCTCCTCTTCTGAGATTGCCACAACCACCAAAAAAATGATTTCCAGATGGGAAAGATTTGTTTTGTGCAGGAAGATTTTGTTGATGCAAAATATGTAGTTGGTGTAAGCGGATCAGCAATGAATGGAGGAGCAGAGACATCTCCAGAGCTCATGACCTCATAACTTAAAAGCCGAGCAAGAAGATCATTGAATGAAATTGGCTATAGTCTTTGTAAAAGATTGGTAACAGGCCCATGTATTCACTTCGTAAGCCTTTGAGACGCTCGTCTTTGACAAACTTTCTGCTCACATTTACTCGCCCCGCATCACTCAAATGCAGGACGGTTAGATTGATACAATACGTGCAACATCTATTACTCCAATTCACTTGAGATGCTCTCTCCCAAATAGAGTTTTATATTCCACTTTTTTAAAAAATTAACAACAGTACACTTGTCAACTTTTAATTATATGTCGTAGAAGATAAAACATATAATAGTACAGACAAGTTAAACTCCAAACACCAACTTACTTAAAGTAGTAACAGTAATCTAAACAGGTCGAAGTATCATCATAAACAGTAATCTGAATTAGTTAAGTTCCATTATTATCTATCACACAAACATGATCCTAATATCTTGCAGATATGGTTTCAAAAGTACCTTCCGGTGCCAATCTGTTGGTGCAGGATAGAAGTGCAAGGTTCTATAACACAAGTAGATGATTCTTTTGGTACAAAGGCAGAACTGCTGCTCCTGCGATACAAATCTGTTTTTTTTTTAATGATTAAGCTGATTAGGGGATTAACGAGAATATATAAGCAATAGACTTATATATGACTCTTATACTTTTAGACATCTAATAAAGTAACTCTTAAATGTTTTTTCAAAAAACTTACTGCAGATATACTAGAAAATTACAAATTATATTCTTGGCACAATTAACATGAATTGAGTAATTCTTATCAAGAGACTAAAATTGTTGAACAAAGCATGCGACCCGTGATCTTAGTTCTTGACTAAAATTACATGCCACCCCAGACTAAAATTTCCGAAAAAATTTATATTTTAGTTCTTAACAAATAACAATATCATATATTTTATTCTAAATTACATGATCAAATAATAAATTTAATCATCAAATTTATACAAAAATTTCAATGACAAATTATATTTAAGAAAAATACCACTTTAATAAAAATGTTATACAAATATAATTTATTTTATTAAACAAACATAAATTATTTATATATCACACTTTTTTAAAAATAGATTAAGTACAAGAAAACAAAGTCATTAAACTATTATTTAAACAACCTTACATAAAATTTATATCGCCAAAATAAGAAAAATGTGAATTGTCTTAATAAGGACCATGAACTAATTCATCAAACAATTATCAACTGTTTACTCTTTACACTCTTTCTGGTCAGCCCCTCAAATTCTTTTCCAATGACACTCCCAGTCCCAGCCAGTCTACCAAAAACAAAAATAAATTAAAAACCCATTTGTGAGGGCAAAAACCATCGAAATTTCCTATTTCCGTCTAATGTGAGCAATTCAGTGGGAAAAAAACATACAAGGCAAGTTAAATAACATCCAACATTAGCAACAATTTCAGGCTTTTTGTGGCAAAATAGTACAGAAAGTGTTCACTTTATTCAAAAATATGAGCTTCTCTGTCTTCAAAAATATAACTCTGAAGCAAGAGACCAGGATTTTATTTTATTTTTATTTTCATTTTTTTTATGGAATTTATAAACACATACATGTGTGCTTTTGAGCCACAGCAAGGAAAGCCAGTTCCTGTTCATTTGCAGAGTAAATCTAATAACATGGGAGGAGGTAGTTGATGTCTTGTCTACCCAGAAGCCTCTTCCAACCATTTTATCTATGCAAAAAGATTTCTGTTTTACACAATCCTTGATAATGATATTGCGAGTGAGATAATAAGGCGTTTACAAAATGAGTAAAAAGTGTAACCATAACTATCTTTATTAGTCTACAGGTTTTAATAAAAACCACACAAAAAAAATGCGAGCATTTTCAGGTTATTTCAAGTAATTGCATATTTTCAACTCTTTCAAAGAATTTAAAATAAATCTCCTTAATCATTTTCTCATCAAATAAATGAATTAAACTGATATTTAATAGTTAACAGAAATTATTTGATCAATTATATATCTAATATTTATAAAATGTAAAATTAATTTTACTCTCTTTAGATCTAATTATAAAAGTATAAAGAATAATTAGACCAATATTATTTTCAATTGTTTTTTTGATTGGCCAAACTAACTTTAGAATTAACTCAATTCTTACTTATTTTATTCACTCAATTCTCATTGTGATGAGATTTAATCCCCAATCTCAAAATCATAGAGAGTATACTCTAACCACTTAAAATAACTTTAATCTCATATTATTTTCAATTTAATCACGACAAACTCGTCCATTACATGAGTACACTAACAAATGCAAATCATCTGTCTCATTTGGTGTTTCATCTTATATTATATCATTTTCTATAAATGACACATGGATCTTTTTAATTTTTTTTTCTATTGAATTATCTAAAATCCTAAAATGATATGACAACCTTAAAAGGGAACTAAAAACAAGATGAGACACCAACTAAGACAAAAAATTAAAGATACCCATAGATTAAGGCTTTTTCCTAATATTTAATTGATGTGATTGATCAAAAAATTAAAGATACCCATAGATTAAGGCTTTTTCCTAATATTTAATTGATGTGATTGATCATTTTTCGCTTAAGCAAATTAAAGCCTTTTTACCTTTTCTTAATCCCAAGTTCTCAAAATATTCATATTTATTACAAGAGTTTGATTTAACACAATTTTTAAGGAATGTATTTGATTTTATAGTAAATATTTAATTTATCATTGTTTAATTTAAAATAATTTACGAGCGAAAAATTTTGAATGATAAAGTAAAAGTTGTAATAATGATATGTAGGTCCATAAGATAAAAATAAGAGAGAATGACTAATTTACTTTTTTTATACATCAAATATTATTAAAAGAAGAAATATTACAAATAACGTAGGACGTCTCAAAAAAATATGTTACAATTTTTATGGAACAGATGGAGTAGTTTCAAATCTCCTCACTTCCACTACTAATTATATTCTATGTATATTTTTATATATTTTTCTATTATGTTTTCACTATTTAGTAATGGTCAGACTAATATTCGGTCGGTCAAATGTAATTTATAAGAATATATGATTGAGAAATAAAAATTTGATCCCTCCATACTTCTAAGTCTGATTACACCACTGCATACGTGTATTCTCTAATAGGATTTTTAAATTTATTTTTTAACCGTACACATAGATAAAATATTAAAAAATAAAATAATTTATTAAATTTAATATAATTGATGATAAAATATATTTATCTTATTAGTTAAAATTTGATACAATTTTAATGAATTAGATTTAATACTTGTTCAGTTGTTAAAACCAACGAATCTATATTATTTATATTATATGAATTAGACTTAGTAGATCAACTTAGTTTTATAATTAAAATTACATAATATACTTAAAATTATGAAATACAATGAGAAAAATTAGGGAAATAATGTAAAGTAGAGGAGTCAAATCTAAGATAATTATGAGGGAGAAAAAAACGTATTATCTTTGAACAATATAACAAAGAAAATACAACAATAAATATTACAGAGTACGTTCTTTTTATCATGTCATTAAGTCATTAAAACAGACGTAATTAATGCAATGTTTCTACCCCAATAAATACTAATTTTCTATCTTATAAATAACCAATACGAAGGCATGCATTAGATAGTCCAACATATATATATATTTTCAGAATAAATATTATTAGTATTTTTTTCCAATGGAAGAAAAATGGTTTATGTCTATTTTTATGCTATTACTGGTTATATTTGTACCAGTTACAATTGCAGAGGATATTACAAAACCATGTTGCTTCAGTTGTGTTAGGAATTGCTTTTATCCATGGCCGATCGGACTTGAAAACAAATGCCTTCGTGGTTGTTATGGGAGGTGTCCTTATAGATGTGACTTGCAGCTTATCAATGGTATCTCTTTTTTTTTGTTTGTATGATATTGTTTTTCAAAGATATGATATTGTTTAGGGACGTGAGATGAATCGGACCGTATGAATTGAAAAACACTCGATTAAAAGTTTATTTAGTATCAAGAAAAAAACAAAACAAATTACGAATTTACAAGTACTTAAAATTCAAAAACTTAAATGAATAGAATCGAAATGTATTAGTGCTCACTCAATTTAGTGCATGAATAATTGGATTACTTTGGTTATACATTATATAAGTGGCGATTTTATTCTAATTACAATAGTTTTACATGGTATTAATTATAACATATGAAATATGTTATAAAATAAAATTAAAAGTTAGTTTAATCTTTTTTTTTTTGTAAAAATGATTAAACAAATACCCGTGCTTAGTTCGTAAGTAACTTGGATTCGATTAAAACAAAATATAATCAATCAAAATTTATTTGATCAAATACTCAAATTCGAGTATTTGAAGATTAATGTTTGTTCGAGTACGACTCATTTATTTACCTAATATTGTCAAAATAATATATATATATATATATATATATATATATATATATTTGGCCTATTTATAGTTCTATAGATATTTTTATTATACATTTTATATAATATTAACAATTTTTTGTGTATTTGAAACTATGAATATATATATTTTTTGTATGTAGATAGATAGATACACATGCCATACATGATACATGTCTGTTTACTTATGAGTCCAATTCAATTATAATGTTACAGGGGCAGTCCTTGCACCAGCACCCCAATGAAAAGAGATTCATGAAGATGGCGGCATCAGTACATCATCTTATTAATTATTGATACGACACATTTGTTTGAGTCCATTTATTAATTAATTAATTTTATCGGTTTTACAGTTTGTGTCCGTTTCATCGATGACCAAGTCAGAAAATTTTATTAGTAAGGTCAATCAATAATGTAAGCATTTATTAAAATTTAAAAATTAAATAATAATTTAGATATTGAATTAATTCATGGTGACGGATTCACTGATAAAGTTGAAGAAGATTTCAAAGCAAAAAAAAAAACAGATAATAATAATAAATAAATAAATAAAAAGTAAGAACGTAATATTTCTATTTTTCTATTTTGTTCGTGATGACTAATAAAATTGAGAAGGAATGATAAGTGAAAATAACCGTTAGGTCTCAAATCTTATAGTTAAATTAAAAATTAAAATAAGAATGATAATAGGTATGGGTAAAAATACAAAAAGAGAAGAAGAGAAGCAAATAAGATGATGAATGCGGTGGAATGAAGAAACTTATTTGAGACCCAACCTTTAATTAAGGATGTATATGTATGAGCCCAAAAGATGAGGGTGTTTATTGTCTCAATTCTTCCCCCTATGTATACAAGGAGAAATGCCATTGCCAAAACAGAATTAAGATAACAAATTGAGAAGGATAAGAGAAAAAAAATAAGATTAGAACGGTTAAAATATAAAATTTAATATAAAATGCGTATAAATTTTTTTAAAATTTTTAGAGTAATAATAAAAAATTGTAAAAATCAAGAGAGGCAACTGTCATCCGGTGTGTGAGTAATTCCCGTCCTAACTATATTCTATTGAGACGCTTCGCCACATGCCAAAAACTTATGTTCTTGTGGGATATAGGTAAATACATACAAATACATATGTAAATTACATCAAATATACACTTATAATTTCTATGTGTGTAAATGTGTGTAGAAATATTTAGACAGTAATTTTCTTTGTAATAAAAAAAAGTTAAGGGAGAAAATCCAATGAATCCAGTAAAATTACGAGTTTACTTATTGAATATGGATGCATCAAAATATGCGGTCAAACGAACCCATTTTCTCAAAATTCAATTGAAACAATTCTTTTAAAAAATGAAAGAAATTAATGCACAATATTTTTAAAAAATACTTTCGAAAATTAATAATTATTTGATTAAACTATGCAACACATTAAAGATTAATCTGGATCCTCAACTTCGTAGAGCAATTTCTTGTTCTTAATTACATGAAATTTTAAACTCTCAAAATACTTATTTTAAACTCTCAAAATACTTATCTTAAATTCTTAATATAATTCCAAATATAACTTTTTCTTAATTACTCAGTTAGCACTCCTCTTGGAAATAGTGCAACTCACAGAAAAGGAAGTATTAAATTATTATTATAATTTCAATAAATGATTACCTTACGTATCAATTTTTGAAATGTCATGTACATATAAACAAAAAGGGTAATTGTTATTACTATTTCCGAGTCCTTTTTCAAATGATCTAAGATTTTTCAATTTAAAATCTGCTATTTTGGGAGAAACATGAATTGATAATGTATTACCATATTTAAAAATTATAAAAATGTTAAATTCCCAAAAACAGGAACAAAGAATTTTCTGTTTTTCTTATCATAAAAAGAAATTCTCAGACAAAATGTTCAGTTTCTAATCACTCGTACATTTATTACCTAAACCTAACATTGACAAAATTTAGAACTCAATAACGTGAAGTAGCAGCAGCCAGCCAGCCAGTCAACAATCTTGTTATCACCTCCATTATTTCTTTTCAAATCTTCCTTTTTATAATTTCTTTTTCCCTCGTCAAATCAACTACCCAACTTCAATTATAAATTTATAATAATTTAGAAGTTTCCACTCAATTGGGAAGTCAAAAGTAAACACTACTTTCCTAGTTCTCATCTTCAATCCACACCATCCTCCCTCTTTCCCACTTCTCTCTCATCATTTTCTCTCTCTAGAAATATATATACTGTGTATATAACTCTACCACTCAACCTTTATCTCTCTAAAAAGTAGGCAAGTTGCACCTTACTCTGTTTCTCTTTGTCCTGCGGTTGTTGTCACAATTTTCCACTCAAAAGATTTAACAAATTGGAAATTCCCCACAAAAACAATAAAATTATGGAAATCAAACTTCAACAGATTCTCAGCCTGCCGATCGCCGCCGCGGGCATCACCAATCATGCCATCTTTATTCTCTCTCTCCTCTTTCTCTCCACCGTCAACGGCCAGCCGCCGCCGCCGCCGAGCGAATACCCATACGCGAACTTCAGCCCGTCCATGGCCATCATAATAGCAGTCCTAGTTACCGCTCTCTTCTTCATGGGCTTCTTCTCCATCTACATCCGCCGCTGCTCCGAGAGCAACACCGGCGGCAGCATCCGCCCCACGCTCTCCCTCCGATCTCGACGCGCCGCGGCGGCTCGTGGCATCGACGCGTCCGTCCTCGAGACTTTCCCCACCCTCGCCTACTCGGAAGTCAAAGATCTCAAGATCGGCAAGGGCGCTCTCGAGTGCGCCGTTTGCCTCAACGAGTTCGAAGACGACGAAACGCTCCGATTGCTTCCGAAATGCGATCACGTTTTTCACCCCGAGTGTATTGATCTCTGGCTCACCTCTCATGTCACCTGCCCAGTTTGTCGTGCTAATCTCGTACCCAAAGAAGGTGAAACCGCCGATTTACCGGACGGATCATCGGCGCCGGAAATGCTACCGACAGAGACTGCTACTAATATCGCAATTGAAGAACACCCAGGAGATGAAATTCATGTGACAATTATTCCAGATGAAGATCGGAGGCCAGAAATTGGGAGCAATATGCAGGAGCCACCTAGATCGAAGACGATGAAACGAATGGCGAGTTTGCTGTCGAGTAGGCCGCCAAGGTCTGGTTCGGTCCGGTCGAAGTTGTTTGGTTTTGGGAATAAATTTTATCGATCGCATTCAACCGGGCATTCGATGGTTCTGTTGGGTGAGAATGTGGACCGGTATACATTGAGATTGCCGGAGGAGGTGAGGAAGGAGGTGATTCGGAGAGCTTTGATGAATCCGACCGGTAGTTGTGCCGGTTTGGAAGGTGAAGGGAGTGTAAGAAGAGGCGGTCGGACCGGAAATAGAACCGGCGGAGAAGAGGGTTCAAGTCGGGGGTATAGGCGGTTGGGGAGTTTAGAGCGCGTGGTGAAGTCTGACCGGTGGGTTTTCTCTAAAATGCCGTCGTTCTTGACGAGGGCTTTGTCGATAAGGTCGCCGAGGGTGGTAGCAGGTGACGGCGGAGCATCTTTGACGGCAAATGGCGGTGATAAAACCGATGAGGCCGGTCTAGTAGCTAACGACTCAGCTAAGCTGCCGGTTTGAGCATAATGTTGATATTCGATTATTGATGAGTATGGAGAATTTAATTGGTTTGAAACAGGCCAAGTCAAGTTGGGTCCACATGTCGTTGAAAAGTTTTGCCAGCGCTAACAAGGAATCATGTTAGACCGGGTATTTTATACAAGTAAATGACAATAACGTTTGTTATTTTTAACTTTTTGTAGACTTAAAATATATTTTTGTGTAGATTCTTTTTGATTTGGCCTTTGTGTAATGTGCATCTTTATTTTGCACATGCTTGTAAATATACGTTTTTTAGGGCAGGAATAGACAATGTGTATTTATTTGTAAAACACCACATCAGTCATGTTATTTAAAAAACGAAAAAAAAAGAAAAGAAAGTGAACTTTAATCATGTGGGTTCTCAAATTTATGGCTATCATGTAATGTTTCAGTTACGTTAAGTTAAAATTTGGATTTTGTGAAGTTAATTTAATTTTTGACCCAAAAAAAAAGTTAATAATGAAAAAACGGGAGGTGTGGTGACACATCAAATTAAATGCACATTAATCTTTTTTCATTTTTTGTTTCAATTTTAAGAAATATTGTATAGATTAAAATAGCACATAAAAATAAAGAAACGTAATTTTTCCCAAAAAAATTATTGATATTTAACATTAGTATGATAATGATGCAATATTTGGATTGTGTTATATAAAAAATAAAAAAAAAATACTATTTCTGCAGAGTTATGATATATATACTAGATATCATAAAATTTTGACAAACTCATGACCATTTATTTTTAATACTCTTTCAATTTGTATACTTGAAAATTTTCAAAATGAAATAAAAAATAGAAAAATAACCTAAAGTGCATGAAAAGTTATACAGCCATATGGACACTTCTTTTTTTTTTTTTTTTTTCCCTAATTTAATTTCTATAAAATTATACGAGGACACCGGACTACCGGAGGTATACTCTCCGTTACAGTAGAAAGAATAATAAAATGGTAAGCCGTCGTCACGAACATATTTTAATCGAATCAGTCGTCGAGCCGATTGAGATATTAATTCAATGGCTATGGTGTAGTTTGAGTCGGCGATTTAATTGTTTCATTCAGATTTTAATTATTATATATATGAAAATAATTGTATATTCTTAAATTTTTGTTTAGCCTACTAAAATAAAATTATAATTATATTTTAAATACATAAAGGTAATTTTGATATTTTCTTACAATGCAAAATTTATTAGGACAACAATTAATAAGATAGATAAAACAATTTTGACTATTATTATTCACTTATTCTAAAAAAATTATATTTTAAACCCTAATTTCTATTTTTAAAGACTTGTGGTGTTAATAAGTGAATTAAATATTTAATTTTCTTATAGACTAAAACATATGAATTAATTTTTTTTGAAAAAGTCATTTTGGTCATTTTAAGAAAATAGTTTGGATTTTTAAAAAATTCGCCTGATTTATGTTGGTTGTATTTTTTTAAGTGCAAGAGAACACTCTCAACAAATAATATAATGATAAGTATAGATTTGTTTCCATGATGAAAAATTATTCAATTACCTATCAAATTAAGAGACTTCTTAATTTATCTAACCAATCACAAAGATGATAAAAATTTGAAATTATTTTAAGTGAGCAACAAAAATTATAAAATGGTCAATTTGAGAAAATAACATGCAAATATTGAAAATCGAGAGAAAACTTAATATGAATGAAATGTTAGAGCATTCGATTTCATCGGATTATGCCAATTAATATTCCACGCTTCCAATGCAATCCAATTTAATTTGTGTTGTGTTGGTGAAAATCCCAAATTTATTCACTACTTTATTCCTAAGTATAGAAAATCTACTCAATTTAAGTAATTAACCATGTGTCCATTAAAAATTTAATTAAACGAGTGCATTAATCGTTTTGTGGATTTTTCTGGATTAAATATGTCACCCTCGATTTATTTACTACCGAAACCAAACAAATTTGTTGTTATATTCCTATAAAACTCTATTCTTGGCTATCTATCCATCTTAGATGTGTGCAATATCACCTCTCAGTCTCAATCCAACAATTGATGATCATATAAGTGATGATCAAACACTCAAATCATTAAGAACACGTATAAATAGCTCACAACACTAACTCTAGATTACATATGATGATATAAAATAATTAAATGGTCATCATACGACTACGTTGTAGCCTTATCTAATAAGAATTAGCAAGACATAAATTAAATAGAAGGAGTAGAAGAAGAAAATTTAATTAGAATAGTCATCCCCCAAATCCTTCTCTACAACCTCCTTACAAATTTAGAAGAGCTAAAGTTGTTTAAAAGATGGTAAAATAATTATGGGGACATGTATTTATATGCTCCTTACAAGTTTAGTAGAAACATAATTGAAATTGTAAAATATTACAAAAGTTGAGTAAGAAATCATAAATCTCGTATAGAACACATGATCCAAGTTTTTGTCCAAGTTCACTTTGGCACTTCCAAGTCTCAATCAAAAATAATTACCTTCAAAACAAGCTCAAAAACACATATCTAGCGTAGACCTTGAAATAACAATGAAAACTAATTTAAAACTCAAATATCTCCTTAAAACACATGAAGATTCCATAATATGATAGCAAAATATACTCAAAATGATATATATATATATATATATATTTCCTACTCATCAATTTATCTAGTGTCCTTTAGTATTTTTGTTATCTGGTATATTATGGAATTAGATCGATTTAAATATCGTTAACCCGTTCAACCCGGTCCAATTGATCAATCTGGTCCTTTTTTTGTAACTATAATATCGAGTATATTACTTATTAATTTATCATTTTTCAAATTTTATATAACGTTAGTTTCCGAACACATAAAAAGACTACTACCGGGCAATGAAAAAAGTTTTCAAAATTATTTTAAAGATAAAACGAGTTTTATATTGTAGAATAAAATGAACATTATTTTAATTGATTTATAAAAAATAGCTAAAAATTGAAATGAACACGATAAGTAAAATAATCAGTCACACAAAAGAGATAAGCAAAACAACAGAGAGTAAATGAAAAAAGTGAAGAGAGTTTACACATATAAATTTACAGTTATTTTGCAAATTCTACTCCACTTTTCCTCTTTCACCCAGAAAGAATCCATTTACAATGACAACACAAAACTACAAGTTTTAGTCAAGTTGACAAGGGCTTTAAACCTTAACGCCTAAGTGCAAACAAAAGCTTTAAACTTATTTTTTTAGTCTAGCAGTCAAGGGATTTTAACCTTAACTCTAATGTTGATACAAGATATTGTTGTTGCTAATCCTCGTGACTTTCTCCTTGGAAAGTAGTTTAATTAGCACAAGTTCTATTTCTGCAAACTCGTTATTGAGTAAATAGATTACGTTCAACTTTGTGTTCATTGTTGGCTTCCTTGTAAAAGAGATTGATTGTGTTCAAGTTTCAATGTCAACTATCATGCTTCTTGTATGTGTGTATTGATTTTGTTCTAGCTCTACATGTGTACTCTTCATTGAAGTTACACTATTGAATCAACATGTTCTCAGTATTCGGCTGACCGAGGAATCTCAACTCACAATTATAATGGAAATCTAGGAATTAAGGATAATTTCCAAAGTCTCGAATATCTTTTTTGAATCAATGATTTGTGAGCTTGTTTATGAACAAAAATAATGGATGTCATATGGTTAATTACAGCAGACCCCTACCAGAGGTCATCAACAGATAAAGAAGTCATTAACAGATAAGGTGACCATTAGTAGATATTGAAGATGACATATGGATGACTGCAGCAGACCCTTATGTCGGTTAGGGCTCTGAATTAAAATAAGGAAGTTGGTCCAATAAGGAGAGATTGTGTACCAGAGATGATGCACAGAGAAGTTACATAGTAGAGATAACGTGCAAGAGAGATTTATGTAAAAGAGAAGTTATGTAATAGAGCTACAATTACCAAAGATATTATAGATATTTTTCAAAAAGGCAGTTTGAAGAAGGGAGTTGTATCTATAAATATAGATACAGAGCAATGAAGAACAACATCTCATCATCCCAAATACATCTCAAAAAAACACATTAAGAGAAAATCAAAATAGAGTATAGCAGTTGTAATTGATTTACAGAGAGATAGCAGTTGTATCAAGAGATATAGAGTTAAATATTGAGAGAGATACAGAGTAGCAAGTTTGTAGAACTTGAGAAACTAGAAATTACTCTCTAGCTTGCAGTTGTTCATCACTAAAAAGAATAAAGAAGCTGGTATCAATATTTTTTGATTACTAGATTGTATTTTAGATTCAAAATCAATATAAGTCATTCTTTATTGATTGATATAGTCTGTTGTGATTATAATTCCTCAATTAATTTATAAATTATATTGTGATCTTTACATTTGAGAGAGAAATCTTTAGATTTTTATTCAACCCCCTCCCTTTTTTCTAGAAATACTCATCAAGAATAACACTTGCAAGTATCAAAGACTCTGAATCCAAGATCATGTAGTACGAGTTGGAAATGAAGAAACTCAAAGATCATCAATATGAAAGGGAATACAAGCGCAAAAAGGAAATGATAGAAAGAAGGAGACAAGAGCAAGAAGCATTAAAGAAACAAAAGGAGGATGTTGAAGAAAGAAGAAGACTAGAACCGTTGAACTTTGGAATGGAATAACAACAAGACTCTACAGATGATGATGGGAAGCCAGAGTAGCAAGAATAATTTTTGTTTTCTTTCATTTATTTGTTGAATTTCAATTTGTTCATGTACTATATTATTCTTTTTAAATGAAATGAAATATAAAGTATTGCTTGCTGAACTGATCAAAATAACTCGTTTGATATCATCAATTAGGGGGAGATTGTTAATGCACCTCTACTTATATTAGTCTTACTTAAAGAACTTTGACTTTACTTTTATAAGAATTGATGATATAATATAGTCCTAGTTTATTTGATGTAAAAAGATTTAGAAAAATATCTAACTTATTAGATGAATATATTCAATTTTAGTTCAGCAAGGATTTTGATAACAAGTGAAGACCCTGCTCATTGATGAGGAAAGTTGCTGAAGATGCGAAGAAACTTTCAAGGACATACTTGCTTATACTGGAAATAAGTAAGTCTGACACAACAAGATCCTTTACTTGGATCAAAGCAAGAATGTCAAAAAAGGACCCTACATTTTGTCCTGCTTAGCCAACTTCTGGAAGGTTTTTCAAAAAGTACTAGAAGTTAAAATAACGGTAATCTTTTTGACTAAGTAAGGAATAACTGTAAACTTAAAAGTCACTGTCGAGACATTGTAACTCCAACAGAACTATTTCAAAATTTTAACGGATAGAGTTTTGGAGTAGTATAAATAGGTTCATTTATGACTACTGAACAACCAAGAAATTCCTTTTGTAATCTGACATCCTAAGCGTTCAGTAAGACATGTTTTTACAAGCTTGACCAAGTGCTATGTAATCTGCTCAACAAGGAGCTTACTGTTTAGATATAACAAACAAAGATTGTTTATATTTTTTAGTCTGTGTGACTTTAGCAGGTCTTAGTGGCCCATTGTATTTTGGACTAAGTGTCCTACTTTATTTTGTTATGTGTGAACATTCTTAGTGTGGCGACCCCAAAATCCTGTATTGGACCAGGGCCTCGCCAAAAGAAGGAAAGATAACCTCACATCCATTCATAACATCAATACTGATAAAAGGAAATAATAGAGAGTTATTAGAACCCAAAATATTACATCCTTAGCGGAAGTTATTCTATTTCTATATTGTAATACGTAACAAAACATCTTCCTTCCTTCCTTATCGGGAGGCAAAAAGTTTAATAAAATCTCAATAACCAACCATCTTTGTTTTCCCCTTGTTAGAGGGTTCAGCCTTTGAACCATGCCCTGCAAAACATTAAATTCAACAAGGATGAGCGATTTATGCTCAGTAAGTATATAATCAAATCAAATAAGCAAATCTGAAAGCTTGATGAAAAAATTCAATTCTGTTTATGAGGCTCAGTGAATCAATACTAATGCCTCGGATATCCTTGAAGAGTCTTTGAGGATCACTGATGATAAAAACATGTGATCTTCCTTAAAGGAAAACAGGTATTCACCCGTATACATTTTCCTCAAAATATCCATCGGGGGCTAAACTTGTTGGATCTGCAACTATATGGTATACAGCTGGCCTAACTGTGACCGCATGGCCCCTCCTTGTGTGAACATACGTAGTCACTTATAATTCTTCTAGGTCAGGTGACATAACACATCAACACCTTTCCTTTTCTCTTGCCAACCATGTGGCATCTCCCAATTAAGGGACATATCATTCACATTTGTTGCACATATATAGAATTTAAAAATAATTGATAAGTCAATGCTCTGTTATATCCATGCATTTTCATTCATATCACGCTAGCGGAAACTAAAGCATAACATTCTGATTTACAAGGAATTTTAAACATAAAAGTCATAACCTTGTACGCATGTCGAATCAATTGAACATGTGCTTAACTGAAATAAGCATAAGAGTGAGAATATACTTGCCTCGGATTTTTGCACAAAATCAATTCAATTTACTCGTCAGTGAAAGATTTTGTAGAACATGCATATAACATGATAAATTTAATACCTTGATTAAAATAATATGAAGGGAGACGCACATATGATGTCCTTAAACTTTTAGTCTTAAATCTCTTATAAGAATCGTTGAGATGAAATAAATAATTAAACATCATAAATAATTTAAGAAAATAATGTTTTATAGTTTCAAAAATAAACTGCGCATCAGGGAATATTTAGTCATCAGAGACTAACATATTTTTCCCATCAGAGACTAGGAATTTCCTTCATTGGAGACTAGTAATTTTTGCCCATCAGAGACTACGGATGATGTCATCAGGGACTAAACTTAACCTGTCGGAGACTAAGGATGACGTCATCAGAGACTAATTTTTAGCCTGTCGGAGACTAAGGCTGACGTCACCAGAGACTATCCTTAGCCTGTCGGAGACTAAGGCTGACGTCACCAGAGACTATCCTTAGCCTGTCGGAGACTAAGGCTGACGTCACCAGAGACTATCCTTAGCCTGTCGGAGACTAAAGTATCTCATCAGAGACTAACTCCAACCCATTAGAGACTAAGTTAGAACTCATCTCAGATACAGGGTCGTCTTTCTCACTCCTCAATGGGTGGTGTTTACAATTATAACCACCGTAGGTTAACTCCCATCATCCTTTTAGTAACACAAAACATCTCCTAGGGTCTACTGGCTCTTATAGACACGATATAGGCTTTTAAACTCAGGTTAACATGGCTTCGCAACTACTGAAGAACAGAGTACTTGGGAGTCAAAGGTTTTCAACATTCTTTCACTCATCTTAGATAATTTTTGAAATAAAATATGAACTCTAGATGTTAAAAGCATGCATTAAATCATATTTTTGGAACTGAATGAACAAGATGTTAAACGTGACATGCATAACAAAATAAAAGTGTAAGAAACAGAACAGGACTTTATGTAATGCTCTTACCTCTTTGGCTGTAAGAAGAAGTTAAAAGCTTGAGTTGTTCTTTCAAAAAAGGACAGTTGCTTTGAAAGCAAACCAGAAGTTGGTGGTATACTGTAAAGAAATTTATGAAAGTGGGGCTAGGGTTGTATTCAGATGATATATTTATATTGCTGACCAATCAATAAGAACTGTTGGATTATTTTAGATTTGATTTCAACCGTTGGCTGGAAAAGAAGTAATAAGCCTTAAAATAGAATCATTGGCTGAAGGAACCGGTGTTGCGGCTGCCAAAGTATCAACCAATCACCTAGGATAGCCGACAATCCATTGGGCAAGGTTTCTCCTCCCGTTGGTGCCTTATGAATCAAGTTTTCCTAAATTAGTAATTGTCTCATGACAATACTTGAATTGAACAGGTGAGCTATATCTCACAACCGTTCACACCCGTGTACATTCTCTTCTCACATAAAACAAAAAAAATCATCACCCTTTTTTTGATAAAACTCGAATAAAATAATAAAAAAGAATTGAGCTCAAAATACATTTAAAACTTTTGGACATTACACTGCCATGAACTTTCATTATTTATACCAAAAATAAATTACATCTCCATGCATAAATAAATAAACACATAATGAATTTATCATGTAACAAAACTCATTTAAATTTGGGGTTCTCACATTTAGTGAGTGCATTCTTAAGTAAAAGAAAAGAAGAGTAGAATAGCCTTAGACTGAACCACTATAAAAATCTTCTTACTATCCTTTTTTTATTGCTCTTTATAGTCCTTGCTAATCCTTTATAGCAAAAACTTTACCATTAATGCCATTTTAAGCTATTTTGTTTTTACTAAGGGGCACTTACTTAAATTCCATTGCTAACTCTTCTAAAAAACATAAGCAAGAATTTTTCATAAAACAAGTGTATTTTATAGTATTTTCATATAACATAGAACTTTTCCGTTGCTAATTCCTTTATAAACTGTTGTTTTCATAAATAAGCTTTTAAATTTTGAAAAATACTATTCAACCATCCGTTATAGTATTTTTTCTTTGAGATCCAACACATGGTATTTATGATATGCATACATAGGGTATTGTAAATGGTTGAATACACATACGAATATGCCTATATTTGTATTTGTATTCATTTATTACATATACGAATACGAATAACATCCATTTAATTATATTGAATTCGAATACAGATACAAATTATTTGTTACTGTTTAAATAAAATAATTTTCAATTATTTAATAACTTATACGATACATATTAAATAAATTTCACTTGAAAAACACAAATGAAATACCATATTAGTAATAATATTCATTTTTTAATATATTTTAAATAAGTTGTTGCTAAAAATAATTGTATAGATTAAAAATATTCTATCTTATACATGTAAATAATATAAATATTGAGTAAAATATATTATACATAACATATATAATCGGTAATGGATATTTCAGACACACACACACACACACATGTATAGGGGACCAATCCATGATTAACCTTAGCTATAGAAACTTTCATAGCTAACACATTTATAACCGTTGATCGGATCATCCAAAGGTGGAGATCAAACAACCAAAAAAAAAAGACCATTTCCGCTAGTTGCACTGGCGGAAGGTGTTTGAATTCGTACATTTCTTCAATTCATACACTTCACTTCCGTATTTGCCAAACAAACGTTTCTTGTTTTGTCTTCATCAGTTCTAGCAGATGTCTACAAGTTAATGAAGACTGGACTTCATGTTCCTCAGCATCTCCTCCTTCCTATTTGCAAGAGTCTTGCTAATTCTTTATCCCATCTCAAAGGTTGGTTCTTTTCTTTTTCTTGTTTTCTTCAACTATAATTTACACTTAAATCTTCTAGCTACCCAACAACAGGAGTGTGTTTGCAAAAATAATTTACTTCTTGGAAGCATATTAGTTGGAAATGTATATTCTTATAAATTATTCATCAGGTTTGGGATTTGTTAGTTCATTGGAGAACTATTGTGATTATGGAAAGAGCATGGAAGCAGAGCCAGGGAGATACAGGAGAATAGATGCGAAGAAATGGAGGTGCAAAAAACATGTTGTCAATCTACATTAGAAGTATTGTGAGAGGCATATACACAGAGGTGTTTGCAAAAAAACATGACCTTATTTTTTTATTTGGTTGTTTGATCTCCACTTTTGGATGATACGATCAACGATTATAAATGTGTTAGCTACGAAAGTCTCTATAACTAACATTAGTCATAAATTGACCCCTATATAGGGTTGGTCCTTATAGGGCTACGAAAGTCTCATAGCTAACGTTAGTCAAGGATCAGCCCTATAAGGATCAACCCTATATATATATATTTCGTAGCTAACACATTTATAACCGTTGCTCAAATATCCAATGGTCCAAATCAAACATATAAAAAAATAAAAAGTCAGTTCCGACAGCATTACTGGCAGAAAGTTTTTAACTAAAAAAAAATAAAATCCCTTTCTGCCAATAACACTGGCGGAAGGTTTTTAACCTTGAACCTTTA
>CM025787.1:2195192-2271372 GCA_014636745.2 Centella asiatica | reverse complement strand
ATATATATATATATATTTTCTACTATGGATTGGCCCCCATATTCGCTTTAAATCGTATACAAATATTATCTACTTTTTTGAATACAAATGCGAATAAATATCGGATATATCAATGCCCATTAACAGTAGTTAAGGTATAAGTAAGGAAGTACTGTGCTTCACATCTCAATTGAAGCGTATTTATTATTATTATTATTATTATTATTATTATTTATTCTTTGCAATAACTAATATAGTTTTAAATAGAAATTACTTTAATTATGAATATTTAGTGTATCAATTGTTTTAAGCATGACTAAGAAATTTAATTTATTTTTAGTTGTTAAAATGTTATTATGAAATAAGATGTTTGGGTTGTGATTAGTGAATAATTTGAGTTTTTATGCTCAGGAAATTCTCTCGCGAATTTTACTTTTTTTTTTGGAAAAGGAAAATTTTATTCATATACTTAGGATTTAATTTAAATAATTGTAAATTAATGTAGTTTTCACTTGTAAATTATATTTGTAATTTCAATGTAATTTTAGTTCAAAATTGTACTTTTATTTTTAGATTATTTTTAACCCCATGGATTAGAATTCAAATTAGAATTTAAATGATTCTATCTTTTAAATTTATTGATACCCTCATAGTGATATAAGACTTGATATGATGGAATTTTTAGTTTACAAATTTTTCTTATATTTTGTAACATATAATGATAATATAGTAAAAAAATAGCATGCACACACATACATTCATCACACACTTGCACATTGTGCCTTGTAACTGAAAGAGGTATGAGATTTCTTTTTGCCTATTCATAATCTTTTTGTATTTTAATTATGATTCTTAATACTTAATTTATGTTGTTACTGAAATTTAGAATGAAGATACAAAAATATATAATAAGGTATTGATATGAATACCTCCTAAAAATCGCTTAAAAATTATTTTGTTTATACGTTCGAAAGTATTCGATAGACCCATTTTGCAGCACTGTCTGCTGTCATTACACCACTTTCGATAGACCCATTTTGTAACACTGTCCGCTATCATTACACCTGACGAAACAAAGGCCAAGCCCATCGGCGGCCTGACTCGCCCATAAATTTTAAGTACTTTGGATCTTTGGTTTGAATCTCTTAAAAAAAAAATTAGACCTTTTAACCCAACTCATGGGTGGCTCAATCCATTGTATTAGATATCTATAATACATTTAATTTAGTTGTTTAGGATAAATGTGTAGCCTAATTTAGTTGTTTAAGTCACGTTCCATTTTTTTTTTCTCCACCCTTAATTTCACTTTTATTCGGTGTTTGTGAATTTGATTGGTAAAAAATAGCTTCTATTCTTCTAAAGATTTTTAATATTTTTTTAAAGCAATATCATATAATGGTCGATCTACTAAAATTTATATTTCTATTTTGTTACTTAAAATTGAAGAAGATAAAAAACCTGTAGCCCGACCAGTATGCTTGAGGGTTAGACTTATAAAATGGGCTTAACAAAATATGGACATTTTCAGTGCATTCCATCTTAGTCTAACCCACCTATTTGTCAGGTCTACGCTCCTAGATGGTTATAAAAAATTGTCATGTAAGATTTTATAAGCCAATGCAGATGTCTTAGAAAACAGAAAATTATAACGTGTTGAATTTTCATACTCGTATTATTATAACATGTTAAAACAACACATTTCATTTTTTTTACTCGTTCCTTTACATAAAAAAAATAACATGTAGGTTTTTTATAAATATTAATTTTATATGTTTGATTAAAAATTGAATGTACAAATAATAAATTTTTGTAATGAAATTTATTATAAATTTTCAATTAGAGGTAATATTAGAAGTTTTTAATGACAAATTTTTATTTTTTTTTTTGCAAACCAACCAAATATAATATTATACTAAAGGAGCCAAAAGTTTAAAAGGCCACACAAGGGGTGGCCTATCCCCTTACATCCAGAAGAGTTCCAACATGATAAAAAGGGAATACAAAATGAGAAGCCCTGTAACAGCAAAAAACCTTAGGTTGCAAAGCGGCTTTCTTGGCTAGAGAGTCAGCAAGTTGGAGGGCATGACATGGGCCTTCTGGAGTTGATGAGGAATCCCCTGAAGCAATACCTTGCAGCTATCAGACAAAGCCGAACATAACACAGAAAATTCAGTAGTTGCCTAATTCTTAAGGGAATTATCACTAACTTGGGGATCAGATATTATGACAAGCTGCTCTGCTCCAATGTGAAGAGCATGGTTTATGCCATCTCAGATTCCCCAAAGCTCAACTAACTGGGGGTGGTGTGGGGTGGGGTGGGGGGTGGGGGGGTTGGTGGTAATACCAGTTAGCCTCCGACTACAAATCAAAACCGAGGGGTTACATGAGGAGAATATGATTAAGGCACATCCACCTCTGCCCCTGGGGGAAAGTCCCATGCAGCTATCATAAGAGAGAATGAAAAAAGTTATGTTTCCCGGACAAAGCCAAGAGGGTGGAAGGTGGAGGGTGATAGAGGGGCTTTGGTGGGTAGATTGAGTGTTGAGGGAATCAGTTTTAGCTTGAACCCCAAAGAACCAAAATCAAGCCTGATTAAAGGATGATCAGAGAGCATAAGATATTTGTAAAGTTTTTTTTAAGGAAGTTTAGGAGGTTTCGAGCCTTCCATAAGTTCCAGAGGGAGAATCCAAAGAAAAATTTCCAAGGAACCGATCCAATAGGATGCATATTCTTCTGAGTAAGGTTTAGATGCATCCATTCGCTAAAAGATAAATGGAACCCCATAATGTGAAAGTTGTGGTGAAGTGCCTTGTTCTAAAAAAATTTTGCTTAAAAACACGATTTGAAGACATGATCAATGGATTCAATAGACTTGCGGCATCTGGGACACTCTTTATTAGAGAGCCAAAACAAAGTTTACCTAACCGTTAATCGAGAATGCATTGGGTTTCCAGAAAATGATTTGAATGTGAAGGGGAAATGGCAAACGCCAAATCCAATTCCAAGAAGGGTGCACTGAGAGAATAGATGAAGTGGGACATAGGGACTGATCATCTTCCAAGATGGAGAGGAGTAGGGTGTGGCTCTTGCTAATTGAAAAGAAGAATGAGGGTGATATTTGCCCTTAAGAAAGGTAGAGAGGAATGAGGTAGAATTTGAACAAAGCTTTCATGTTAGGCTTGTGAAAAAGGCTTTGTTAGAGATGTGAACGTCACGAATACCTAAACCACCAAGATTCTTAGGAGATGTAAGAGTGTCCTAATTAATGGGTTGGAACTTTTCTTCACCCGAAGTAGTCCATATAAAATTTCTAGATAAAAGGGAGACCTAGATAATTATCTAGATTTGAAGTGAGAGAAAAATTTAGTGATCTGTGAATGGAGAGTCTAAGCCTGCGAGGTGCATTGGGGGTTATAAAAAGCTTTGTCTTGGCTATGCTAACTTTTAGACCTGGTTGAGCAGAAAAGTCAGCTAGAATGGATGATAAAGTATGAGCTGATTTGAGAGTAATAAATGGGAAATGGGATGGCTTTGGGGGTTTACTCGAAAAGATTGGACCTTGGATTCCATCTCAGCTTTTACCAAGGCTTTTTTAGAACTCATTTAAACAGAGAATGAAAAGAAGGGGAGAGAGAGGATCCCCCTGACGTAAGCCACATTGAGGGGTAAAAGGTTCACTTAAATGGCGGTTCCACCTGATTCGGAAGGAGACATTTGAGACACAAAATAAGATTAGTTGAATTATATGAGATGGGAAATGGTGCTTTTGGAGGACTTGTTTAAGAAAAGGACAGGATATTTTGCCAAAAGCCTTTTCTAAGTCCAATTTGGCCATAAGAAAAGCCCCTTTAAGTTTCTTTTTCCTTCTGAAAGAATGCATGATTTTATTAGCTGTCATATAGTTATCCCCAGCCTTACGACCTTTGACAAAGCCCTGTAATTTAGAGTGGTTATGGTGTTCAAAAAGGATTGTAGTCGAGATGCTATGATTTTAGTGATCAATTTATAAAGAACACTGCAAAGACCGGTAAGTCGAAAATGATCGACTTTTTTTGGAGGATTCTTTTTGGGCACCAGACAAAGCGTTATGCAATTGAGATCAATATGAAAGGTGTTGTTGGTAAAAGATTGAGCAATAAAATGATAGTATGTGATGTTGTATCGTGTTCCAAGTTTTTTGATAAAAAGATGCTTGAAAACTATCTGGGCCTGGAACTTTATAGGGGTGGAAACTAAATAGGGCAGCTTTGATTTCATTCGGAGAAGGCAACTCTTCGAGAGAACTGTGAAGGTCAGTTTGTTCAGGGCTATAGTTAGATAGATCAAACAGAGTTGGAGGGAGATGGTGGAGTTGGTTTGGCTCATTGTGTGAAAATATGCTTTGGAAATGGTCAACTAACAATGATTGAATTTGGAAGGGGTCTAAGATCCATTTTTCCTCATTACTCTGGATAGCGGTGATGATATTTCTTCTTCGATTATGTTTAACCATGTTCATGAAGTAGTTGTATTTCAGTCACTATAGAGGTTCCAGTTGAGTTTGGCCCTGATTGCCCAAAACTCATGCTCCTCTGATAATATTTTATGGTATTCAATAAGGGGTGAGGCTTATTGTTTAAGGGAGGAGTGGGACAAAGATCTTTTTGTTGAATAACTCCTAGATGATAAAGAATATGAGATTTACGAGCGGAGATATTATGATAATGTTGTTTTTTCCAACTAATGAGGTTGCTCAGGAGATTATTAAAGACGTGACAAATATTTGGATAATGTGAAAGATGTTGGAAAAACTGGGTTATAAATGGTATTCGAGACGGTTAAGCAAAACTGGAAAAAAATCCGAGTCACGTGTGAACACACTTTTCTTAAAACAGTTTAGTCTCCTCACTAGGTGTTTCAAGGATGGTTGGACTACTGTTTCTCAAGATACAACGGATTACAAAGACCGGACTTGACATAAAGTTTGTCTATTAACGAACAGAAATAAGAAACTGTGATGAACACTTTGAAATTAGGGATCTTCAAATTGATGGAATTAGAGCCTCTATTTATAAGTAGGAGAAACCGTTTAAGTAGGTCACGTTCCCATTAACTCAGATGCAATGCCACGTTCTCAACGGTTTATGAAAACAAGAGTGAAGAGCCTAACTACTTTAATAAATGAAAGATTGTCTAGAGTTTTATTTGTTGGTATGGAGTAAGTGGGAAACGAGGATGGGGTGATGATCAGAGTGTGTTTTGGGGAGGTGGGTTACATGAGAATAAGGGAATGCTTCAAGCCAAGATTCGGACACAAAGATTTTGTCAATCCTTTCCATGACAACCTATCGGTGAAGTGGGAGGGGGTAGTGGTATTTGAGTCGTGGGGCTCAAGTGGGGTTTCAGTGGTATGAGGTAGTGATCTGAGAATAAGCCGGAGGTTGAGTGAGTGAGCAGGACTTGTAGGTGAATGAGGAGGTGGAGAAAACCTGTCGGTGAAGTGCGATTCGATGAAAGGTAGTACCTAGTGGGTTCATCAGTTGGTCGAGAACTGGAAGTGGAAGGGACAATTTGAAGGGGGAATGGACTGGTTCGGGGTTATGGGAGTGGATGATGGGAGAGTCACCAGAGGTGTCGACGATCAAGTTGATGGAGTTTTCCATTTTCGAAAGGAGAAGAAGCAGGCGAAAAGTTAAAGCTCGTGTGTGATGAACTTGCAATGTGATTTGCTTTAAAATATGGGGGGTGGAGGTTAGGAGAGATGCAGCTGAGCATGGTGTTATGATTGGATTGCATAGGGAATTGGCGCCTATGAGTAATAGTGGTGGAATCTAGGGTGGTTTGAGTGGCGGGTGGTGAATGACCATCAGTATTCGTTTCTTCTATGCAAAGAGCATAGAAACGATTTGTATTTTCTATTTTGGCAGTATATGAGGAATTGGCAAGAATGTTCTTGTGTTTTACTTGTTTCAGTATATGCTTCTTATGCAAGGACCATAAGAATCAGAAGTAGGAAAAGATTATTTGAGCGTAACAGGAGCAACATGTGTGGAACTCATAAAAAATTTCTTGTGCAATTCGTTTGTTTGTGACCAATACATCAACAACCAAAGAGAAGTTCGGGAAAATTTTCATACAAAATGGCGATCCTAGACTAGTCAACTAAAACAAAAGTTAAAAGGGGTTTCCATGTGTCTATTTGGACTTAAAAAAGGGGCACAACGACCTCGCGTGGTAGAAAAGGTCACTTCATCAAATTGTAGTCGGAGGCTAACTGGTATTACTTTTGTGCAATGTTATCAAAATTGAATTAGACCAGCCGGTTTGATTGGTTTAATCACGAACTAGCTATGGCTCCAGTTGGTTTGATCAAAATTAGCGATTCAGAAAAAAATCAGGAAAAAATTGGTCGAAGCGGTTAGAATTGAGTTTTCTTTTTTTGTTCCTTAAAACTGTGTCTTTTGTGAACCGGTAAATCGGTTTAATGAATTTTTAGAATATTTGATGAAATTATTTTAATTTATAAGAATATTTATGATTTATAAGAATATTGTTAGTTTACTATGAATTTTTATATAAGAATATTAATGATTTATATAATATTTTTTCTAAAAAAATAATATTTTGGTTGAATTACCGGTTAAATCTGATTGAACCGGTTAAATCATAAATCAGTGGTTTAATCGATTTTATATTTGGTCTGATTATAATAACATTGGATAAATCATTCTTTTCGCGTTGGAGCAGAGTAGCTTGTCATAATATCTGATTGCCAAATAAATTTAGGCTAAGTTCTTGTTACGCATATGCATAATGCAGTTATTAAGTGCAACCGAAACTAAATCGTTTGATTAGGTTTAATTTCGATTATTAACTGTAATTGAGATTTTTGTTTTTCGATTTTCTATCACTGTTTGGAAATAAATTCAATTTTTTATTTAAATTACTTGTTGAATTATTATAATATATGTAAGTTCATTATTATTAGCAAATAACATATTAATATAGTATATCACATATTTTAAAGAGTTCTTTTTTATAATTTAAAAATAAATAAATAAATAGCTAAAATACTAAAGATATATGTATTTAATAAATTATAGCACATAAAAGTTTTAAAAACAATATTTATTTGAAAATTGGAATCATATTTTATAAAATATAATTTTTTGACCAACATATTATTAATTTTATTAGTAGATAATTACTTGAGGTATGGTTCGATATCTTTAAAGTATTAACCAAATATAAAAACAAAAGTGCGGCTCACTTTTTTTTTTTTTAAGTTTATCGATTTTCTTTTTCGATTTGATTCGTCTCTATGCTTGTTCATTTACTATTTTTTACTTATATATTAAAGTTAAAATTTAATTTGTTTAAAGTTAACATGTATCAAAATAATAAGTTAAAAAATATTTAGGTGAAAAAATTACTTAAAGTCAAAATCAAAATCTAATAGTTGTAAAGGTCAAAATCTAAAAAATAATAAAAACTTAACTTTTAAAATTTTGAACAAAGTTAAAAATTAAGTTAGCACATAAGTAGACAAAAAAAACACTTAAATAATAATTTTAATATAAAAAATAACTCTTTGTAAAAATTAATTAGGAAACAAACACCCGCTAGTTTGTCGACGTCAAGTATGTGATAGAAGTAAATATTTCCTTCGCATAAGAACAGAGAATGAAGCTCTAATAAAAGAGGGAGACGACTAGCCCCAGCTAACAATGGCGGAGAAGAACGACGAACATAAAAACCAGAACGAAAACAATAATAACACTTCTTCTTCTTCCTCGTTCATCATTAAGATACCTTCATATCAAGAAGTGATTGAGAGCAGTAACATCACTTCTCAATCTAAAACAACGACGTCCCTCTTCAAACCTTCCCCTTCCTTCTCACAAGCCTTCAATTTCATTAAGAATTCCGACTTTTACTCTCCTCCGCCGCCGCCGCCGTCTTCCGCCTCCACGCAATCCACCGACTCTACTCCCTCCTCCTCAAGGTCCTATATACCGATTGATTTTGTGTTTGAAAAGTTTTGGGTGATTAGGGTTTAGTTTAATTTTCGGGTTTTGGTATGTATAGGGGAATTAATTATCCGGAAGCATCTTCTTCGGCTTCGGTTGCTTCTTCTACGGCTTCGGTTGCTTCTTCTACGGCTTCTTTTAAACGAAATGCTAACAATCGGAATGCGATTCTTGTAAGCCACAGACAGGTGGGTCATTTTCATATGTATGTAGAGATTATTTATATATTTACGTATGCGAAGAATCCCAACTTCATCTGATACTACATTAATGAGAACAGATACTTTTGTGATGGTTTGGTGATAAAATTGCGGAATTTTGTTGGATTATAGAATTTTAAGTTGTAAGAATCATAGCTGCGTATTTATGTATTCACATATATAATGTGGCAATTAAAGCATAATCTAATTCCTACTCTAATTCTCGTATCAATAAAATGCCTGTTTTCTTTTGTTGGGTTATGCATGTATCATATATTCTGTTTGTTGGTCGTAGCACAGAATTAGTAGCATAAAGTATGTTTGTGGAATTTCAAATGACCGACGTAGAATGAAAACAAGGAAAAGAAAATTTTAGGATCACAAATGATGGTATATTTGTCTAACTTTATGAGAATGTCCTTATTATAGTGGAGATTTTTCTTTTCCTTCTTTTAAAACTTATTAATCTTCTTCCTCCTTCTGTCCATCCCCCCACCCCCTACCTAAAAACTGGCATGAATAAGGTATAACTTTTTCTATCACCTACTTGTCTTAAGATTCTATCTACTATATTACTGTCATCAGATGACATGACTGATGATACAGTATTGTTTGAGTACAATTGCTATTAAGGTAGTGATAATTGTGTAACACTGAAATTTAGGTTGTATCAAACTAGCAATTTTATTAAATGAGAATGTAGGAAATCACATATAAATTGATTGCTTGACTGTTGAATATTTTGAAATTAGGGAATTCCATGTAGTTCTGTCAGACTAGTCTCCCAAGGTAATTTTGTTATATATAGCAGCAACGATATAGTATGAGACAACTGTGTTGCGTGTGAGTGAGGCAGTTAGCTTAAGATAAGAGTAAGGGTGCCACTTTGTTACCTTATTATTGTAAGACATGTGAGTATTGTATGGGTCATGTATTTTCATGGTCAAAGTTACAGAAGAAACTTGAAAAAGGGTTCAATGTTGTGACATGTATCAATTCTCATCATTCTATTGCTTCTCTCGTCTTAATTTGTTCTATAATATCTGATATTCTATATTATTCTTTTTGCTCTCTGACAACAACTGCTATCTTTTTGTAATTGTGTTAAGATCGCCAAGTGGTCTTTGACAGTTCTTATACGACCTCATAAGAGCCTTGGAATTCATCTGTCACCCATGAACACATTTGTCCTACTCGCTGTATATATTGTCAGGACATAGAGCGCTGTAAATCGTTATGATGCATATCATAAGTTGCAAAGGGCAGAAAATGTTGGATCTCCTATGCTGTCACTTTTTGTTGATGCTTGATGTTTCTTCAACTTCATTGATCCGAACTCTTCAAATCACTTTAGTTACTTTCAACATTTTCATCAAACAAATTTGACTCATTTCCTTTGTAAAGGTGGAGTAACAGCCAATGTTGGTGTAGTTGAAGTGGACAAGCTTCAAGCATTAAGTTAGTGTCAAACAAGAGATATTTGACAAAAAGTGTGAAAATCTTATGAAAGTGATATATATTTCAATAAAATAATAGTAATAAATCAATCAATATCTCATGAAGGAGTTGCAGACCTTTGGTTAAAACATACACTGTGCCACATAGTCATCTTGTGTAGGAGGTAAATCAGTAGAGCTTCCTCATCACCAGATGTTCTTCTATTATCATTGATATGTCGATATCAACTTCGTGAAAATCTCATATTCATGTAATCTGAACTATTTTTCATGAAACAAATTCAATTCGGTTCCACTTTGAAGGACAGAGTAATATTTAAGGGTTGAAAATATTGTAGACCACAAGTGACAGAAAACTATTTCTAAATTAAACACCCAGGTCACCCTGAGAACAAAGTAGCAAAATGCGAGCAGATTATATAGCTGAAACTTTAGTCCAATCTAGAAATTAGGTTTACTTCTCTTGTTTCATCATAGCATTGGAAGTTTGGGATCCATCATTAAAACTCCACGTTGAGGGAGCTTTTTGTAAGATAAAAATGCAGTAGTCACACACGAATATGAAGTCATACGACAAGTCAACTTCCAAATGTTTTACAGTAAGTGCACTGGGACATGGTCATCTAAGGGAAAGGCATCTATAGCAGCGGCAGCAGCAGTATTCTTAGAAAGTTATCAATGTGTTGCACGTGAGTCAGTTACTTTAGGATCAGAGTAAAGATGTAGATTAGTTACTTTTCTATTTTAAGCCAGGTTGGTATAAAGTAGGAGTCCTATCCCTTAAACAAGAACTATATTAAAAAGGCAGCAAGGTATTTCCACGTCTGTGTTATGAGGGAAAAAAGGGTTTGTTTCCATGCACCCCAGAAGTGCCAAGTGGTTGTCCAGCAAAGCTAAACTCGTAAAATTTTTTGAGAACATCAACTGAAGAATTCTGATGCTCCTTGTTTTACCAAACTAGAGGAGGTTGAATACAGGGACTAGATATGGACGGTAGAATGTTTCTTTTTCTTGAAACATCTACATTTTTTTATAATAGGGGTCAAGTCTTTATCATTTTGAATTTTGAATGAACCTTGAGAAAGGGTTTCTATTAGTTATGTTTCTTATTGGTCCTCTTCTAACATATCAAACTTATATTGTTAAATTCAATAAAAAAAAATTAAGGTGCCAAAATAAGCAGATTATAATTTCTGGAGTTAAAAATTGTTTCTACTATGGAAACTCTAAAAACTTAAAGTGATGCTATGAATGAACTACATTGCAATACACTTTTAATTTTATTGTTTGTGCAGAAGGGGAATCCTTTGCTAAAACATATAAGAAACGTGAGATGGGAGTTTGCCGATGTTATTTGTGATTATTTGTTGGGGCAAAATGCTTGTGCTCTTTACCTGAGGTTTGTAATTTGGCATTTTCTTCAATTTTTAATTTTCTTATGGCATTTAAAGATTGGACTATAATTAAGATTTTGTAAAATAAATATTTGAAATTGACTTCTGTTGTAGATCTCAAGACCCAATTGAACTGATCAAAATAATATTCAGTATACTTGTACAGAAGTTATTCACAAACATTCTGTATTGTATTTGATACGTCTTTTCTTTGACAAACGCTAATCGCTCAAGTTTAAAGTATTTGTGCTTCAAATAACTGGTACTTGATTACATTTGATGTCCAAAACCTCAATCTGGTTTTAGCTTAATTAGTCTGGAGAGAATTTCTGGACTGAAAATGTTTATACCCAACTTAAAACTTCTAAAATTTGGATCAATTTTATATTAGTTACTGCTCTTAACTATTCTTCTAAAGATAACAAATGTGTGGTGCAGTATTCGCTATCATCTGCTTCACCCAGATTACCTGTATTTTCGGATAAGGGAATTGCAAAAGAATTTCAAGTTCCGTGTTGTTTTATGTCATGTTGATGTTGTAAGTTCCTTTGACTAAACTATCACGGTTTGCACTTCTAGTAATGCTTTACTTTTTCTTTTTATTTATTTGGGTTCTCTGTCATACATATTACCTGCACTATGCAGACAGTTGGTAGTAGTCTTGCATTTCTTCTGTTACTAATTATGGTTACTCTTTGTTGATGTTTGATCCAGGAAGATGTGGTTAAACCTTTACTTGAAATTACTAAGACAGCCCTGCTTCATGAATGCACCCTTTTGTGCGCTTGGAGGTAATGACGTTGCTACAAGTTATTGGTTCTATTTTTTCTTTCTGTGATATATGAGCATTTCATTCTGAAGCTGCGTTTTGTTCGATGGAATTGAATGAATTTTACATTATTTTTTAGTTCATTTATGTGTAACGTTTATTCCTTTTCACAAATTTATGTGTATTTCTAAACCCACCCTTCAAAGTAGAGCTTGTCCATTCCATTGCAACCAAAATTTTACACACAATATACCATTTCTCTATTCCCATACTCCCCTCATACTTTTTGTGATCCTTATCTTGCACCACCATTTTCTTCTTATCCACTAATTCTATTGTCATTATATTCCATCCAACCAAACACAACCTAAGTCTCATAACATATTTGCTATTTTCCTTAAATTGATAAGATCTTTTAGAAATGTTGTTTTAATTATATCATATTATCATGGCTTTATGTGCATATCATAAGATTATCTAGAAAGTATCGTATTGCTGCTACACTGCACAATTTAAAGGAAATAAGGTGATGTGCCTTTTGTGATTCTCTCTCTCTCTATACACACACACACACACACATATATATATGCATTTTATCCATTACATTAAGAGTTTGGGAGTTGGAATAACCATCTATGGTCATTTTGTGTCATCAAATTTTTTTTTTTTTTTTAAAACAAAGAAGGGAAAATGAAGAGGTTACCCACAAATCCAAAACTTACCATAGATAACTTCCATTATTAAACTAACTCTCTACTTTTCAGTAAATAAAAAAGTTTTAGTTCATTCAAAAAAATAAAAAACAGGTTTGGAAATTTAAATTAAAAACAAATTGCACTCACATTTGTGTGTGCCCAATAGGCTAGTATATATAAATGTTTTTAGAGTAACATAGTCCAAGGTGGATATCAGATCCCCTTTCTTGTTGAAATGAAATTTGTTTTCTGTATCACTCTGTTGCAGCTTGGAAGAATGTGGCCGCTACTTGGAGACTATAAAAGTCTATGAAAACAAGCCTGCAGATATTATCCAAGGTCAAATGGACACAGATTACTTATCTCGGGTATAACATATATCAGACTTTCCTGTCTTTGATGTACTGCTGGAAATTTAATTCATGTATGAGCAAGGTCAAATGGACACAAATTTAGGAGCTTCTGTTATATAATCAAGCACGAATCGTTTACATTTATTGATGTTCTTGGTGGGAACTGAACAAATTTCTGTTTTCTTGTAGCTAACTCATGCTCTCACAACTGTTCGACATGTCAACAAGACAGATGTGGTTACATTAGGGTCTACATTTGGGGTAACCTGTGATATTCCACTATGAAATTTGATCTTTTGTGGTATACATCTTCAAAATTTTCTCAAGAATGATTTCATTCTGTGACAGTCTCTTTCTCATGTTATGGATGCATCTATGGAGGATTTAGCCCGATGTCCTGGAATAGGGGAGCGCAAGGTAGCTTCCACTGCTCTCTGTGTGGTTCAATTTCTACCTAGAAAAAGCAAGAATATGCATCTCTAGTTTACAAAAACTTGCAGTATACAGGGCTGTATACTGATACATTGTAATCTTAGATCCGGCCCCATACGTGGATGTGATTAACAATGAGAAATATGTTTTTACATCCATGCTCACTATGATTTTGAACCCGAGTAGCAAAGTTTCTGCAAAAGTTACTTTTTATTTTTTCCCTTATGCTTGGGTGATACTGATGTTATTCAGCCTGATGATAAATCAGGTCAAACGCTTATATGACACTTTCCACGAACCATTCAAGCGTGTAATTTCCAATCAGACTGCTGTTCTAGAAGCCCCGGTCCAATTGTGCCCTGCGAGTGAAGGGAAGGAAGTTGACAAGGAAGTGGAGGATACTACCAAGGGTAAAAAGAAAGGTCCGGAAATAACTGTCAAATCGGCCTTGAAAGAAGCTTTGGCCAAATATTCTGGGAAAGTAGCTGCAAACAACGAACCAGTGCAGGATATGAATGAAGCAATAGCTGCTGACAAAAATTCAGTTGAAGATCATAGCAACTAACACTAGTACCTTTAAATTTACATGTGGTATTTTTGTAGGTTGGTTTGAAGTTAGGACTTGGATAGTTTAGCAGAGAAGCATGTGCCCTACATGGATTTTAAAAAGAATATAAAAGCCTGTGCACTACACGGGTTTTAAAAAGAATATAAAGTGTCTTTTATTGATAATATTTTCATATTTTACAAATTATTTTATTATTTTACAATTGGAATGTAACAGTAGTATAAATTGATGTAATGTTTTACTCAAATATTTTTTTCTCAGTTAACTAAAATAAATATTTAATGTTTTCTTTATTTTATTATTATCATTGTTCTAAGTAAAGTGAAGAAACAATTAATAAATAATTATTAAAATAAAATTAATTATCAAAAGTTATATATTATATACAGCTCATATTTCACACATTCATATTTTATATTATTGCACATGAAAAAGTAAAATAAAATTTTATCACTTAACTCGTGTTCTGTGCATGATTTAATTTGTTTAATTTGTACGGAGTGTTATATAAAATGATATTGTATGTGAGTATCATACAATTATCCTAACTATTGTCTTTCTTTTTTTAATATCAAATATTGATGAAATTTATTATTCCATATTTTAAACAATTCAATAATTTTAACATTATTATTCAATTGACTTAATTAGCAATTATTTATGTATATTATGTACTTTACATTAAATTGACAAACAATTATTTTTAACCGTACACATTATAAATAAATTTGTATTATAAGAATTTATTCTATTGTTATAGATTTGACAGATCATTGATTATGTTATAATTTGATTTAATCGTAATTGATTTAGTTATGGTAGATTATATGATTATATTCTATTATTAATTTGGATATTATTATTTTAATCAAATAGATTTAGTTAGTGATTAAGATTGTAATTATTTTATTATGAATTATTTATACTTGGTTGCACAGTTGTTCTACTTTTAAATTGATTAGATTATTATTTATAATATTTATTTTGCAAAATATAAAAGTGGTCTTTGCTTATTAGTATGTTACTAATTATATCAAATGTAATGAAGGAGACTTAAACATGAGAGGTGTAATTATTGTTGTAATTATGGTTGAAAAAGAAATACTAAATAATTCAATTGAAAGAAAAACGTTAAAGAATCCTCTAAATATGTTATCTTCTTGTGAATTAACATAGTAAAAAATATTTCATCCTCCCTTCGGTTTATAGTAACCGTCATTTTTATTTTTTGCACTTGAGTTTAGGTTATTTATTTTATATGTTAAATATTTGATCTAATTTTAAAAAAATAATTCTTTTTAAAAAAAATTAATATGAATAATTTTTTCAACTAAAATAAAATAATTAATATATAAAATATATCTTCTAAATTTACATATAACAAGTCAAATCAAAAATTGTTATGACTAGAGGAAGTATTTTAAATTGGCTTTCGTTTTTGTATAATATTTAAAGCACGTCTACAAATAAATTGGGTTTCGCTTTTGTGTAATCTTTAAAGCTCATGTACAAATATTTTTGCATAAGGCATGATGATAAGTCCATAATTTCTCAATTTTTATTAATTTAATTATGCTCAGTTTATTATAATTATTAGATTATTTATTGTTTTTATTTTATTTTGCAGGAGAATAAATAAATAAAAAAATTATGTGAAAATTGGATTTCTCAATATACATTTTGAAGAATTGAAGATTCTTTCATGAATGAATCTTGCAAATTGAAGAAATCTCCACTACGTGAATTGATAAAATGATAGAAATTGGATGATATCAAAAAAGTTCAAGACATGAAGTTGGAAGAAATTAAATATATTTCAAGTGATAAAATTTAAAATTTTCATATTTTTGAAATGTATCTAGTTAGGCCTATAAATACTAGAAACTAATAAGAGTTTTTAGTTTTTTAGTTTTTAGTTATTTTCTAGTTCAAGTTTTCATTTTTTTTTGTTTTTCTACCTTTTTCCTTCAGCCGTCTATACATTATTTTTCTTATTGTTTTTATTCAATTATCATTTGTTCCATTTTTGTAGACATTTGATAAAGTGATAGAGATTACACATTCTATTGCAGCCTTATATTTCAATATACGTTATAATGATTTTCTACTTCGTTATTACTGTCTCTTCTAATTATAATTTATTTATATCTATGTTAGTTTAACTTATTCCGTTTAAAATATTCATATTATATTTATTATTTTATTTATATTAAGAATAAGTACACAATCTTCTCAATTATTACGTTTTTATTTTGCCCAAATTAAATATCAAGAATATTAGTATGAAAACCCGAAAAATAAAATGAGTTTTGTTGTATGATTAATTCATATTATGATTAATTTATATTATGTATGAAAGTTTAATTTTTATTTGGTATGAATAACGAATTCATATCTTGAATAAAAGTTTTTATGGCAATGTAATGTCCAAAAGATTTTAAATATATTTTGAACTCAAATTTTTAAATGATTATTTTTTTTTCAAGTATTATCAAGTGTAAGTGTAATTTATCATGTAAGGAAGAGACAAACAATACACCGGTGAGCTATAGTGTCTATTTTGAACCAAGCACTGCAGTGAGGCAAGTGATATAATTATATTATATCAAGGTGAGTTGCACGTGACCTGTCAAATTGTAAATCAACTCCAACAGTACACTAGATTGTTGGCTATGATAGATGTCTGACTGACTTTTAGCATTCATAACACCGCCCTTTCTAACCAATGAATTCTTTCTAAAGCTTGTTACTAGCCAATACAGCCAACGACTGAAATCTACTTTCAAATAATCCAACTGCTCTTGTTACTCGGCAAGTAATATAAATATATCATTTGAATTACAACGCTAACTCCACTTTTATAAATTTTCTGTACAGTCAACCACTCACAAAATCCAGGTTCACTTTCAAGAGCAACTGTTTTTCTCGAAAAACAACCCAAGTTTTTAACTTCTTCTTTACAGCCAAAGAGGTAAAAACACTATATTAAAGTTCTGCTCTGTCCTGCACTATTTTGTTTTGTTATGCATGCCATGTTTGTAAAAATACCTTATTTATTCACTTCCAAAAGTATGACTTAATGCATATTTTTAACATCTAAAGTTAATGCTATTTATTCTAAAAAGACTATCAAAGATGAGAGTAAGGAATGTTGACGATCACCTTGTAGACAACTATTAACTTCTAAATATTCTTTTTTATCCGTAGTTAGAACACCATGTTTGTGTCTCTAACAACCAGAGTTCTTGAAGTCTAGCAGTGTCCATAAGAATAAGAAATGTTTCAAACTGCAAAATAGATGATGAGAGAATACCCTTTGTACGATTATCTATTCATAACACCACCCTTTGAAGAGTGAAGAAATTACCACTGTATTGAAGACAAGTCCCAACTTAGTCTCCGTCAGCATGAAGTTAGTCTCTGACAGTATAAAATAGTCCCCGGGAGATTCATGTTAGTCTCCGACAGCGTAGAAAAATTAGTCTCTGAGGAACAAACTTGTTAGTCTCTGAGGAACAAACTTGTTAGTCTCTGAGGAACAAACTTGTTAGTCTCCGAGGAACAAACTTGTTAGTCTCTGATAGTATAGAAAAGTTAGTTTCTAAAGAGCAAATTTTGTTAGTCTTCGATGAACAAATTACCCACCGATGAGTTTGACACTAACTTATTGAGTTTGGCTGTGACGACCCAAAATTTTTGTTTACAATAGAAATAAAATGTAAATAGGATTAATTCCTATGATGTATGAATTTTAAATGCATGAGTTTTATGTCAATGTGATGTTCAAAATTTAATGATGTCAATCCCCTTGTAAAGCCCTCACAGGGATATGAATATGAGAATCTCAAATCTCATATGAGATCAAGTGATTTATGTATGTATAAAAAAAAAAAATTACGTGTATTAAAGAAGGAATTATCGGAGGATAACAAGTGTTGTTAGAATTGATTACTAAGCTGTATGTATAAGATATTTGTGTGACAACAGTTGATTAAGGTTAAGTGCATGTAAGACAACAACTATTTAGTATTTTACCAGTTGTTAAGATGTTATGATGAGCAGCCGTTTTACCGCCCAAACTGGCCAATCATTTTATCTCAAACATAATTTTAGCCTACTGCTCTCTAAGCGATTCACGAACACTATAAATACCTCATTTGAGATGAAATCCTAATCTCTTTTCTAAAAACCTTCTCTCTTAAAACTTCTCCTTAAACCAACCATTCTCATAAATTTCAAGCCTATTCCCTCGAGCAACTATCTTTTTCTAGAGCAGACAAGCTTTCAATTCCTTCCTTAAAGATGAAGAGGTAAGAGCTTTATGATCATATACTCTGCTCTGCTCTGTTTCGTTTTCTCATGCATAACATTTGAGAGTATTAGTTGTGCAAGCTAAGTTTTCAAGAAATAATAAAGTTTCAAAAGCTGCAGTGACATTCTTTTGCATATGTTTGTGTTATAATACACACGACAACTAGAATAATGATGCACCTATTCCTGGTTAAGTATCATCCATGATCTTATGAAAGGTCTTCCATCATAGCAGAGACAAGTCCTAACTTAGTCTCTGATGAGGAAACATGTTAATCTCCGATGGGTATATATTAGTCTCTGATGAGGAAACATGTTAGTCTCTGATGAGTAATAATATTAGTCTCTGATGTGTAACAAAGTTAGTTTCCGATAACTAATAATGTTAGTCTCTGATGAGTATCAATGTTAGTCTCCGACGAGTTTAACGCTGAACAATTTTCCACTGACGAGTTTGGTACTGAGTTTGGCGACAACCAAAAGAGTTTGGTGATGAACAAAATAATCCCCTGAGGGGTAAGTCATCCCCTGATGACTAGCCTATCCCCTGACGGGTAGCCTATCCCCTGACGAGTAGTTTATTTCTTGACGGGAAAATTTATCCTCTGACAACTAGACTGTCCCTTGATGACCATCCCCTGATAATGTATACCCCTTGATGGCCATCCCCTGATTATGAATGGACATCATAGACATCACATTTGTAAATACTCACATTTAGATTCAAGGATAGACTCTCATGCTAAGCAAAAATATATATGTTTTACAGAAGTATTTCATCCAACAAGTGAATTAAGTTAGCTCAGCTAAGGATAAAGACAAGTATATTCTCACTCTTATGCTTATTTCAGTTAAACGCATGATTAATTGAGTCGACATGCATACAAGGTTAATACTTTTCTGTTTAAAGTTCCTTGTGAATTAGAATGCTACGTTTTAATTTTCGCTAGCATGGTATGAATGAAAGTGCATGGATATAACTGAGATTTGATTTATCAGTTATTTTTCAGTATTGTATTAGTGCAATTGAATAAGAATGTTATGTCCCTTCAATAGGGCATGAGACTTTTATGTTCCTTAAAATGTGGAACATGCCACGTAGTTGGCAAGATGAAAGGGAAGGTGCTGATGTGTTCTTCACCTAATCTAGAGGTCACATTGGCATTGAAAAAATTACCCACCGATGAGCTTGGCGCTGAACAAATTATTCACCGATGAGTTTGGCGACAGCCAAGAGACTTTGGCAGTAGTCAAATGGATTACCGACGAGTTTGGCGATGAACAAATCCATCCCCTGATGGTCAAGGATCATCCCGTGATAGTCATGGACCATCCCTTAATGGTCGAGGGTCATCCTCTGATGACCAAAGACCATCCCCTGATGACCGAAGACCATCCTTTGATGATCGAGGACCATCCCTTGACGGTCGAAGGTCATCCCTTGATGACCAATGATCATCCCCTGATGATCATGGACCATCCCCTGATGGTCGAAATCATCTGCTGATGACCAGTCATGTCCTGGCGGGTAATTATCCACTGATGACCAGTTATCCCCTGATGGGTAGTTATCCACTGAGGACCAGTCATCTCTTGACGAGTAATTATCCACTGATGGCTAATTTATCCCCCGATGGCCATTCTTAGCCCCTGATGACCACTTTTATGCTACAATGAGTACCCACTGATGCGTAGTTTATCTTTCAGGGTATAAAATATTATTTTCTTCAATTAACTAAGAAAATTTTTAATTAATCATTAAACCTCAACAATTCAGATGTCAATTTAAGACATTAAAAGTTTAAGGACATCACCTGTGCGCATTTTCTCATATCTTTATCAGAGGTATAAATTTCTCATGTTATGTCAATATGCATCTTTACAGAGTCTTTCACTCACGAGTGTGTTGAGTTAAATTCAGCTAAGGACCAAGACAAGTATATACTCACTCTACCTTTTTTCAATTAATACGTATGATTATTCTTTCGATATACGTAATGTATCCAAGATGTTATTATGTCAATGTTCATAATTCAATTTTCTTCAAAGTTAAGTAATGTATGATCCCTCGATCCGATGTTACCTATTCAAATTCGCCAACATGCCAAGGTAAATTCTATACGGATAGAAAAAGACTTAATTTTTCTCACCCCATACTTGTAAAGTATATCCGTGTGGGTAACTAAAGGCTAGTGAGTTGCATCTGCCTAACACCTCGGGCCTAGGAATGATAGGGAACGGAAACCGAGGCATTAATAACCAAACCCTCGCAGATAAAAGATTTTTTCTTTGATTACGTATGTCATTATGATGAAGTCAAACGGTAGTCAGGTTGACCAGCTGATATACTGTTTGATATGAAGTTCCTAAGGGTACGTGTGCCAAATGGACATAGTTATAAGGCGTATGTGAAATGATTCATTATTGTTTTAGTAAAGGGTGAAATCCCTCGTTATCACTCGGAGACTCTGGAATCTTTTTTTTTCCTCTAGGTTATTAAGAGGTGTGGACATTGTTTCCGTTCAACCTCATAAACACTTAAGCCAATGAATTATCCATACTTCAAAGCTCACCCAGTACTTGATTATATACTTGCGAGCATAAATCGCTCATGTTGCTATTATATAATATTTTATAGGATATGACGAGAAGGCCGAGCCGTCTGATAAAGGCAAGGCCGAGCCCTCTTGTGGATGACATTTAGAGGGAGAGTGAAACGTGAGACGATTATTGAAATGTTTAGATTGTAAGACCTGTGTGGGCCCCTCATAGACTTCCGTTGTTAGAATTTTAGTTTTGGATGAATGTAATAGAGAATACTATTTATTTCTTTTATTTAATGTTATGCATGCTTGGATGATGTTACTTTTCTTTTGTCAATTATTGACGGTACTCGAAGTCTGGTATGAAATTTTTGGGGTCGCCACAATTAGAATTTTCCTAATCTATGTGGATTGACCTGTACGAGCATTGATATTACAAGAATCTGTGCACTTGCAAAAATTATATACATCAAGTTTTTGGCACCATTGCCAGGGCTTAAGATTAATTTTAAGTTCTTGATGTTGATTCTTCGATTTAGTTTATTAATTATAAATGTTTATATTTAATAATTCATCCTATGTTGTGATTGCAGAAAACAATAATTGGTCGTTAATTTTTAAGTTGCGGACTTAATACTCTTGATCTTAAAATTTGTGACGAATCGGTGCAATTCAGGTACACCAAGTTATTTTGATTATTAGTGTTAAGTCATTGAGGTACCCAATTTTTTTTTCTCTTCTCACAATATAAAATTGAAAAAAATATAAAAAAAAGTGAAAAGAAAAAAAAAATAAAAATTGTCATTTATATTTTTTTAGTTAGATATTTTGTATGCATTCATGTATTTTTGTTAGAGCCAAATAAGTTCAAGTGTTTGTAAAGGGAGGGAGGTTGAATATAAACACAACAAACTTTTCACACTTTAAAAGTTAATACATAAACTTTTTCCCTAATGAGTTGGTCTGTTCGATGTCATCCCTTGACGGGTTCCCTCATGGTGCATGTCATCCCCTAACACAATATTTTAGACTTCCCTTGTTGGGTTCTCCTGATGGGTTTTTCACTTATGCCTCTTTCAAATACTAACTCGTTTGACCATTGATGTTTTGTTGGCTTTGACTGGAACACCTAATGTGCAGAAGATTTGAATGTTTAAGTAACAACAGACATCCCCTTGACACTATCAAGTCCTTTTTAAGTACCCACTGATGACTTGCTTAGTGCAGTTAAGCCCATCCCCTGATGACTGAGATGTTCATTAGTGGATGCAAAACTTATGTAAATATACTAAGGGTTATAAAATACCTTGAGTATTTACAGATGCACATTTATTCCTTTATAACTGAATTATTATCATCAACATTTAAATCTAACAATTTTTCATGCTCACTTAGGCACATGACACTATATTTATTTATTTACTTGAGTAGCATTTTTTTTAATAAAAATTTTGGTGAGTGCTAGAGGACCTAAGTTATATACCATTCTTTCTTTTCTTTAGCAATAGAACACGTAGCTAAGCATATTAATTGTTTACTACTTTCATATACTATGTGCTTATTTACGTGTGCATTCATTTTAATAAATTTTAAGGGCAAAAACCCAACATAAAGATAAGATGGGGATTTCATCACCCTTCTTTGGCCCAAAAATCACTAAATCACATATTGTATTCCAAGTCAAAACAAAAAGAAGTAAATGTTCCCCTAGGATTTCGAGCTCATTAAGAAGGTAATCTAAAGGGAGTTCTAAATTTTTAATTATTCTTACTATTGATGTCTAGACAAACTATTGTTTATCGAACCAAGTAATTAGTGTCTAGGAAGACGTTCTTAAGGTTATACGCTTTGAAAATAGATAATCCTTAAACATATTACGAATTTGGTGTATATTTTTGTCCTTTCCGTTCTTTCATGCATGTCTTTTTAAAAAATAGTAAATATTCAAATTTAAATGTCATTTATTTTTCCAATGCAAACATTAATTAATGACTTAGTTTTAGATATTACATTTGTATTAAATGCTATCTTCCTTTTCTTTTCATCTTTACCAATAAAATTTAGAGAATAAATATTTTTACATGTTTTAACTAATTGAACATTTAATAAGAGTGTTTTCTTTTAAAACCGACATGTAAAAAAAAAAAAGGAGAAAGTATAATGGAGATTTGGCAGTGAAAATTTTGAAAATATGCCAAGGTTTGTAATCATGTCAAGTTGGTTTAGTTTGAGTTTCCTTCTGGTAATGTGGAAACTTTACCTTCAGTAGTGCTTAATTTCAACAAAGAAAGATACACCATCTTTTGGATTGCTCTTATTGGTTGGCACCATAAGAGCTTCCTCCTATATGATCCTAATGCGAGGCCATTTGTGTGAAAGATATATAAAATCTGCAGTTCTCATAGCAGTTAATGGCTTTGAAGAAAAGAATAAGAAGATTGCTTCAACTACCAACAGAAGAAGGGAAAATCAATTATTTAATCCTTAAACTTATTTTGATTTATTATTTAGTCCTTTAACTATTTTTTGTTAATATTTAGTCTTCAAACAGATTTTTTTAATACTTTTAAAGATTTTATGAATTTTGGTCCGTTATATCTTGATTGTTTATTATTTTTTAATTTGTTAATTTTATTTAAATGTATTTATCATTTAGACATTTATGTACCATGATTACTCGTGAAACTGCATATGTAAGAGGCGTAAATATTTTATTTTGGAGTTAATATCACGTGTAATTCTATGGTAAATTTTGATGAATAATTACGAAACATAAATATCTGCATAACAAATATGTTTCAACAAAATTTACAAAACAAAAAATAGTTAACAAACAGATAATATTTAATGGATTAAAGTTGAGAAAGTCTTTAAAAATATTAAACAAATTAGTTTAATGACTAAATATTAAAAAAAAATAGTTAAGAGATTAAATACTAAACTAAAAATTAGTTTTAGGAAAGGAGACTGGATTGGAGGACAAACATATACCTCTGTTGGAAATAAAAAGGATCAAGTGCAATAGAAGGGAAAACACAATTTGAAGAAGAAATTTTATTGCTCACAAAGTTTTTGATTACAAGAATACAATTCTCTAACTCTCTCACTCTTGTATTATCTCTCAATTTTTTTTTCTCTTGATTGCTACAACCACAAATGACAATTTCTATTTATACTAGTCTAGGGAAGGTTCTAGTCTATGGAAAATTTTAGATCTTAGAGATATGTGGAGAATTCTAGAACCTAGATATTTTGTAAGAGAGTTTTAGACTTCGACTTATTTTTCAAACTAAGAAGGATCTAGAAACATAGTTTAAATTGTGGACTATTTAATATTTGGGCTTAATTAACTCTAAGTTGGATCAAGCCCAAATCAAGCTTATTTTCTAACAACCCCCCTTAAGCTTGATTTGGTAACTCCAAGTAAATCTCGTAGCTTGCAGAAGACGTCTTTCATGAGTGGTTTAGTAAGAATGTCTGCTACTTGATCTTGTGACTTCATAAACCTTAATTGGACTTCATTTCTTCCGACACATTCACGGATGAAATGATATTGTGTGTCTATGTGCTTACTTCTTTCGTGAAAAAATAGATTTTTTGATAAGGCAAGTGCAGACTTGTTGTCCACATAAATCTCTGTTGGTTCTTTTATTGGCATATTTAACTCCTTCATCAAATTCCTTAGCCAAATTGCATGACAAACACATGAAGTGACAGCTACGTATTCTGCTTCGCATGTGGATAGTGTAACGATTTGTTGCTTCATTGAGCTCCATGTAAATGTAGAATCACCCATAAAGAACAAGAATCCACTTGTACTCTTCTGGTCATCTATATCTCTACCCCAGTCACTGTCATTGTATCCAACAAGTTTGGAATTTTCTATAGCAGTTTAGAAGATTCCGTAGTTTAACGTACCTTTGATGTACCGGAGGATTCTTTTGGCAGTCTTCAAGTGAGTGGATATAGGAGATTCCATGAATCGACTTATGAGTCCAACACTGTTGAGTATATTTGGCCTTGTACATGTTAAATATCTTAAACTTCCAATAAGACTCTTAAAGAATGTGGGATTTACCTTTTCTCCTTCATCTTCCTTTGACAGTTTTGTACCATATTCTACAAGCGTGTCTACGAGCTTGCAATTATCATATTGAATTTCTTGAAAGTCTCCTTTGCGTAGCCTTCTTGAGAGATGAAGATTCCTTCTTTGCATTGCTTCACCTCAATCCCAAGATAATAAGGCATTAGGGCAATGTCGATCATTTTGAACTCTCTTATCATTGCTTTCTTGAAATCTTCAAACATACTTGGATTACTTCCAATAAAAATCAAGTCATCTACATATAGGCATACCACCATAACATCTCCATTCATGTGTTTGGTGTAGATAACATACTCATGTGGGCATTTAGAGGAATTATTTTCTTGAAAATACTTATAAATATGACTATACTATGCCCTCAGTGCTTGTTTCAGGCCATAAAGGGACTTCTTCAATCTTAGAACTTTATGCTCACTTCCTTTTTCCGTATAACCTGATGGTTACTCAACTTACACCTCTTCGTCAAGATAGCCGTTTAGGAATGATGACTTGTCATCCATTTGATAGATTTTCCATTTATTTTGTGCTGCCAAAGAAATGATTAGTCTTATAGTTTCTAAGCGAGCAACAGGAGAAAATACCTCATCATAGTTGATACCAGCTCTTTGTTTGTATCCTTTTACCACAAGTCTTGCTTTGTATTTTTCGATTTCACCTTTGGCATTTTTCTTTATCTTGTATACCCATTTTACGCCAATTGCTTTATGTCCTTTTAGAAGTGTTGTAAGCTCCCATGTATCATTTTTTATGATTGCTTTGATTTCTTCTTCCATAGCTTGTCTCCACCTCTTATCTTGTGTTGCTTCGTGGAAATCAAGAGGTTCACAGTCAGAAAATAGGCAAATCAAATTGAGTTGATCATTTAAATTCTCGGTTACCTCATAGATATCTTTCAAATTTCTATATCTTGGGGTCTTTTTGTTTTGACTTGAGCTTGATGAGGACGGGGGTGTTCTTTGAACTAGTGATTGCATTAGAGATGAAGGTGGAGTAGCAATTTCTTCAAGACCTTGTCTGGTTAGTTCTTCATCTTGGAATATTGGGAAGAAATCATAATCCTTATCTTTCTGAACATTCCAATTCCATGATGCTTCTTTGTCGAACTCAACATCTTTGCTCACAGTGATATTTCCATTGATTGGATTATAGAGCTTATAGCCTTTGGAGCATTTATCATAACCAATGAATACAAGCTTCTGACTTTTGTCATCTAATTTGGTACGGACTTCATCTGGTACGTGTGCATATGCTATGCTTGCAAAAACTCAAAGATGCTTGACATTAGGCTTTCTCCCGTTCCAGGCCTCCAAAGGTGTCTTGTTTGGCAGACTCTTGGTGACATTTCTATTTGACAAGTAGATATATTGCACAATCAATAGCTTCAACCCATAATTCTTTGGGCGTTTTCTTACTCTTCAATATGCTTCGAGCAATGTCCAGGATTGTTCTGTTCTTTCTTTCTGCCACACCATTTTGTCGTGGCGACCTTGGCACTGTGAGAGGTCATCGGATTCCATTATCTTCATGGAATTTGTCAAACTCCTTTGATGTGAACTCGCCACCTCTATCTGATCTCAAAGCATTAATCTCATTGCCGCTTTATTTTTCAACAAGAACCTTATACTTCTTGAACATGTTGAATGCCTCAGATTTCTCCTTTAGAAGGTACACCCAAGTCTTACGGCTATAGTCATCAATAAATGTGATGAAGTATTTATTTTTACCGTAAGAGCATGGATTAATTGGTCCGCAAAGATCCATGTGGACAAGCTCCAATGGCTTTTTGGCTGGTGATGTTGCTTCTTTAGGAAAACTTTTTCAAAATTGCTTTCCAAGAAGACATCCTTCACATAATTGATTGGGATGATTGATGGAAGACAATCCTTTCACCATCTACATTCGTGAGAGCTAGCAAATTTTAAGTATCAAAATTTATATGTCCAAACCTCAAGTGCCAAAGGCTTATCTTTTGTGCATGCCATAAGTTAATTTGCAACATCATGTTGAATATTTAGCAAAAATAATCTATTCTTGGTCATTGGCACTTTGGTTATTATATTTTTGCTCTCGTCGAAAATCATGCAATGTTTATATTTTAATTCAACTTCATAATTCTTTTCAAGAAGTTGACCCAAACTTAAAATATTATTTTTCATACCGGGCACATAATAAACTTTAGATATAAATTTATGCCTTCCATCTTTTAAGCGTATAGGAACATTACCTTTTCCTTGAACCAGAATGCTCAAGCCATTTCCAAATTTCACAGCACTATTGATGCTTTTATCAAGTTGCACGAACATGCTTCTATTGCCGCTCATATGATTACTTGCTCCAGTGTCAAGATACCGAGTGTTATCTTTCATGGTTTCTCCATCATGTAGTGCCATTAGCAGGGTGATTTCTTCTTCATTAGTTTCCACAAAATTTGCTTTTTCATCTATTTTATTTTTATTTCAACAATCAAAAGCGTAGTGACCATATATCTTTGACATCTGTAGCATTGAATTTGTGAATTGTAAGTTTTTCTTCTTGATAAGTTGCCTTTTCCACGATCTCTTGTTAAATAAAAAGTTTGACTTCTTTATCCTTGATTAAATTGGATATGGCCTCCTCGTCCATTACCGCCACGACCGCGACCTCGTCCGCGTCCTTGTCCATGGCCTTGTTGACTTCTTTCATAATTGTTATTTTCTTCATTCTTCAAAGTGAGTTTACTTTGAAGAACTTGCTCCAAAGCATCATGATTCTTTCTTTTTTGTCTCTCTTCATGGGCTTGTAGCGAGCTCATAAGTTCATCAACAGACATATTGCTTAGATCTTTTGATTCTTCAATTGCAACAACAATATGTTCGAACTTTGAAAGTAAAGAACAGAGAACTTTTTCAATAATACGAGTATCATTTAAATCTTCTCCGTACCTTTTTAGTTGATTGGAGATGACTAAAACTCTAGAGATGTAGTCGGATATTGTCTCGGACTCATTCATATGCAAAAGTTCAAACTCATCTCTTAATGTTTGAAGCCGGATCTTCTTCACCTTTGTTGACACCTTGTTGAGACTTTTGAAGAATCTCCCATGCTTGCTTGGCGGTTGTTGCGGAAGAAAGTTTCATAAACATACTCTCATCCAAACATAGGTGGATGATTGAGAGAACTTGTTGATCCTTCTTGCGCGCTTTATGTAGGGCATCTTTCTCCGCCGCCGTCAAGGTAGCCTATTTGGTGGGTTCCTTATAGCCTTTCTCCAGAATCTGCCAAGCATCTTGTGAGCCTAGGAGAGCTTTTAGCCGAATGGACCAACTATCATAGTTGTCCTTGGTGAGGCGAGTAAATTGGAAAGGAAGCATACCATTTGCCATCATTCTTGTTATTCTTTAACCAAGTTTTGATACAACTTTTTGATAACCAAGCTTTGATACCACTTTGTTGGAAATAAAAAGGATCGAGCGCAACGGAAGGGAAAACACAATTTGAAGAAAAAAATTTATTGCTCACAAAGTTTTTGATTACAAGAATACAATTCTCTAGCTCTCTCACTCTTGTCTTATCTCTCAATTTCTTTTTCTTTTGATTGCTACAACCACAAATGACAATGTCTATTTATATTAGTCTAGGGAAGGTTCTAGTTTATAGAAAATTCTAGATCTTAGATATAATTGGAGAATTCTAGAACCTAAATATTTTGTAAGAGAGGTCTAAACTTTGACTTATTTTTTCAAACTAAGAAGGATCTAGAAGCATAGTTTAAATTATGGACTATTTAATATTTGGGCTTAATTAACTCTAAGTTGGATCAAACCTAAATCAAGCTTATTTTCTAACAACCTCTACTTACTGGATCAACTTTGATGCTGTTTGTAGAGAGCAAATTCCCGTTTTCATAATTGGTATTTTTCAATCTTCTAGATCAAGGAACAAGCTTCCACACATGAACATCATAACCAATATATATTTTATGAGCTTAATTGATGATTATATTGGACTACTTTTACTCATATTTTTTGCCGTGATTATGTTTTTGGGACGCGACAGAGCAACCATCCGTTTTGCAGTTATCACACAGTCTTTTGGAGGCTTACAAACTGCGCAAGGAAAACTTTGCAAGATATGCCCATGATTTTTTATGGAAATCAGTTTAGTTCTGAACAGTGATGTACATTTCACAAGGCAAAAGCCGATACTAATGTGAGAGCTGGACACAGGTAACTGGGTAAGTTCTTTCCAAAACCTCTTGTGTGATGTGTATAGCAGTGAAGTAGTACGTGCAAATAGACAGATAATTTAGGTTTAGGGTTTGTCTCTAGATTCTGTATGGCTTTTGGTATACCATTAGCTTCATCCACCATTATCATCCTCAACCATTTCTAGTTGCGTGACTAGAAAATTTATATTGCATGGAGTATTGATATTATTTTATTCGAAGAAAAGTGATATTGAAATTTATAAACACAGATATAAATTTCACTACAAGATTGACTTGGATTTAGAAAATTTTTTTGAGGTATAATAATAAAAAGGACTAAAATATATTTAGTTAGGTAGGATAATTTAATCTGAATATTAGTGTGTTAAACAAGTTATTTGCTTTTAAATTCAGTTTTTTTTTTTGTTTTTGTTGAGAAAATTTAAAAATCAAGTTAGATATTTATATATTACATCAAAAGAGAATACTTATAATTGTGCATATATATATTTGGGGACCATGCCTAAAAATATACCAACATAATACATGACAAAATAAAATTTGAGGGAGCATGGTATATATCCCCAACCTGACCACCTCCTCCATCATTTTCAAATTCAATCATCATTGCCACTGTGACACCCCTTATGTCACAAGGTAATAACTTAGATCCCACTCAGTAACTTAAATTAAATATGTTACCACAACAATTTTGAAATATTTAATAAATTAAAATGAGATTTGGGAAGGGATTTAAGTAAATATACTAAATGATCACATGTTAACAAGGATTAGTTTCGGTCATTAAGTATTAAACTTACGTAAGCAAGGGTTATAAAGGTAGTATGGAAATGTACAGAACCTAGTATAGAAGAAAAATAAAATATAATAGATTAAAGAATACTTGCTTGGAAGTATATGGAATAACTAGATATTTTCTTTTGGTAGGTCTCACATTGGGACACTTGGCATTCTTAGCATAAAAAGAGTTTATAAGGAACGATGACTATATAACTTTATTATTATTTTATGTAATAGATAAGGGTCAACCTAAAATATCTAGAATTAAATGATATTATCTTAGGGACCAAAGTGAAAATAAAGAGGAGGTGAGTCTTACTTTGCAATTAGCTAATTCTTGAGGAACTAGTTTACGAATATAAGAAAGTTTCCCTATATTTGGATTAATATGTGAAAAAATGACATGTGATTAATACCCACATGAATTTGAAACCCACGTGGTATTTAGATTAACATTACTAAATAATCTAATCACAATATTCTTAACCGCTTTCGCTACCACTGGCCGTTGCCACCACCATCACTGCCAATGCCATAACCCCCAACCATCATTGCGAGCCGCCGACACCACCACCGCCGCCGCTGACCACCGCAACCATTATTGTCGCTGACCATCGCCACCATTATCGTTGCTGACCACCACCCCCACCCACCACTGCTGATCGACACCAACCACCCAACGACCATAACAATCACCACTGCTGGCCACCACTGCCCCCAACCATCACCGTAGGTAGTCGCCATAGCTGATCACCACAGCCTTCGACCACCACCACCACCACAACCACTGGTGACCACCCAACCACAATCACCATCACCATCGCCGACCACCATCTCCAATTGCCGATCACCAACACCACCACCACTATTGCTGACTACCACCATCACCACCGACAACACCACCACCACCATCATCATCATCAACCACCCAACTACCATCACCACCGTTGACCACCACACCCACCCACCACTGTCGATCGACACCAACCACCCATCCACCATCACAATCATTGCCGCCATCCACCATCACAATCACCATCGTAGGCCATTACCACAATCAACCGCCACTGTTGTCGACCACCACCACTGGTGACCACCCAACCAATATCACCATCACCACCGCTAACCACCATCACCACCGTTAACCACCATCACCACCGTTAACCACCATCACCACTGCTAACCACCATCACTACCACACCCACCCACCATCACCAAATGCCGACTGCCGACACCACCACCACCACTGCTAAGTACCACATCACCACATTCGGTGACCACCACCACCACCACTATCCTATTGCTACCACCACCACCCAAACCCTATCATTGTCAATGACTTATCATTATTATTTGAATTGTCATTCCCATACATTTTTATGTGCATGCAAACATGGATATGATAATATTCGATTACTATGATTTCTAGATATCTTATAACTAAATATGATATTTCCATTCCCATATTAAGACTCTGGCGTGCCAAACATATCCTAAAAGTTTCATTTTCAAACCACTTCACCATACATCCACCTTAAATACATGGCAAAGCTCAGCCAGCTAAAGGAAGTAGCTAAGTAGGAAAAAGAACCCCTAGGTCTATAGAAGCTAGAAATTGTCTAAGGCAAGTTTCGATGCTCTTCTTCTTAAGTGAAATTATTTATTAAGTAATTATATATCTTGTATTTATATTTGGGAAAAACATGTTGGCGCAACCTATCCCAACCATATTCTTATATATGCCCTTATGTATTTGGAAACATGTAGGTGCATCCTATCCCAATCATATAATATTACTAGTTGGGGAATATGTAGGCACAACATATCCTAAATATAACATATGTAGGCTCAGCCTATTGCAAAATATATTATGTATGGTTGTATGCTTATTTAAATTTCCAATACGTTCCCTGAGAAGGGCCTCCTAAAATCATAGGTTGATATAATTAAGATAATCAAGATATAGTAGAATTAGAGAAGTCATAGGTTAATTGATCCTTGTGTTTAGGTGAGGGAGGAACGTTAACGCAGTCTTCGAAGAACATCACGATAAGGCAAGTTTTTATAAAACATTTTGGCAAGTTTCCTAAAACGTGTTCCTATAGGTTTACAAAATATTTTGGCAAGTTCAACCAAAATGTTTTCCCTTATTTCTTACAAGATTCTACAAGTTTTATAGAGTACTTTCTACAAGCTTCAAAGTCTTTTATACTACAACTTTTAAAGCAAAAGCCTCTAGTAAACTATTTTTTTTGTAAACTTCTTCCCAAGCATTTCCTAAACTCTATTATGTGAATGTTTTCTCTAAATTAAATATGTACAAAACTTCTAAATTGTCACAAGCTGAGATGGACAACCCTTTTTCATAAAAAAAGGTATGGGCACTTGGAGAATTCCGGTGTCAGCAGCTTTTTGCTAATTTTGGTCAACTTGGTGCACTAGGATATATAATGTAGGACATGATACATGTATCATATGGTACTACTAGGCTGATCACTTGTAGTACGAGAATAATTATAGCAGGTCCTGTGATCTTGTGAATACTCAATATTCTACGTTTTTTTGTTTAAAATATGATAGGTGTTTAAAATGATATGTTTAGTTTAGTTTGAAATTAATTAGATTTATTTTTTTAGATAGTAACTTTGAGGACAAATGGTAAGATGAATGTTACGTTCTAAACTATTGATATGAACAGTAATATTAGTGTGATTATCTTCTACAATCTTGTTTGAGATGTGTGACTATATGTTTGAAGTTGTTTTTAAATCAATTTCCAAATTGTAAAATGAGTAGTATCATTGTCTAAACCAGTAATGTTACTATTAATTGTATTCTTAATGCTTTTTTTTTTTTTTTATATAACTCCTCTACATTTATTTACTATTGTAATGTGTTAATTAAACTAGATTTCAACAAAATTCTCAAACGACTAACACATTGAAGTGGAGGGAGTAAATAAATAACGAAATGCATGCTTGCTATATTTACGATCTGGGGTCAAAAAGCACTACATATAGTCAGTATAGATGACTTTGTTGCACACGACGGCAGTGATGGTAGCAACGCTGCAATGAAGGTGGCAGCTATGGAGTTGGAGGAGAACACTATGCAGGGTATGAAAATGAGAGTGGTCAGGGACAAAGCCAGAGAAAAAATTTTGGGGGCCTGAATTTTGTGCAATAGTTTAAGATTTGGATTGCCTCAACGGAAGGAGTACTATATGTGTACTAAAATAAAATTTTATTAAGATATATGAATATAATAATTCATGCACACATTACATGAATATATACACATCATATATTAAAAAGATAGTACTCCATTTGTACTTAATTAACTAGTATTTCCAGATTTTTTACGGTTAAGCTGACTTTTTTTAACTTAAATTATTATATAAATATATAGGTAACATAATTATAACCATAACAAAGTTTAAATAATCTAAACTAAAACTTAATTTTTATAATTGTACAAGTGTAAGTATAGACATGTATAATTTTAGCGTGAAAACATGGTCAATTTGAATGTATAAAAATTATTTTTCCAATTAATCAGTAAGAGAAAGGGAAAATACATTATTAGCTAGTTCATAATTTTTTCCATAGAGAGGATTGTTTTTCCAAATAAAAGAGAACCTCTATGCCATTTTTGCTCTCAACATTCACAATTAACTAAGGGATTACTGAAATATGAAAAATTGAGAGTTTCTGATTATTATTTAACCTCTTTATTTAAAGTACTAAAATTAAAATACAAAAATCTAGTTTTTGTAATTATTTATGGGTTGAAGAAATGAATTTGTAGGTGGCCAAAATATTAGTCCAATTTAAACGTCTAGAGAAAATTAAACCCAACTTTCCTCAACTATGCTAAGCCCAGGTGGCCTAGGCCCACCTGGGCCATACTATAGCTTCGTCCGTGAGAGGGGTGAAGGAAGATGTTGGGGGAGAGGGGAGGTGGGTATGTTTGAAGAAAAAGCTTGTGATGGCGGCCATGGCCATAAAGGCAGTGGTAGTGCATGTGGAGCATATATATAGGGTTGGTTATTGCAGGTGTTTTGTATAATGTAACACAACAAAAAAATGAATTAAAATCAGTTGAAACCCCAAAAAGATACATGTGAAATAGAGAAATACAAATTTGTTAGAAGCGTTACCAATTCAAATTAGAAATTCTGAATTTCGGTGAAAATGGTAATGAACTACAAGCACGATCCAATCAGTGGATGCAAAACTTGTGTTGATCTTAATGTTTATAAAATACTTGAAGTATTTACAGTTGCACAAATTATTACATAATCATCATCATCATCATTTATCTCTAACAAAATGTAATGGTTTCAGGTCGAAGGATCATTACATCATTGTCAGTGTGAGAATATTTTATGACGCTTCACATACATGTAGTATTCTCATGGTGGGACAATCCAATACACTGTTCTCTAACATGTACCTATGTGTTGATTTAATATCTCACATATCTATAGTCAATGAGATTTGGTCACTAGTCAATCCACATACTAGTTTCAATGTATCATTCTTGTCCCATTAATAATAATACTTGATTAGGGATATTCAAGAATAGTGATACATTTTGTAACTAAATGATCTGATGTTCCAAGTCACATACTTGAACTCATATAGTCTGTATTCATTATTCTAGGGACGTTTATTATCTTAACAATTATAATACACAATAAATTGAAGGATAATAAATGAAGACATTATTTGTTAAATCAAAACATAATGTCAAGTGTGCCATGACAATCATCAAATAATTGGCTCCTAGAGCATACACTCCAACAATCTCGCACTTGCACTGGAGTCAATCACTCATGTATCTAATACCAATGGATCTAGTGTAACCATCATGCTTATGTTGTAGCAGAGCCTTAGTCAGTGGATTTGCAATATTTTCATATGTAGATATTCTACATTCATGGACATCTCATATGTCAATGATTTCACGGATGAGATGGAATCGTCTAAGTATATGCTTGGATCGCTAGTGAGATCTAGCTTCCTTGACAAGTGCAATGACTCCATTGTTGTCATAGTAGAGATTAACTGGATCAACAATGGTTGGAACAACATCAAGTTCAGTGATGAACTTCCTAATCCAAACAGCCTCCTTTGTTGTGTTTGAAGCTACTATATACTCAACCTTTATTGTAGAATCGACAACTATCTCTTATTTTGAACTCTTCTAGCTTGCAGACCCACCATTAAGGCAAAACACATAACCCGACTATAATCGGTAGTCATCCTTATAAGTCTGAAAATTGGCATTTGTGTAACCATTTACTGCCAATTCCTCTTTATCTCCATATATCAAGAATGAATCCTTCGTCCTTTTCAGGTACTTTAGGATATTCTTGACATGTGTCCAGTGACCTTCACCTGGATCTGATTGATATCTGCTTGTTATACTCAATGCATATGATACATCAGGACTCCCATTGACCTTCTTGTACATATGACTCCCACGACCTTCTTGTATATGTAGGGTTCATCTTCATTTTTGACGAAGCGAAACTCTTTGATTGCATTGTTAAAACAAAGATTCCAGCTCCTAGAGGCTTGTTTTAATCCATAAATAGATCGATATAGCTTACATATCTTTCCACCATTCTTTGGATCAACAAAACCCTCAGGTTGTGTCGCGTACACATCCTCAAGGAGATTTCCGTTAAGGAAAGTTGTTTTGACATCCATCTACTAGATTTTGTAATCATAAAAGGCTGTAATAACAAGTAAAATCCTGTTGGATTTGGACATTGCTACTGGAGAATAAGTTTCATCATAATCAATACCATGTACTTATTTAAAACCTTTAGTTACCAGTCGCCCTTTATAGGTATGTACATTACTATCCATGTCAGTTTTCTTTTTGAAAATCCACGTGCATCCAATTGGTTTTACCCCTTCAGGTGGATCAACCAAGGTCCATACATGGTTGTCATACGTTGAGTCCATCTTAGATTTCATGGCTTATAGCTATCTATCAGATTCTGATCCGTTCATAGCTTCTTGGTACGAAGTCTGCTCATCTTGATCCATAAGCATCACATCGCCAATCATAATCACAAGAAATCCATAATATCTTTTAGGCTCTTGTCATGTTCTACTAGAACTACGAAGGCCTTGTGTTATTTGAGTGTGTTCAGTCTCCACAACGACTAGTGGTTGCTGCTCACGTCCTACATCAAGTTTAATGATATCTTTTGGTTCTCGAATTTCTTCAAGTTCTACTTTCCTCTAGATATAAACTCTCTTTCTAGAAAAACACCAATACGAGCAACAAACATTTTGTTTTTAGAAGGTTTGTAGAAGTGACACCCTTTTGTTTCTTTGGATATCCCACAGAATTACATTTATCTGGTTTAAGTCCGAGCTTGTCAGAAGCTTGACGTCTTACATATGCCTCGCAACCCCAAATCTTCTTGAAAGACATACTAGGATGTTTCTCTAAAGTATGTTACCAATAACTTATTGGAAGATCTGCATGACTCATCATGGATCACACGATGTCCAACAAGGTACGAATCCTTCTCTTGAATACACCATTCCATTGTGGTGTTCTAGGTGGAGTGAGTTGTGAAACAATACCACATTCCTTAATAAGATCATTAAATTCTTGGCTTTAGTAGTCACCTCCTTGATCTGATCGAATGGTTTTTATACTTTTGCCAAATTGGTTTTGAACTTTATTCTTGAATTCTTTGAACTTTTCAAAAGATTCTGATTGATGTCTCATAAGATACATATATCCATATCTACTAAAGTTATCAGTAAATGTAATAAAATAATAAAACCTACCTCTTTTTAGGGAACTCATTGGTCCAGATACATCACTATGTATAAGGCCCAAAACGTCATTAGCTGTTAGAGTTAAATGATGATGATGATGATTATGTAATAAATTGTGCAACTGTAAATACTTGAGGTATTTTATAAACCTTAAGATCAACACATGTTTTGCATCAACTGATGATAAACTTATTCATCAGTGGATGGTCAATAACTTCACAAGGCAAGTCAGAAAACAGAAACATCCAAAGGACTTGACAAAGTGAAGAAAAGTGTCTGATGTGACTTGTTAACACTCAAAGTATTCTGTTAGTTCAATATAAGCACAATGTTTGTAGAAGGGGGGGGGGGGAATGAATACAAACACCTGAAACTTTTCGCTCTTTTTAAACTTAGAAGTGCTTACTGGAAAACAGTTGTAACAAACAGAAAAACTATAAGAAATGAACACACAGATTCAACTTAAAATAGTTATATTAAAACTTGAGGTTTTTCTAGAAATCTGTATAAGCACAATTGTGATTTACAGCTACAAAATCTGCGAATAAAGTTCACAGCTTCTCACACTTACTAGCTTCTAATTTTCTTTGAAATATCTCTCTCAAGATCTATTACAAAGCTTCTCTCTAGTGTTTGTGTGCTTCAACATTTGTTTTATCTGTTGGATAGATTAATCTCTATGTATATTTGTAATGAGAGCTCTGTTGCTTATATGATAAATCAGTGGGATGAAATCACGTACTTGAGACGTGCTGCTCTTCTCAACTTAGCTGCAAGTATGTGACATCGAAACTTTATGTGTCAGACTGCTGCATGCTTTGTTGCTACTTTTCTTCCCCTGATCTGTGTGCATTTAATGCGTGAGAGTTCTCATTGGATCATAAACAAACTTCAAGAAATATCTTTCCAGTTGATATTTCTTGCTTCTATAACACGTTACGTTGATTTCTGTGTAAGAACTGATGACGGGTGCATGTTGTCACAACGATCCACTGACTGCCAGCCCTGACGGACTTTGATCAGTGCTTCTGGATCCCCTGATGCTTATTGACTGGATCAGGGCTTCAACCTTCACTTGAGTTTCACTCAGTGCTTCTTGATCCTGATGGTTATGACTGACAACATACACTGATGGCTTCCACTAATGTCATGTTGGTCATTTCCCCTGACGGGTTGCCCTGATTGGTTTGCCTGACAATGACATATCCTGAAGTGTTTCCCTAACGGGTTGGTCTGCCTTCATCATACCCTGATGGGTTCCCCCTGATGGGTTCCCCTGATGGGTTCCCCTGATGGGTTCCCTTTATGGGTTCCCCTTATGGGTTCCCCCTGATGGGTTCCCCTGACGGGTTCCCCCTGATGGGACTTAATCAACGTAACTTTGATTAGAATTTCTGATGTGCGGAATACTTTGACTGTTTACAAGTAGCATCAGACATTCTTCTTCACTTTGTCAAGTCATTTGAATGTTTCTGTTTTCTGACTTGTCTTGTGAAGTTATTAACTATACACTTGACTTGTCTTCTTTGTTCTGGGTTTTGATAAAGAATTCTGAGTCTGTTGTCTTCTGCTCCTGTCTCCAGCTGCTCTAGTTCCCTCTGAAGAAGCTTTATAAAATTGACTATGTTGACATTGCTACTTGTTTCCAAAGCTTAAAGGACTGTCTTGATTTCTTGAATGTTGGCTGCAGCAAGTTGTGACCAGTAAAAGGTAATGATCTCCCCCTTTTTGTTTTTGAATTGAACTCCCATGGGGCTGGTGATCATTTTAGGATAGACTTTGAATCCCTTTACTGGTGGCACATCCCTTACTACAGTGTTCCCATCATCAGCTCTGGTTTCTTCGATCTCTTTCAGTACTCTTTGAATCAGCAGAACTCTGAATTTGATGACATGTTCATTCTTATGATTTGCAATTTGATTCAGAACATGCATCGCTTCCTCCAGGTTTAGGCCATCAACTTCTTTGATCCTTATACTTTTCTCCTGCCCATCAGTGGATCTATAGAATAATTTCAGAGGACTTTCCAATGCTGTGGGCAGGCTCCTTTCATTGTTGATGGCTCTCCTAAGCCTGTCGATTATCCCCCTTAAGTCTTTATTAGCCTGAGAGGATCTTGGAATCAGGTTTAGAACCAGTCCTAATTGCTCAGCATCCTTTCTCCTGAACCAGTCCATTGCTACATTGAATTCTGACCTACTCTTCAGTTGAACTGTTATTAGCTGATCCCTTCTATTGTTGAACCTGACATCTATGCTTTTTATTGAGAACTTAAATGTCAGGTTTTTACGCCTTTCTTCTCTGAGAAATTCAGCTAGAGTGGGTGGACCATATTTTTTGGTAATAGGAGAAGGTGCTTTGTCCTTGGCTTCATGTGACTTCTTTGTAGTGACATCAGAGTCTTCAGTTTTATCTTGATTTTTATCCCCTGATGCACTTTTAGGGTTCTATAATCTTCTTGGCTGAGGCTTCCTGGAGGTCCTATGCCTGACATTCTTCTTCTTCTTCATTTCTTCCTCCTGTTCCTTTGCCATTTCCCTCTCCTCTTCTTCTTGAAGTTGCTGTGCAAAGATTGCATTAGCTTCTACTAGCTTTTTATCTTGAGGGTAGACCAGCTCCATTTTCCCATCAATTATAACTTCAACAGGTGTTGGAAAGTGGGCTGTCTTCATGGCGTCTCCAAGTAGCTTAGGCCCTGATTGAGTGTTGGATATCTTCTTGGGTTCCTCAATCAGGATGCCTTTGCCTTTGTCCTTGGGTTTTGGAGCAGGAACAGAAGTAGTCACATCCCCTGATGGTTGACTTGTTTTCTCAGCAACATCCCTTGACGACTGCTTGGTTGATTTCTCCCCCTTTTTGACAGCATCATCAGTGGGAGTTGAGAGTCGGGATGTGACTTGAAGAACTTGTTTCATAGTGTCAGCAATGGATTTTTGTAGAGTTTCCATGCTGTTTATTTGAGTAGAAAGATCAGCAAGCTTGTGGTCTACATTGTCAACTTGTTTCTTCATCCGGAGTAGAGTCTGGCTGGTGACCAAAGAGTCAACAACTTGCTGTACATTTTGTAACTTTGTAGAAAAATGTGTATACAATTTTTGGTTTTCTATATCTATTGACTGACCAATCATGATCTGTGACTTTAACACTTTGATCAAGATTGGATCAGTAGTCCTAGCTAACTCTTGCTTCAATAACTGTACAGTATCAGACATCTGGTTCTGTCAAAAGTATAAATTAACTCCAATGAACTGGGAAAAATCATCTTGTGGAGCATCATCTTCATCACTTGCAGAGGAAGAAGTAATATTTACAGTATCTGTGTTTTCTCTCTGTTCTTTATTTACAAGGATTTCATCCTTATCTCTCTCATCCTCTCCTTTTTCTTTGCCGTCTAAGGCATCACTCATATTCTCTCCTTTTTCTTTGCCTACTAAGGCAGTACTCTCTTGCTCTCCTTTTGCCAAAGTCCTCTCAAGGGTTTGACTTTGCCTCTCTGAACTAAGTATTTTCTCAGTCTCACTCAAAATTGTCCTAGAGGGGCTCCTATAGGCTTGGAAATCATCAACTGTGACCAGTTCAAGTGATGTATTTAAAGTTTCTGGTTCGACAATTGTGATAGGAGAAGGAGAAGAAGTAAAGTGAGTATGTATAATTGGAGAAGTATATGTTTCTATAGAGGAAGTATATACAATTGGGGGTACATAAAGAGTTATAGCTGTAGTATGTACAGTGGAGTTTATGTCCCCTGCTTGATCACTAGTGTTTGTATCAAGTAAAAATGAGTCAACCATGTGAGAGTAGTGACTATCAAACACTGTGTCAGAGAGTGTTGGCTCCTCCACGAATTGAGAATGTGGAGAATCTGATTGTATGACACTTAATGTTTGTGTCATTATATCTAAAGAAATTTGAGGAACAGAGAAAGAAGGAAGTGGTGTAGATGGGAGTGTTGGCTGAATCACTGAACGAGGAGGTGATTCATCAAAAGATGTTGTAGAAGAATGCTTATGACTTATGTTGATCTTATTGAGAAGCTTTTGAGCTACAACATCTTGACTGGTGTGTGCACTCACTGTGTCAGATATCTGCAAGTGGCTCTCAGAAACACTGATGATAGGTTCATCAGTGTCTATGGTCAGTGTATGTGCCTTACTCAATTGTGTCCTTGGTTGAGGACTATTTTCAATAACTAATCCCTTTTGAGAGGAACTAGTTAAAAATATGTTTAATTCCTTATCAAAGGCTATATCCTGTTGAGAGGATACGCCCTGGTCAGGTTGTTGGGTAACACTCGTGGCTCCCGTCTTCTTCTTCAATCTCCACCTATAGCCAGTCACTCTCTCTCCTTGCTCCCCCTCAGTTGTTGTGGTAACTTCACTGGGTTTTCTTTTAATCCCAACAGTCTTTTGGGAGACTGTGGGTTGGGCTGTCTAGAGTGGTTGTGAAGAAATTGGTTGTTCTACTTGGGTAGGCAGAGAGGTGGTTGTTTTCTCTGCCATAGTAGATGAAGGTGAAGAATGTATAGTTTGAGAAGGTGTAGAATTTACTACCTGTATCATATGCGCTGGGAGAGCAAATGATTCAGTTGTATACGATTTCTTCAGTATTTCTGCAAACAGTTTCTTTGTTTGCTTGTATGTCTGTACAAGTATATCATTCTCAAAAGAAAGATTAGTAATATGATCTTTAATAATCATGTACAAAAATCTAGCAAAATATATTTCAGATTTCCTATTATTAAAATTACCTAATTTATTTACAAGATCATCAAAAATTATTTTTCCTATATTTATATTTATATTTTTAATTATTGCGTATGCTATTTTTAACGTTAAAGAGGTAATTACCTCAAAGTTAGAACACTTACCTGATAACACTTTGGTGATAGTGTCAAAGAGATAAGAAATCTCCCTCTTCACGTTCACCCTCTTGAGGTCCTTGAACTTTAACACTGCGTTGGAAGCAGCGTTATAGCCCAGTTCCCTCAAGAAATCCAGCAGGTGTGCATCACTGGGTACATCCACCAGATATTGAGTAGGTAGCCCCAAAATAGAGTTAAGTCTGGAAGGAGTTATTTTCCCTTTCTCAGACGAAACTTTGAATGAGATACCCTTGACCATATCCGGCTTGGTGGTGGAGTACATAAACTTAGCACTTGTCCAAAGTTGTGACAATGCCTCCCCCGACATTTCTTCATCGGTAAAGATAGCTTTACTATACTCAGAGTTGAGCAGATAGTTCATCATCGGTTTAAAGCAATCACTTACCTCATCAATGCCAGAGAAGCCCACAAAGTTTGTGGATGGGACTGTCAAGTTCCTCTGAATTTGTTGACGTGCCATGGATGCTTTGAAGATTTGAAGTTCTAGGGTTTCTGTAAAGACAAGAGAAAAAGAACTCTAGCAAATATCAGGTTTAGATTAAATGTTTGGGGGTTTCAAAAAGTAGGAGAGATAGAGTATTAATACCCGCCTAAAGACGTTTGAAAACTTTTCCTGAAAACACGCTATCAGGGAGTCAGTTCAGTTTCTATGATGACACGTCATTAGTGAGAGAAAAACTTAATGATGAGTTGTCATCACTTAACTGACCTAGAATCCTGATGCAGTAAAAAAAATTTAAAACTTTACCCTTATAATATACTGTAGGTACACACCTTGACCTTGATGCACAAGACGGACACCCTGACCCTGACGAGCAATCCGGACATCCTGACCCTGACGAGTGCGCCGGGTACCCTGACCCTGATGCGTCCTTAAGGAAGCCCTGACCCTGATGCATCAGTCCAAAACAAAATGCAGAATATACAAGTATATACATATTTATAATTTGAACATATATAACCATATATCAATTGATTTCATCAAGAACTTATGAAATGAGTTAGAAATACCAAATCTTATGAGTTTGACTCTGACCCTGACGCATAATTCACCATTCCCAGCTCTCCCACAAGATTTGAAAATGTGGTTTCATCAAGAGCTTTGGTGAATATGTCTGCCAGCTGCTGATTTGAAGGTACAAACTATAATTCAATATTCCCATTCATAACATGTTCCCTGATAAAATAATATCTTATTTCTATATGCTTAGTTCTGGAATGTTGTACTGGATTTTCAGCAATGGCAATGGCATTAGTGTTATCACACCTTATTGGAATCTTGGAATAGTTCAGACCATAATCCATTAGCTGATTTTTCATCCATAAAATTTGTGCACAACAACTTCCAACTGCAATGTAGTCAGCTTCAGCAGTAGATGTAGAAATAGAATACTGCTTTTACTGAACCAAGATACAAGCCTTCCTCCCAGAAACTGACAGCTTCCTGTTGTACTCTTTCTGTCAATCCTGCATCCTCCAAAGTCAGCATCAGAATATCCTAGCAATTCAAATCCAGACTCCTTTGGATACAAAAGTCCCAACTCTGTAGTGCCCTTGATATATATCAAGATTCTTTTCACTGCAATGAGATGAGATTCCTTTGGGTCAGCTTGATATCTTGCACAAAGACATGTTGCAAACATTATGTCTGGCCTGCTTGCTGTCAGATATAGCAATGATCCAATCATTCCCCTGTAATTCTTCAAATCAACTTTCTTTCCATTCTTATCAGGGTCAATCTTGGTTGCATTGGCCATAGGTGTCTTTGCTACTTTTGAATCCTCCATATCAAATTTCTTGAGAAGTTCTTTGGCATATTTTGTCTGATGAATGTAGATTCCATCAGAGTCTTGTTTAACTTGTAATCCCAAGAAGTAAGATAATTCACCCATCAAGCTCATTTCATATTTGCTTTGCATGAGTTTGGAGAACTTTTCACACAGTCTTGTGTCGGTGGATCCAAAAATAATATCATCAACATAGATTTGAACCAAAATTAGATGACCTTGGTGTTTATAAAGAACAAGGTTTTGTCAATGATACCTCTTGAAAATTTGTTTTCCTCCAGAAACTTTGACAGTGTATCATACCAAGCTCTAGGTGTTTGCTTCAGTCCATAAAGTGCCTTTTCCAGTTTGTAGATATGATTTGGAAATTTTGCGCATTCAAATTTTGGAGGTTGTTAGACATACACCTCCTGTTCCAATTTCCCATTTAGAGAAGCACTTTTCACATCCATTTGATATACTTTAAAGTTTGAATGTGCTGCATAGGCTAAGAAAATTCTTATAGCCTCAAGTCTGGCTACTGGTGCAAAGGACTCATCAAAATAAATCCCTTCTTCTTGAAGATATCCTTTTGCAACCAGTCTTGCTTTGTTTCTAACAACAATGACAGCTTCATCCATCTTATTTCAGAATACCCACTTAGTACCTATTATGATCCTATCTTTGGGCTTAGGTACAAGCTTCCATACTTGATTCCTTTCAAATTGATTTAGCTCTTCCTGCATTGCCAAGATCCAGTCAGCATCTTGAATAGCTTCTTCAAACTTCTTTGGTTCATTTTGAGAAAGAAAACAAGCATATAGGCATTCATTAGATGTAGCTTTCCTGGTCTGCATTCTTTTGCTTGGGTCACCAATAATCAGATCTGTTGTGTGACTTCTAGCCCATTTGGGATTGGAGATGTGTCTTGATGAGCTTGCTTGACTATCATCTCCTCCCCTAAGTCTGTGCTACCAGCTTCTGAAAACTCTCCCCCTGAATTAGTGGAAAATTCAAGGTTCAAGTTATCCCCTGACGGTGCATGTCCTGATGAATGATCCCCTGATGAAGTATCCCCTGATCTATTGTCCAGGAAATTAACTCTATCTGCTGAAGGGGATTCTAAATTGTTTGGATTGACATCAAGAATGGATAAATTCTCCATTTGTCTGCACTCATCGGCTTCATTCTCTTGATAATCAATATCATCTTCATTTTCAAACCAGGGTCTTCAAGCCCAGAAATTTCTTGATCATCAAAAGCTACATTTATAGACTCCATTACCACTTGAAGTCTTTTGTTGTAAACCCTGAAGGCCTTGGATGACAGAGAATAACCTAGGAAAATTGCTTCATCAGCTTTTGGATCAAATTTTCCTAAGTTCCCACCAAAATTCCTTAGAACAAAACATTTGCATCCAAAAACATGGAGGAACTTGATACTTGGCTTTCTCCCTGTCATTAGCTCATATGGTGTCTTGTTGTGAGCCTTGTTGATTAGTGATCTATTCTGAGTAAAGCATGCAGTGGAAATTGCTTCAGCCCAAAAATAGGTGGGAATCTTTTCCTCTGCTAGCATTGACCTAGCAGCTTCTATCAAGGTTCTATTTTTCCTTTCCACAACACCATTCTGTTGAGGAGTCCTTGGAGCAGAAAATGTATGATTTATGCCTTTCTCCACACAAAATCCCTCAACAGCTGCATTCTTAAATTCAGTTCCATTATCAGTTCTCAACATTCTAACCACTGACCCTGATTCTGTTTCCACCTTCTTGATATGGTCAATAATTTGTTGAGATACTTCTGATTTAGCATGCTGAAACTTTACCCAAGTGTATCTGGTGTAGTCATCCACAATGACCATTGCAAATCTTTTCTTTGACACTGACATTATGTTGACAGGGCCAAAGAGATCCATATGTAACAATTGAATTGGATCTTTGATCATAGTGGCTTCCTTGCTGACAAAGAATGATTTCCTTTGCTTCCCTTGTTGACAGGTTGAACATAATCCTTCTTGGATAAACTCCATTTGGGGTAGTCCAGTTACCAACTCTCTCTTCACTAAATCATTGATTGACTTAAAGTTCAGGTGAGAGAGCTTCTTGTGCCATAGTCTGCCTTCATCAGGAGTAGGCTTGCTGTAGAAACATGATTCTCCACTGAATTAAAATCAGCAACATAGAGATCTCCTTTTCTTATCCCTGACAAAACCAGCTTCCCATCACTTTCATTTGAGATTAGGTACTGATCTCCTTTAAAGGAAGTGATGAATCCTTTGTCACTTAGTTGACTTAGGCTTAGCAAATTGTGCTTAAGCCCATCAACCAGTGCTACATTTTCAAATGAGACATTCCCACTTGCTGCTTTGCCATAATCAAGAGTTAGTCCTTTGCTATTATCACCAAATGAAATAACTGGACCAGCCTTTTCTTGAAATTCTGTGAGCAGGGCTTTGTTTCCTGTCATATGCCTTGAGCAGCCACTATCTAGAAACCAGATTTGACTGCTTTTGATCTTTCCTTGCACACAAGAAAACATTTAAATTGTTTTTGGTACCCAATTTGTTTTGAGTCCTCTAGGTTTAGTCACAGTAATAGATAATACAGCTTTATCTTTATTGAAGAGTTTTGGTTTTGGCAAATTTAAAACTTTCTCCTTTTTGGGAGCTTCAATATATGCTTTTGATTTCTCAACAGTTATTTTGCCTTTTTCCTTGGAGGAGCAGGCTTTAACAGCTCGTAAATCATCAGCATACAAAATTGTGCCAGTTAAAATTTGTGGTTTTTCTTTGCATTGAAAAGATAAATGATTACAATTACCACAATTCCAGCACACTTTTCTAAGGGCTTCATGAATGGAAGAATAATTACTAGTTTTATTAACACCTAGCTTACCATTTCTATTCTTCCTGCTTTGCCCTGACAGGCCTTTTTCCCTTGACAGGCTACAACGGCCTGATGCACTCTTTCCCCCTGACGACTGTGTATCCACTGATGCATAGTCTAGTTCTTTCATAACTGGAGGGTTGAGTGTTTTGGCAAGGATAATTTTCTTGCCTCTCCCACCACTAGTGGAAGCTTCATTCACTGGGAAGACATTCCCAGATTCTAGCTTTGTTGCTGCCTTAACAAACTTGATAGTTTGAGATGGCCTTTTTCCAAAGCTAGCTGCCATCTCAACCTCAATGGGAGGTTGCTGCACTTGAGTCTCTTCATAGCCCAAACCAGATTTTGGATCAAATTTCTGACTTTTCAAACGATCCTCCAGCTTCTTGCTTGACTAATTCCATCTCTTAATGACTTCCCTTTCTTGACTAAGAAGATTTGAGGTCCATTCCTCTCTTTTGATAGCACAGTCGAGAAGATTTTTAGTCCTTGAGAGTTCTTTTTCAAGACTCTCAAGTCTGGAGTTTTCTGATTCTAAAAGAGTGTTCCTAGCAGATAACCATTCATTTATTTTCTGCACTCTCTCAGTTTCAGTTACAACACTCCTCAAGGTGTCATAGAGATCCTTTATCTCACAGGCCATTTCCTTAACAGTTTTAACACAATCAGTTTTAGACATGTTAGAGGAAATTTCGAGGTTTACCTGCGAGCTGCTACTGTCAGTGGATGAGGCCATCAGGGTTAGGTTGGCATACTCTTCATCCAGCTCCTCTAACTCTTATGGAGTATATTCTTCCTCCTTGAAGTCAGCTTCTTTGTCCACTTCTATGTCAGCATCTTCTAGTTGCTGCTTCATCAAGACACTTGGCCTTGCTTCTTGTTTGTCCTTCGTGGCAGCCATCAGGGCTACAGATTTAAGCTTTCTAGCATCCCCTGACATTTCAGATCTTTGTTGAACCTCTAGTTCATATGTCTTTAGGGTGCCATAAAGCCTATCCAAGTCTAGAAGATTCATGTCCTTGGATTCCGTGATGGCTGTTGTCTTAGGATCCCATGATATGGGAAGGGCTCTCATGAACTTTCTGTTCACATCCTTGTTAGCATATGCCTTCCCATATAATCTCAGGTCATTTACCAACCTGTTGAATCTGTCGAACATTTCAGTGAGTGTTTCACCATTCTTCATTGTGAACCACTCGTACTATTGTGTCAACAGCTGCAGTTTATTTTCCCTCACTTCCTCAGTACCATCACAAAGGATTTGTATGGTATCCCATATAGATTTAGACGTGGTAAGATTCATGATACTATTCAGCATATCATCGTCTAAACCATTATACAGGATTCCAGAAACCTTAAGATCCTTTTTCACCTTTTCTCTTTCCTCTATCGTCATTTCATCAGTTGTCTTTGGGACAAGCTTTTCAGGAATACTGACTCCATTAACGACTTCTATAGGAATGAGCTTCTTGGGAATGTGAGGTCCTTCTTCTAGAATCTACAAGTATTCATCATCAATAGCTCTAAGATGAACTATCATTCTTTGTCTCCAGAAGAAGTATTTGCCCCTTTCCAACATGGGGACTTTACTGTTTCCAGCTTTGTTGGCCATAGATAATGATCGTTTTTAGCAAGTGAAATCTGCTAAGAGGCTCTGATACCAATTGTTGGTGCAAAAGAAGCTCAAGTGTTTGTAGAAGGGGGGGGGGGGGGGGGTGAATACAAACACCTGAAACGTTTCGCTCTTTTTAAACTTAGAAGTACTTACTGGAAAACAGTTGTAACAAACAGAAAAACTATAAGAAATGAACACACAGATTCAACTTAAAATAGTTATATTAAAACTTGAGGTTTTTCTAGAAATCTGTATAAGCACAATTGTGATTTACAGCTACAACATCCGTGAATAAAGTTCACAGCTTCTCACACTTACTAGCTTCTAAGTTTCTTTGAAATATCTTTCTCAAGATCTATTACAAAGCTTCTCTCTAGTGTTTGTGTGCTTCAGCGTTTGTTTTATCTGTTGGATTGATTTAATCTCTGTGTATATTTGTAATGAGAGCTCCGTTGCTTATATGATAAATCAGTGGGATGAAATCACGTGCTTGAGACGTGCTGCTTTTCTCAACTTAGCCGCAAGTATGTCACATCGAAACTTTATGTGTCAAACTGCTGCATGCTTTATTGCTACTTTTCTTTCCCTGATCTGTGTGCATTTAATGCGTGAGAGTTCTCATTGGATCATAAACAAACTTCAAGAAATATGTTTCCAGTTGATATTTCTTGCTTCTGTAACACGTTACATTGATTTCCGTGTAAGAACTGATGACGGGTGCATGTTGTCACAACGATCCACTGACTGCCAGCCCTGACGGACTTTGATTAGTGCTTCTGGATCCCCTGATGCTTATTGACTGGATCAGGGCTTCAACCTTCACTTGAGTTTCACTCAGTGCTTCTTGATCCTGATGGTTATGACTGACGACATACACTGATGGCTTCCACTAATGTCATGTTGGTCATTTCCCCTGACGGGTTGCCCTGATTGGTTTGCCTAACAATGACATATCCTGAAGTGTTTCCCTGACGGGTTGGTCTGCCTTCATCATACCCTGATGGGTTCCCCCTGATGGGTTCCCCTGATGGGTTCCCCCTGATGGGTTCTCCTGACGGGTTCCCCCTGATGGGACTTAATCAACATAACTTTGATTAGAATTTTTGATGTGCGGAATACTTTGACTGTTTACAAGTAGCATCAGACATTCTTCTTCACTTTGTCAAGTCCTTTGAATGTTTCTATTTTCTGACTTGTCTTGTGAAGTTATTAACCATACACTGATGAATAAGAGTATCATCAGTGGGTGCAAAACTTGTGCTGATCTTAAGGTTTATAAAATACCTTAAGTATTTACAGTTGCACAATTTATTACATAATCATCATTATCATTTATCTTTAACATATTCCGTACATCAGATATTCTAAACAAAGTTACGTTGATTAAGTACCGTCAGGGGAACTCATCAGGGGGAACCCATCAGGGGGAACCGATCAGAGGAAATTCATCAGGGAAACCTGTCATGGGATGACGAAGGCAGACCAACCCATCAGGGAAACACTTTAGGACATGTCAGTGTCAGGGCAACCCATCAGGGGGAATGACCAACATGACATCAGTGGAAGCCATCAGTGTATGCCGTCAGTCATAACCATCAGGATCAAGAAGCACTGAGTGTAACTCAAGTGAAGGTTGAAGCCCTGATCCAGTCAATAAGCATCAGGGGATCGAGAAGCACTGATCAAAGTCCATTAGGGCTGATTGTCAGTGGATCGTTATGACAGCATGCACCCGTCATCAGTACTTACACGGAAATCAACGTAACGTGTTACAGAAGCAAGAAATATCAACTGGAAAGATATTTCTTGAAGTTTGTTCTTGATCCAATGAGAACTCTCACGCATTAAATGCACACAGATCAGGGGAAGAAAAAGTAGCAACAAAGAATGCAGCAGTCTGACACATAGGGCTACGATGTGACATACTTGCGGCTAAGTTGAGAAAAACAGCACGTCTCAAGTACGTGATTTCATCCACTGATCAACATATAAGCAACAGAGTTCTCATTACAAAATAAGATTGAATCTTTCCAACAGATCAACAAACACCGAAGCACACAAACACTAGAGAGAAGCTTTGTAATAGATCTTGCAAGAAATATTTCAAAGAAAGTTAGAAGCTAGTGAGTGAGAGAATCTGTGAATTTTATTCACAGAAATTGTAGGTGTAAATCACAGTTGTGATTATACAGATTTCTAGAAAAACCCCAAGTTCTAATATAATTATTTTAACTTGAATCTGTGTGCTCATTTCTTATAGTTTTTCTGTTTATTGCAACTGTTTTCCAGTAAGCGTTTTTAAGTTTAAAAGAGCGAAAAGTTTTAGGTGTTTGTATTCATCCCCCCGCCTTCTATAAACACTTGTGCTTATATTGCACTAATAATTGGTATCAAAGCCTCTTAGCAGATTTCACTTGCTAAAGACAATCATTATCTATGGCCAACAAAGCTGGAAACAGTAAAGTCCCCATGTTGGAAAGGGGCAAATACTTCTTCTGGAGACAAAGCATGATAGTTCATCTTAGAGCTAGTGGTGATGAATATTTGCAGATTCTAGAAGAAGGACCTCACATTCCCAAGAAGCTCATTCCTATAGAAGTCGTAAATAGAGTCAATATTCCTAAAAAGCTTGTCCCAAAGACAACTGATGAAATGACGATAGAGGAAAGAGAAAAGGTGAAAAAGGATCTTAAAGTCACTGGGATCCTATATAATGGTTTAGACGATGATATGCTGAATAGTATCATGAATCTTACAACGTCTAAATCTATATGGGATACCAAACAAATCCTTTGTGATGGTACCGAGGAAGTGAGGGAAAATAAATTGCAGCTGTTGACACAATAGTACGAGTGGTTCACAATGAAGAATGGTGAAACACTCACTGAAATGTTCGACAGATTTAACAGGTTGGTAAATGACCTGAGATTATATGAGAAGGCATATGCTAACAAGGATGTGAACAGAAAGTTCATGAGAGCCCTTCCTATATCATGGGATCCTAAGACGACAGCCATCAGGGAATCCAAGGACATGAATCTTCTAGACTCGGATAGGCTATATGGTACTCTCAAGACATATGAACTAGAGGTTCAAAAAAGATCTGAAATGTTAGGGGATGCCAGGAAGCTTAAGTCTGTAGCCCTGATGGCTGTCACGAAGGACAAACAAGAAGCAAGACCAAGTGTCTTGATGAAGCAGCAACTAGAAGATGCTGGCATAGAAGGGGACAAAGAAGCTGACTCCAAGGAGGAAGAATATACTTCAGAAGAGTTAGAGGAGCTGGATGAAACCATGACCTTTCTTGGAAAAAGGTTTTTCAAGCTGAAATTTCAAAAGCCTACGGGATCTAAAAGATTTTCAGCAAGGAAACCCAGTAGCACAAATAACATTGCAAATCAAGAATAAAGTGCTACAAATGCAATGAGCTGGGCCACTTTGCAAATGAGTGTCGCAAGGCCACAAAAGATGGTGAATCTAGAAACAAAGAAGCTATTGTGGACTACAAAAAGAAATACTTTGACCTTCTCAATGCCAACAAGAAGGGAAAATCATACATTGTTGAGGGAAAGGACTGGGCTGACTCTGATGAAAAAGAAAATGAAGAGTATGCCAACCTAACCTTGATGGCCTCATCCACTGACAGTAGCAGCTCGCAGGTAAGCCTCAAAATTTCTTCTAACATGTCTAAAACTGATTGTGTTAACACTGTTAAGGAAATGGCCTGTGAGATAAAGGATCTCTATGACACCCTGACGAGTGCTGTAGCTGAAACTGAGAGAGTGCAGAAAATAAATGAACAGTTATCTGCTAGGAACATTCTTTTAGAATTAGAAAACTCCAGACTTGAGAGTCTTGAAAAAGAACTCTCAAGGACTAAAAATCTTCTTTACTGTGCTATCAAAAGAGAGGAATGGACCTCGAATCTTCTTAGTCAAGAAAGGGAAGTCACTAAGAGATGGAGTGAGTCTAGTAGGAAACTGGACGATCGTTTAAAAAGTCAGAAATCTGATCCAAAATCTGGTTTAGGCTATGAAGAGACTCTTGTGCAGCAACCTCCTATTGAGGTTGAGATGACAGCTAGCTTTGGAAAAAAGGCCAACACAATCTATCAAGTTTGTTAAGGCAGACACAAAGCTATAATCAGGGAATGTTTTCCCAGTGAGTGAAACTTCCACTAGTGGTGGGAGAGGCAAGAAACCTATTCTTGCCAAAGCACTCAACCCTCCAGTTAGGAAAGAACTAGACTGTGCATCAATGGATACACAGTCGTCAGGGGGAAAGAGTGCATCAGGCCATTGTAGCCCATCAAGGGAAAAAGGCCTGTCGGGGGAATGCAAGAAGAATAGAAATGGTAAGCTAGGTGTTAATAAAACTAGCAATTATTCTTCCATTCATGAAGCCCCTAGAAAAGTGTGCTGGAATTATGGTAATAATAATCATTTATCTTTTCAATGCAAAGAAAAACCACAAATTTTGACTGGCACAATTTTATATGCTGATGATTTACTAACTGTTAAAGCCTGCTCTTCCAAGGATAAAGGCAAGATAACTATTGAGAAATCAAAAGCATATGGTGAAGCTCCTAAAATGGAGAAAGTTTTATATTTGCCAAAACCAAAAGCCTCCAATAAAGATAAAGCTGTTTTACCTATTATTGTGACTAAACCTAGAGGACCCAAAGCCAATTGGGTACCAAAAAAAATTTAAATGCTTTCTTGTGTGTAGGGAAAGGTCAAAAGAAGTCAAATCTGGTTTCTAGACAGTGGCTGCTCAAGACACATGATAGGAAACAAAGCCCTGCTCACAGAATTCCAAGAAAAGGCTGGTCTAGTAATTTCATTTGGTGATAACAGCAAAGGACTAACTCTTGGTTATGGTAAAGCAGCAAATGGGAATGACTCATTTGAAAATGTAGCACTGGTTCATGGGTTCAAGCACAATTTGCTAAGCATAAGTCAACTAAGTGACAAAGGATTCATCACTTCCTTCAAAGGAGATCAGTGCCTAATTTCAAATGAAAGTGATGGGAAGCTGGTTTTGTCAGGGATAAGAAAAGGAGATCTCTATGTTGCTGATTTTAATTCAGTAAGTGGAGAATCATGTTTCTACAACAAGGCAACTCCTGATGAAAGCAGGCTATGGCACAAGAAGCTCTCTCACCTGTACTTCAAGTCAATTAATGATCTAGTGAAGAGAGAGTTGGTAACTGGACTACCCCAAATGGAGTTTATCCAAGAAGGATTATGTTCAACATGTCAACAAGGGAAGCAAAGGAAATCATCCTTTATTAGCAAGGAAGCCACCATGATCAAAGATCCAATTCAATTATTACATATGGATCTCTTTGGCCCTGTCAACATTATGTCAGTGTCAAAGAAAAGATTTGCAATGGTCATTGTGGATGACTATACTAGATATACTTGGGTAAAGTTTCAGCATGCTAAATCAGAAGTATTACAACAAATTATTGACCATATCAAGAAGGTGGAAACAGAATCAGGGTCAATGGTTAGAATGTTAAGAACAAATAATGGAACTGAATTCAAGAATGCAGCTGTTGAGGGATTTTGTGTGGAGAAAGGCATAAATAATACATTTTCTGCTCCAAGGACTCCTCAACAGAATGGTGTAGTGGAAAGAAAAAATAGAACCCTGATAGAAGCTGCTAGGTCAATGGTAGCAGAGGTAAAGATTCCCACCTATTTTTAGGCTGAAGCAATTTCCACTGCTTGCTTTACTCAGAATAGATCTCTAATCAACAAGGCTCACAACAAGACACCATATGAGCTAATGACAGGGAGAAAACCAAGCATCAAGTTCCTCCATGTCTTTGGATGCAAATGTTTCATTTTGAGGAATTTTGGTGAGACCTTAGGAAAATTTGAATCAAAAGCTGATGAAGCAATTTTCCTAGGTTATTCTTTGTCATCCAAGGCCTACAGGGTTTACAACAAAAGACTTCAGGTGGTGATGGAGTCCATAAATGTAGCTTTGGATGATCAAGAAATTTTTGGACTTGAAGACCCTGGTTTTCATGAAGAACTCAGGTTAGAAAATGAAGATGAAAATGATTATCAAGGGACTGAAGCTAATGAGTGCAGGCAAATGGAGAATTTATCCATTCCTGATGTCAATCCAAACATTGTAGAAGCCCCTTCAGCAGATAGAGTCAATTTCCTGGACAGCAGATTAGGAGATACTTCATTAGGGGATCATTCATCAGGACATGCACCATCAGGGGATAACTTGAACCTTGAATTATCCACTAATTTAGGGGGAGAGTTTTCAGAAGCTGGGAGCACAGGCTTAGGGGGAGGAGATGATAGTTAAGCAAGCTCATCAAGACACATCTCTAATCCTAAATGGGCTAGAAGTCACTCAACAGATCTGATTATTGGTGACCCAAGCAAGAGAGTGCAGACCAGGAAAGCAACATCTAATGAATGCCTATATGCTTGCTTTCTTTCTCAAATTGAACCAAAGAAATTTGAAGAAGCTATTCAAGATGTAGACTGGATCTTGTCTATGCAGGAAGAGCTAAATCAATTTGAAAGAAATCAAGTATGGAAGCTTGTACCTAAACCCATAGAAAGAATTATAATATGTACTAAGTGGGTATTCATAAATAAGATGGATGAAGCTGGCATTGTTGTAAGAAACAAAGCAAGACTGGTTGTAAAAGGATATCTTCAAGAAGAAGGGATTGACTTTGATGAGACCTTTGCACCAGTAGCCAGACTTGAGGCTATAAGAATTTTCTTAGCCTATGCAGCACATTCAAATTTTAAAGTTTATCAAATGGATATGAAAAGTGCTTTTCTAAATGGGAAATTGGAGCAGGAGGTGTATGTCCAACAACCTCCAGGGTTTGAATGCTCAAAGTTTCCAAAACATGTTTACCAACTGGAAAAGGCACTTTATGGACTGAAGCAAGCACCTAGAGCTTGGTATAACACACTGTCAAAGTTTCTAGTGGAAAACAAGTTTAGAAGAGGTATCATTGACAAAACCTTGTTCTTCAGACAACACCAAGGTCACCTGATTTTGGTTCAAATTTATGTTGATGATATTATTTTTGGATCCACTGACATAAGGCTGTGTAAAAAGTTCTCCAAACTCATGCAAAGCAAATATGAAATGAGCTTGATGGGAGAGTTATCTTATTTCTTGGGATTACAAGTCAAACAAGTCTCTGATGGAATCTACATTCATCAAACAAAATATGCCAAAGAACTTCTCAAGAAATTTGATATGGAGGACTCAAAAGTAGAAGACACCTATGGCCACTGCAACCAAGATTGACCCTGATAAAAATGGAAAGAAAGTTGATTTGAAGATTTACAGGGGAATGATTAGATCATTGTTGTATCTAACAGCAAGCAGGCCAGATATAATGTTTGCAACATGTCTTTGTGCAAGATATCAAGCTGACCCAAATGAATCTCATCTCATTGCAGTGAAAAAGATCTTGAGATATATCAAGGGCACTACAGAGTTGGGACTTTGGTATCCAAAGGAGTCTGGATTTGAATTGCTAGGATATTCTAATGCTGACTTTGGAGGATGCAGGATTGACAGAAAGAGTACAACAGGAAGCTGTCAATTTCTAGGAGGAAGGCTTGTATCTTGGTGCAGCAAAAAGCAGCACTCAATCTCTACATCTACTATTGAAGCTGAATATATTACAGCTGTAAGTTGTTGTGCACAAATTCTATGGATGAAAAATCAGCTAATGGATTTTGGTCTAAACTATTCTAAGATTCCAATAAGGTGTGATAACACAAGTGCCATTGCCATTGCTGAAAATCCAGTGCAACATTCCAGAACGAAGCATATAGAAATCAAATATCATTTTATCTGGGAACATGTTATGAATGAGAATATTGAACTACAGTTTGTTCCTTCAAATCAGCAGCTGGCAGACATATTCACCAAAGCTCTTGATGAAACCACATTTTCAAATCTTGTGGGAGAGCTGAGAATGGTGAATTATGCATCAGGGTCAGAGTCAAATTCCTAAGTTCTGGTATTTCTAACTCATTTCATAAGTTCTTGATAAAAGCAATTGATATGTGGTTATATATGTTTCAAATTGTAAATTTGTATATACTTGTATATTCTGCATTTTGCTATTTTGTTTTTGTTTTGATTGATGCATCAGGGGCAGGGCTTCCTTAAGGACACATCAGGGTCAGGGTGTCCGGCTCGCTCGTCAGGGTCAGGGTGTCCGTCTTATGCATCAGGGTCAGGGTATGTACATATAGTAAATCATAAGTTTAAATTTTTTTCTGCATCGGGATTCACGGTAAGTTAAGTGATGACAACTCATCATTAAGATCTTCTCTCACTGATGACATGTTATCACAGAAACTGAACTGACTCCCTGATGACTTGTTTTCAGGAGAAGTTTTCAAACATCAATAGACGGGTATTAATACTCTATCTCTCCTACTTTTTAAAACTCCTGAAAACTTTTAAGCTTTTTCTAATATTTGCTCGAGTTTTCTTTCTTTTTCTCTCTCGTTTTCACATAAACCCTAGAACTTCAAATCTTCAAAGCATCCATGGCACGCCAACAAATTCCGAGGAACTTGACAGTCCCACCCACGAACTATGTGGGTTTCTCTGACATTGATGAGGTACATGAATGCTTTAAACCAATAATGAACTATCTACTCAACTTAGAGTATAGTAAAGCCATCTTTACCGATGAAAAAATGTCGGGGGAAACACTGTCTCAACTATGGACAAGTGCCAAGTTCATGTACTCCACCACTAGGCCTGATACGGTCAAGGGAATCTCATTCAAAGTTTCCTCTGAGAAAGGGAAAATAACCCCTTCCAGACTTAACTCTGCTTTGGGACTACCTACTCCAGATCTGGTGGACGCACCCAGTGATGCAGACCTACTAGATTTCTTGAGGGAATTGGGCTATAACGCTGCTCCCAACGCAGTGTTAAAGTTCAAAGACCTCAAGAGGGTGAATGTTAAGCGGGAGATCTCTTACCTGTTTGATACAATCACTAAGGCATTCTCAGGTAACTGTTATAACTTTGAGATTATTACCTCCTTAGCCTTGAAAATAACATACGCCATAATTAAAAATGTAAATATAATTATAGGTAAAATAATCTTTGATGACCTTGTAAATAAATTAGGTAATTTTAATAATAGGAAAACTGAAGTATATTATGCTAGGTTTTTGTACATGATTATTAAATATCAAATTACTAATTTTTCTTTTGAGAATGATATAGTTGTACAAACATACAAGCAAACAAAGAAATTGTTTGTAGAAATAATGAAGAAATCGTATATAACCGAACCATTTGCACTTCCGCAGCATATGGTACAGGTAGTAAATTCTTTACCTTCTACTTCTCAAACTGTACATTCTTCACCTTTATCTACTACGACAGAGAAAACAACCACCTCTCTGCCTACCCAAGTAGAACAACCAATTTCTTCTCAACCACTCTCAATAGCCCAACCCATAGTCTCCAAAAAGACTATTGGGATTAAAAGAAAACCCAATGAAGTTACCACATCAACTGAGGGGGAGCAAGGAGAGAGAGTGATTGGTTACAGGCGTAAGAAGAAGAAAGGAGCCACGAGTGTTACCCAACAGCCTGACCAGGCAGTATCCTCTCAAAAGGATGCTGCTTTTGATAAGGAATTAAACATATTTCTAACTAGTTCCTCTCTAAAGGAATTAGTTATTGAAAATAGTCCCCAACCAAGGACACAGTTGAGTAAGGCACATACACTAACAATTGGTATCAGATATCTGACACAGTGAGTGCACACTGATGAACCTATCACATACACTAACATAGACACATACACTAACATATAACAATTGGTATCAGATATCTAACACATACACTAACATAGAAACTGATGAACCTATCATCAGGGTCTCTGAGAGCCATTTGCAGATATCTGACACAATGAGTGCACACACCACTCAAGATGTTGTAGTTCAGAAGCTTCTCAATAAGATCAACATGAGTCATAAGCATTTTTCTACAACATCTTTTGATGAATCACCTCTTCGTTCAGTGATTCAACCAACACTCCCATCTACACCACTTCCTTCTTTCTTTGTTCCTCAAATTTCTTCAGATATAATAACACAAACATTAAGTGTCATACAATCAGATTCTCCACATTCTCAATACGTGGAGGAGCCAACATTCTCTGACACAGTGTTTGGTAGTCAACACTCTCAAATGGTTGACTCATTTTTACTTGATACAAACACTGATGATTAGACAGGGGACATACACTCCACTGTACATACTACAGCAATAACTCTTTATGTACCCCCAATTGTATATACTTCCTCTATAGAAACATACACTTCTCCAATTATACATACACACTTTACTTCTTCTCCTACTCCTATCACAACTGTGGAACCAGAATCTGTAAATACATCACTTGAACTGGCCACAGTTGATGATTTCCAAGCCCATATGAGCCCCTCTAGGACAATTTTGAGTGAGACTGAGAGAATACTTAGTGCAGAGAGGCAAAGTCAATCCCTTGAGAGGACTTTGGCAAAAGGAGAGCAAGAGAGTACTCCCTTAGTAGGCAAAGAAAAAGGAGAGAATGAGAGTGATGCCTTAGTAGGCAAAGAAAAAGGAGAGGATGAGAAAGATAAGGATGAGATCCTTGTAAATAAAGAACAGAGAGAAAACACAGTTACTGTATATACTACTTCTACCTCTAAAAGTGATGAAGATGATGCTCCACAAGATGATTTTTCCCCAGTTCATTGGAGTTGATTTGTACTTTCAACAGAATCAAATGTCGGACACTGTACAGTTGTTAAAGCAAGAGTTAGCTAGGACCACTGATCCCATCTTGATCAAAGTGTTAAAATCACAGATCATGATCGGTCAGTCAATAGATATAGAAAATCAAAAATTGTATACACATTTTTCTTCAAAGATACAAAATGTACAGCAAGTTGTCGACTCCCTGGTCACCAGCCAGACCCTGCTCCGGATGAAGAAACAAGCTGACACTGTAGACAAGAAGCTTGCTGATCTCACTTCCCAATTGACCAGCATGGAAACTCTACAACATTCCATGGCTGGCACTTTGCAACAAGTTCTTCAAGTCACATCCCAACTCTCAACTCCCACTGATGATGCTGTCAAAAAGGGGGAGAAATCAACCAAGCAGTCATTAGGGGATGTTGCTGAGAATTCAAGTCAACCATTAGGGGATGTGACTGCTCCTATTCCTGCTCCGAAATCCAAGGATAAAGGCAAGGGTATCCTGATTGAGGAACCAAAGAAGAAATTCAATACTCAATCAAGGCCTAAGCTACTTGGAGATGCCATGAAGACAACCCACTTTCCAACACCTGTTGAAGCTGTAATTGATGGGAAAGTGGAGCTGGTCTACCCTCAAGATAAAAAGCTAGTGGAAGCTGATGCACTATTTGCACAGCAACTTCAGAGGGAAATGACAAAGGAACAAGAGGAAGCAAAGAAGAAGAAGATGTAGCAACTCTTGATAAGTTCCTACGGCCAATGTAGCAACTCTTGCTCCATTCCCAACTCATAGGTTAACCTCACCTCTTGGCAAAGATCTACTCCTTTGTAGTTCTTTCACATTAACTCAAATGTGAGAACCACATCCAGTATCTAATACCCAAGATGCTGAAGTAGATAAATTAACTTTTATAACATATACACTTGAATCAGAAGTCATACTTCCTTTCTTCTTCTTTAGTTCTTCTAGGTAAGTATGACAATTCCTTTTCCAGTGACCGGGTTTTCCACAAAAGTGACAATCACCTTCTTTTGTTATCCCACCTTTAGGCTTCAAAGCCTTTTTGAACTTGGGATTGGGTTTGGCACTAGATTTAGATCCCATCTTCTTCTTACCTTTACCATTAGCATTTCCCTTTTTCACCAACAGTATGGGACTAGGACATGACTTCTTTATGTTGTTTTGAGCAGTTCTCAATATGCTTAACAACTCAATCAGTGGTTTCTCAATTTTGTTCATGACGTAATTTATAACAAATTGAGAATAGTTGTTGTTCAATGATTGTAGAAAAAGTTCAGTTTGAGCTTCCTGAGTAATGGGAAAGCCCAACCTATGTATTCAATATACCCAATCATTTTTAGCACATGTGGACCAACTAGATCATGTTTTCCTTGTTTGCAGCAATACAACGCCTTGCTCGTATCATACCTTTCTTGTCGAGCATGCCCTTCGAACAACTTCTTTAGGTGCTCGATCATCTCATAAGCTTCAATTAACTCATGTTGTTTCTGAAGCTCAGGGTTCATAGTTGCTAGCATGAGATAACTCACATCCAGAGCATCATCTTCATGCTTCTTATTAGCATTTTTCTCCCCATGTGGTGCAGTGTTAGCAGGTGCTTCAAGAACTAGTGTATCTAGGACATAGAGCTTTCGCTCATGTTTGAGGACAATCCTCAAGTTCCTATGCCAGTCAAGGAAATTAGTCTCATTCAACTTGTCTTTCTCAAGGACTGATTGCAATGAAAGGCTAATTGTGTTGTTGTTTGCTATTAATGTCTACAAATTATAAATGAATAATATTATTATTATGTATTTGATAATGATACATTCAAAATATACCTCCCACTATTTTCTTCTAATTAATAGCCCTAACCATTAATTCAGAAAGCATTTCTTTTAAATCTTTCTAGTGAGTCCAGATCCATATTTCATTATATTTTATGCTAGCTTTGGCTAGTCATAAAAAACATAACTATTTAGGTAAACAAAACTTTGTTAATTATATCATATATAACTCTTGGATAGTTTGGTGAACAAGATTTGTTATGATCCATCTAATGGATTCTAACCAAATTTTAAGTCTTGAATCCCACAATCCTATTGAGATAGCTTAGTTAAGTCAGGCCCAATATCTTAACAGTTTGGATATAACAATTATCCGATTGCATCTTACCAAGATAAATGGAGTGCCTTACTTTGACAAATCTCACACCCATAGATCAAGGTTTTGATGAATGTTTTATATTGGAAGGCAACATGTCTTAGACTTATGATTTTATGAGGGATTTAATTAACAATTTAAGATCTCATCATTTATTAATCATATTAATCATTCACATTATGCATTATATCACATATATGCATAAATATAGTGCAAAATAAATGTGTCATGGTTATGGCCCAATTTGATGTCAATCTTTTCAAGCTAATGAAAGATTGAAGGTCAATGTAAGGCTATGTTAAATGTTGATAATTATAAAATAAAGGGATAAATGTGCATCTGTAAGTACTCAAAGTATTCTACAAATCTGAGTACATTTGCACAAGTTTTGCATCCACTAATGGACAAACCAGTCATCAGGGGATAGTCTACTACATTAGGCAAGTCATCAGTGAATACTTCAATGGACTTGACAGTGTCAGGGAATAACTGTTATTACTTAAAAGAACTCGAGTGTTCTGCACATCAGACATTCTAGGCAAAGCCAACAAAGTATCAATGATTAAGAGTACAAGTATTTTTAATAAGGCATCAGTGAAAAACCCATCAGGGAAAACCTAAAATACTGTGTCAGGGGATGAACTCGTCAGGGGAACCCATCAGGGGATGAACTCATCAGGGGAACCTATCAGGGGAATCTGTCAGGGAAACCCGTCACGGGAACTCATCAGGGGATGACATGAAAGGATCAAACCGTCAGTGGATGACATCAAAGGATCAAACCATCAGGGGATGACATCAAAGGATCAACTCGTCAGGGGAACTCATCAGTAATTGTCATCAGTGGATACAAGAAGGTCTCAACATCAGTGGATAATGAAGTACTGATTAAGTCTCCATCAGGGCTTGATATCGGTGGGTAGTGAAACACTGATCAAGTCTCCATCAGGGACTTGTCATTAGAGGATCCAGAAGCATTGATCAAGTCAACATCAGAGCTTGTCTTTAGTGGCTGGTTATGACCTAGTCAATTCGTCATTAAGAATTATAAGCAAATCATTGATACTTGGCACAGAAGCAAGGAGTATAACTGAGAAGATATTCCTTGAAGTTTGGTTATCCAATAACAACTCTCAAGTACTAAAGATCAGGGAATGAAAAAGAAGCAACAACAACCAATAATAGTCTAACACACCACTCCTAAAGGACAATGATGTGACATACTGCAGCTATGTTGAAATACAGTACGTCTAACATGTGGAGTCATCAACTGATCTGCTACATATACTGAGAGAGTTGTTACACAAAAAAAAAAAAAAAAGTCACAACACTCACACATTGGAAAGAAGCTTTGTAATAGAACTTGAGAGAATTATTCAAACAAAAATCAGTAGCTAGTGAGTGAGAAAGAGTAGCTGTAATTTATTACAGACTTGTAGCTGTTAATCACTTTGTGATTAAACAGATTTATAGAAAAACACCAAGTTATAATACAACTATTTTCACTTAAATGCTTGTGTATTCATTTTAATTTTAGAAAAGTTTTTCTGATCATTGTAGTTTTTCTAGCCGTTGTAGATTAAATTTTAAAGAGAGAAAAGTTTGTAGTGTTTATATTCAACCCCCCCACCCCCTCCCCCTTTTTTACAAATACTTAAGCTTATTCAAATCTAACAGGCTATACACCATCGTCATAACATAAGCCTCCAGACATGTGTCGCAAGCACGCTTCCTTGTCTCTTTCTCTTGTCCTTTTGATCGTATACAAATTTTGAAAAATTATACTAGCTCAATTCTAATTTATACATTACATGATATAAAGAAACCTTGAGTTGCATTCGAGAGGAAAGGGAAAAAGTGAAGAAAGATCTTAAAGTCACAGGAATTCTCTATAATGGCTTAGACGATGAATCTTACAATGTCTAAGTTAATATGGGATACTATCCAGATCTTATGTGATGGTACAGAAGACGTGAGGGAAAATAAACTGCAACTGTTAACACAACAGTATGAGTGGTTCGTAATGAAAAATGGTGAATCACTCACTGAAATGTTTAACATATTCAACAAGTTGGTAAATGACTTGAGGATGTATGAGAAGACTTATGCCAATAAAAAAGTGAACAAAAAATTCATGAGGGCACTTCTTATATCATGGGATCCAAAGACAACAGCCATCAGAGAATCCAAGGACATGAATCTCCTAGACTTGAATAGGCTCTATGGTACCCTAAATTACTTTTTGAGCATGACCATGCATTTCATACTTCTACCCAATCAAAAGGCTCAAGGATATCACTCCTAATATATATAGGAGGGTCAAATTTCATCTAGATCATTTACATTTCTCACATAACTCATAATATAGCCAACAATCATCTTTATAGTCCACTCGGTTAAAAATGACTTTTAGTGATATCAATCTATATGAATCCTCTTGTAGAAATGTAATAACTTCATGTCAAAGAATCACTACATCATTATCACTATGAGAATATCTTATGATGCTTCACATACATGTAATATTCTCATAGTGGGTCAATCCAGTACACTATTCTCTGACATGTACCTTTATGTTGACTTAATATTTCACATATCTATGGCTAATGAAATTTGGTCATCAGTCAATCCACAAACTAGTCTCAATATATCATTCTTGTCTCTTTAACAATAATATTTGACTAGGGATGTTTAAGAATAGTGATACCTTAACAACTACATGATCTCATGTTCCAAATCACATACTTGAACTCGTATAGTCTATATTCATTATTATAGAGACATTTACTATCTTAACAATTATAACACACAATAAATTGAAGTATAATAAATGAAAACATTATTTATTAAATCAAAACAGAATGTCAAGCATGCCATGACAATCATCGAATAATTGATTTCTAGGGCATATGCTCTAATAATTATGACTGAGTTTTTAATTTTGTCTTCGCGTTTAGATATTGGAATACCCTGGTTCAATAATTCTTATGCACTTCAGAATTGATACAGTGGTTTGGTGTTAGATCCTTGGATGCTTGGCATGTCATGGACAGGTAGGAGCAAGGCAATGGTACCCGGCGGACGTAACTTCGGGTGATCATGGCACGGTGCATTTGGCCAAGGGGTATGTCATGACAAAATGGGCAGCAAGCGGACCATGGACAGCTTGGCAAAGGCATGGTGCAACATGGACAGGTTGTCATGTCCGATGACATTGATAAGTGATGGCTTGAGGCATTAGCATTGTCGGACAATGCTGATATGTTGTGACAAGTGGTGAAGACACCATGGGCAGGGCATGGACGTCAAGCCATGTCAAAGGTAGTAACACGGAGCACCTTGGGCAAGTGCTGTTCGTTGGACTATCGGACATCGGGTTTGACCAGAATGTTGGAGAGCCTTTTTGGCAAGGACATGAGCTGGTTCAAAGGCTGTAGAGAGCAGCAATATGATTGCAATTCGTGGGCTGACCAAGGCTTGATATTGGGCAGTGCAAGGCATCATGGCATGGCTTGATGTTTGTGGCACTGGACATTGATTTGCACTAGGCTATGTTGCACAATGGTCGGGCCACAGGTCAGACATGAAATGGAAATTTAGTTGGCATGTTATAAAGTCCAAAGACATTGGAACAGGGGCTGAACAGAATCTAGACATAGACAGTGTAACCGCCGGGCAGTTACATGTTTATAGGAACTTCCATGCCTAGCAATTGGAACCGTCAAACTGCCAGTCGTTTTAGGACTTTAAATATATGTTTTAAAGGGGAATTTCCTAGAGAGAAATTCAGTATGTAAGCCCCCAAAATCGTGGTTGTACTTGTGTTTATTGTTTTGGCAATAAAAGTGGATAGATTTAGCCTAATTTCGTGTGTTTCATTTACGTTCATCTTCTACCTTCGGCTTGCAATGCTTTCTTGTGTTAAATACACGTGATGAGTGTTTTTAACCTCTAAATTGAGTGTGTAATCTGTTCTTAGACTTCGAATATGTGCAAGAACATGTGCCACACAAAACAGTCCGGTTTGTACAAGACAATGTAGAAACACGGACTGCACTGTGGGGCGGTTTTGGCTGTTGGCTTGGGACACAACCAGGCCATCATAAGGCGAAAAATTTGAGGGGTTTTCAGCCCTGTGACAATTGGATACATGTTTGTTAATGTCACTAGTATTTCATAGTCCACGCTTACTCTACGAAACTTTGATGGATTAGAGTTTGAACATGTATTTTCATAAATTGTGCTTGTCCAATTGATTTCGATGTCACTAAATTTGTAACAAAATGATATTACTGTTTTTAATTTAATATAATAATTTTACTTGTGGGCTAGCTCAAGTAACAAGAATACTCCTTTTGTATCTTGAGTTTAAGGGATCAAACGTAAATTATAAAAGTTGGGTGAGAATTGAGTTAGAATGCCAGAAAGTTGCAGTATGCCAGAAACAATTGTATGTTGAAAGTAGCAACTTCTTTAAAAGTTCAAAACAATTGTAAGTTGCATATGTCAGAAATAACCTTATAGTTTCAAGTCTTGCAACTAGTGCAAAAGTCTCATCATAGTTAATACCCTATTCTTGAAAATATCCCTTTCCTACAAGTCTTGTTTTATTTCTTGTAATTGTATCAGTTTCAACTAGCTTATTTCTGAAGACCCATTTGACACATACTATTGATTTGTTCCTTGATTTAAGCACCAATCTCTAGACTTTATTTCTTGTAAATTGGTTTAACTCCTCTTGCATGACAATTACCTAGTCAGGATCTTGAAGTGCTTCTTCAATTTTCTTTGGTTCAATCTTCGAAAGAAAACTAAGATAAAGACATTCAGTTTGAGTTGCACTTCTTGTCTTGACTCTTTCCTCTAAATCTCCGATAATCAAATCTGGTGTATGATCTTTCAACCATGGTCTTATAGGTGGTAGATTCAATCTTGAAGATGTGACTTCACATTTTAGATGAACATTGTATAATCTATTGGTTGGATCAGAGACTGCTCTCGTTAAACTAGTGACTTCTTCATTATTAGCCCCTGAGCTGTTAGTCTCTTCTTGACTATTTTTTTTCAGTAGTCTCTAGTGTTTCATTAGTCTCCAATTGTGCATTTGTATTGTCAGTCTCTTGTGGTTCATTTGTTACCGATACTCTAGTCTCTAGCGGAGTATTAGTCCATGGTAATTCATGCACAACAGTTAACTCCCCCTCAATCATTGAAAGGACATAATCATCTCGGGGTTGTTCATCAATATTTGATGGGTCTTTCCATGCATGCAATTCATTCTCAAAACAAAGAGTTTCATGTAGTCCCTGATCAATCATTCTAGGAATATTTGTATCATCAAATACTACTTGTATAGATTCCATAATGACATTTGTTCTTAAGTTATAAACTCTATATGCTTTACTGGATAGAGAATAACATAAGAATATTGTCTTATCAGCCTTGTTGTCGAATTTGTCTCTAGTCTCTAATGAGTCTCTCAGAACAAAACACTTACATCCAAACACATGAAGAAACTTGAGAGTTGGTTTTCTTCCAGTCATTAACTCATAAGGTATTTTGTTGTACAACTTGTTAATCAATGACCTATTTTGTATGAAGCACGCAGTACTGATTGCTTCTTCCCAAAAATTCCAACTTGGACTCTACTAACATTGTCCTTATTGTTTCAATAAGGGTTCTATTTTTCCTCTTAACAACTCTATTTTGTTGTGAAGTTCTAGGAGTTGAGAATTGATGAGATATACCTTTTTCAGTGCATAATTCATTAATGTGAGAATTCTTGAATTTTGTACCATTGTCACTCTTTATAACCCTTACTTTCTTTCCTAACTCAATTTTCACTTTTTTTATGTGATCAATAATCAACTGAGAGGCTTCAGCTTTTGAATAAAGGTATTCACCCATGAATACCTTATGTAATCATCCACTATAACCAATGCATATCTTGAAATTGACATCACATTTGCTTGTCTAAACAAATTCATATGTAGTAATTGTAATGAATCAATAATTGATGTTGCTGGTTTACTCTTGAATGATACACTTCTCAGCTTTCCTTTTTGGCATGGTTTTTATAATCCATCTTGTGTAAACTCCAATTGAAGAATGCCAAAGACTAAACTTTTTCTCACCAAAGTATTGATGTTTTTAAAGTTTAAGAGGGAGAGCTTCTTATGCCAAAGTCAGCTTTCACCATTAGAGACTTTACTATAGAGACATGTAACTTGATCAGCAGTTAAAATCATATTTGTAGTGTATAGATTTCGTTTTCTTTTCCCTGTTAAGATCACATCTCCAATCCTCTTGTCACACACCTGTCATTGATCTTCTTTAAAGGTGACATTGTATCATTTATCACATAATTGACTAATACTTAATACATTGTGTTTTAAGTCATCAACTAGTAATACTTTAGTAAAGATGACATCCCCATATTCAAACATTATCATAACCCATTATATACCCTTTGCTGTCATCTCCAAAGGTCACCTTAGGGCAATTCCTTTCTTCTTAATCGCTTTTAATTTTTTTTTTCTTTTCTTTGTCAAATAAAAATAGATAAATAAATGCAAATACATACTCCCAACTAAAATTTATTTAGTTAATACTTTAATATTATATTAATATTAACAAAAGTCTGGGGCTTCACAAATTAAACAAAATATTACAACAATATTAATTAAGCGAGAGATAAAATATAGCCTAAACCCTCTTATTTTTAATTTCGTGGTCCCACCAAAGTGGCCAACTATTGCGCCCAGGGAAAAAATTGGAAGGATTTGAATTTAATGAAAATATAATTTGGATTTATGCGACGAATCAAAAGAGTTTATTTAATTTCAGAGCCGGTAGTTGATATTAATTTTTTTTAAAAAAAAAGATGTATTAACTCATCCTATTTAATTTTGAAAATTAATTAATTATGAACTCCTTTCAGTTTGACGACTCTTTTGTCTTTGAAATAGAAATTCTAGATTCGGGGCTTGATTATGCAAGGTGTTAAGCACCCTCACATCCATGACACTCATGGTTGTCGATTCTCTTTCACTCATTTAATTTTTAAGGCAATTATTTATTCACAATCTAATTAATTAAAAGAAACTATTATTATTAATAATTAAGAAAATTGAATTAAGTAACTAAAGATTTACATCAATAATGAAATATAAGACTTGGTGGCAAAGGAAACATAAGAAGCAAACTATAATATAACATTAAAGAAAGAATATATTTACATTTAATGAAGATTTTGCTGTTAATAAGAAAGAATATTACTAATTGCATTAATAATTAATAAATATTACAAAATAAATATTTTACAGATTCTAAATCACTGATGACAGAGATATGGACTGAAATTTAATTAGGAAATAAAATTAAATAAAGAAAATTAATTTTAGAAGTTTTTATTTAGGAAACTAACTAATCAATGCTAGTTCATGCAATCAATCAGGAAAATATGTGAACAGTACGTAAAAATTATTTATATATTTTTTAAAAGTGCTAAAAATAGTAAAGATTAATTTCTTTTTTGATTTTTGGAAGTCTTTTAGTATTTATTATATTAGAAAAAGTACTCTAATAATACAAAACAGTATAATAGATGAACTCATAAAATTTTAAAATAAATCATATTTCAAATCTATAGGTTTTTCCATGAAGTTTTTAAGGTTTTGAAGAATTAAGAACATGGTTTGAACTCACTTAAACAATTTTTGTTTAAAAAAACCTTACCGATTTGACTAGAAATAAATAATGAATTTTTATTACAAATGAAAATCAGTAAGATATTTTTATCATGCTTTTTCCAGATATGCATGCATGCAATAGGTACAAAAATTTTGTTTTGAATTTTTTGAAGATTTAGAACAATTATCATGTAATAAACACTACTGATCATAGCATGATCATCATAGAAGTAGGGTTCAAATAATTTTTTGATTTTTAGACTTTTCCAGAAGTAACTAGAGTGTTGAGAAATTTTTGCAGAAGAAGACAACGAAGAACAATTATACAATTCACATTTACCGATTAAATAATAAGAATATAATATAGATCCAAAAATTATGAAAATTTTACTGTGATATCTACATGGTAGCATGAGTCTAACCATGGGCGGATCTACAAGGGATGCGTAAGGGTCCGCGCACCCCCATTATTTTTTTAAGAAAAAATTTTAAGTGCCAAAAAAAAAAAATTATAAGTGCCAAAAAAATTGTATTATTCTCTTAAAATTTTTATTTTAGTACACCCATTATTACATTTCTGAATCCGCCACTGAGTCTAACAAAATAAATGGATCAGTTTTGAAACGTCATATGAATTTATTATGAATTAATAACTAAAACGAGCAAATATAAATAACTAGAACGCAAAGACGCAAAACAAATTGAGACGTATTGAAATATATTTTGAAAGCGAGTAAAGTTACAATATCTAGGAGCTCTCCTCTATAAACTTTGGGGTTTAGAAGTGAATCGAGTGCTTGCTTTCGGCGTGAAAATATTTAAACTAATAAACTAAGGAGACATTCGATAAAACTGAATAGTTAATTCTGAATGTTTATGATGTCTGTATAATATAGAGGTTCTAAACAAATATGTCTCTGAATGAAAAATATTTGTTTGATAATGTATCCGTCTGAATCGATAAATTTCCAAGTAGAACCTTCTATATTAAAACATCAATTTTACAAAATTCTTAAGATAGAAAATTCTGAACAAAACTATTTAGCTATAATTTACATTAAAAGAATTATTTGAAAAGTATTGGTGCACTGATAATTACATTTCTCAAATGAAACAAGTCAACAACTTTTAAAAATTAAGTTATTATCTAGACATTGAATAGCCTGATTTCTTAAAGCTTGTAATGGTCAAAGAGTGGCAGGCTGCAGGGCTGATTTTGTCCCGAAGTTATTCAGAAGCTCCTCCAGATGGTTCTGCATTGCTTCCTTCTCTCGCCGAATTAGAGGTGTTAAGAGGCCACCTTATTTTATCAAACATAGCCTAAAGTTAACGAATTAAAATAAGTTGTAGAGAGAGAATATTTTATTCAAAAGAGGAAATAAAAGACTCAATTTGAGAGTTGAGATATAAAAAATAAGAAATTTTTGGCTGTTGAACAACTTTGATATTTATAGGATAAGAGCTCCTAGTGAGTTTACTTAGGCAAGAAGTTCAGTAAAAATAGGATTTAGGGGTTAAAAAAAAATTACAATTAATTAATATTCCCTATATAATTCGCACGGCGCGCAAATTATTTTCCCTGTAAAACTTCGGCTGACGCGGAGATTTTAACTGGAGATCTTAGACTTGGCCTGCGGCTTATGCACACACCAAGGATGGCTGGGCTAGCTCAGATCCTTGGTACCGATTAATATATATAATTCGTTTATCAGTGAAATAATTAATATTAAACAATTATTAAATATATTATATATTACATATTATATATATATAAATATTATATTATTATAGTAAATACTATATATTTATAATATTACATTTTTATATTTTTATTTTATTTCTGATAAATACAATAATAACTATACTAATTATACAATTATTTAATAATTAGTAATACATAATAAAAATATGCAATAAAATTAATAGCAATTATTATAAAATACTAGAGATGATGTAAATGCATGTTGAACTTGAAAATGACATTTTTTGTAAATTTTTATTTTTCGATAAATGCAAAATATGTTTAATAATTACTTTAACCGCAATAAAATTAAAATTAAATGTTCTAAAATGCCTAAAATATGATAGAGAAATATTTTAAAATTATAGAAAGAATTTAACTAATAAAATATTCAAAAATGTTATTTGGTTTTACATAAATGCTAGAAATTATTAGAAAATGCTATAATGATTTTAATAAATGTCTAAAATGTCATAAATGCATCTAATAAATGTGAGATGACCTTGAAAGTTAATAATGATAAAATTAAAAATAGAAATTGTATTCAAATGTATGAGAAAATTATGAAAATGCCCTTTTTGATTCAAATTTTGTCTGAATTTAATGAAAAATCTGGTGTACGCACTTCATAAATACCGTGATCTACTCTATTTTATTTAAATTATTAATGAACAATAAATAATAATAATAAATAATAACGGAACAACTCTAAAGCATAAAATTAATTTTTACCTTTAGAATTTTGAATATTTGGAATGTTTACATTGCATAAGCCAAAATTAGAGGACGCCGACTATGATAATCGACTTTTCCAAGTTTCTACTGCTTGCCAGTGACAGAGGTAAGAGGTGAGCCGTGGAGCTATATAAGAAATTCAATCATATGAAAAGCGATATATATGGAAAAATGAAAATAGACTGCAACCTATTTTTTAAAAAAATGGGCAGTCGTAATTTTTATTTTATTTTTATATTAACAATGTTTTGAAAAAAAAATACAAACTTATAGATTTTAGATTTTAATAATTTAACTCAGAAAATTTTGAAAAATTTTAGTATACATCACAAAATTAATGAAAATTTACATACTAAAAATTTTAGTATACATCACAAAATTAATGAAAATTTACGTACTACTTTATTGTACTCTCTTCCGTAAGGTTAAACTTTTCAAAATATTGCAAATTTTAACCATCATTCGTTTTGGCTCAAATTTTAAAATTGGCCCATATATGTATATATATACACACACATACATATGGTTATTTTAAAATTAATTAGAGATATATCTCTATATTTGACACTAAATTGACATAAAATATGCAATATGACACCACCAATACAATTATTATTGATGACATATTTTAGAATTTAACCTTACCTTCTATAGTTGGGTTTTGTTTTTTCTCTCTTACGTCAAATTTTTAAATAATGGTTGTAATTATTAGCCTCTATAAAAATTTAGTCGTTGAAGACTCTTGTGTACCACCGTTCAGTTGCAACTTGCAAATCAAAGTAACAAAATACTAATTTACTAATGAAAAGATACCGTTAGATGTTCTGCATATGCATCATGACTCTTTCTATTAAGCGAAGTATTTGTCACTGTCTTGACACACACATATTTACATATATATGTATGTATGTATATATATGTGTATGTATGTATATATATGTGTATGTATGTATATATAGATGTGTGTATGTAACAGAGGAGAGTAGGAACTTATTTAAGATGGAAGTAGTTATAAAATATGTTTAAACATACAATTTTTAATTTAATTATTTGCTCACTCAGACAAAAAAAGGAATCCATTTGCTATACTAGCATAAGGACAAACTGATTGACTCGAAGGTTGTGAAAAGTATAATCACATAAGTATGCATAAATGGTAATACAATTCCGAAGATTTGTCGCACAATTTTAAGTAATTAAACAGATCAATATATGGCTACCTCTAGCACCATTCCCACTGTTGATCTCTCCTCCTTCACAACTGGTGATGATGAAGGTAAGCAGAAAGTGAAAGATATAATCAGCAGGGCTTGCACAGATCATGGATTTTTCCAAATTGTCAACCATGGGGTTCCCCTTGATCTAATGAACCGTGCCATGGCGTTTTCGAAGACATTTTTCGACTACTCCGAAGAGGAGAAACTGAAGGTTAGTTCCGGTCCTAGCGCACCAGTCCCTGCCGGTTACTGCAAGCAGCAACAAGAGCGTTCGACAGACAATGACGACCAATATTTGTGCACTTTTCCGCCGGAGTACTTTCTGATGTTCCCCCCTGGATCAGACTTCAATGTCTTTCCTAACAAACCACCTGATTTCAAGTAAGTGTATTTGGGTTTTGTGTCTTAAGCTTTTAGATTTGGAAAGCAATTAATACAGCAGTGTTCATTACATAGCCACTAGAAAAACCAAGAAATATACAAAATTGCTACCAGGCGAACGCATAAAACTCTACCCAAATGCCTGAAGGTCGAATGCAAACACTGATCTAACCCACAACTTCACCGACCATCCTACTTTATGACCAAAAAATTTGAATATGTCTGCTTTAAAATACCTGTAGGAAAGTTCGGAATAATCAAGGATATATTGAGTTCATTAGCTTACGAATCTCCTCAACTTGATCATCTTCTTTACCAAAGATTCCTAGTTCATGACTGGTTTCAATTGCGATTTTAATCTGATTATTCGTCCTCTCTATATCATCTGACTACCGAGTCCAAACATCTGCCCGTTTCTGGCTAAAGAAACTGCATGATCTTGATTTTTCTTGACCCAAGTCTCCTTTTTTACCAAGAAATTTTTAAAAATCACCATTTTCTGCTTGCTCGATCCTGGCATAGCTAGCTTTAGTATATCTGCCTTTTTCACAGCTAGCCTGATCTTTTTCCAAGATGAGATAGAGATTCAATAATTCATCTCCTTTCTTCTTTAATTGCTCTAATGGCAACACAAGTCACATTTTGCAAATTTTATTTCTTTTTCCAAAAGTACAGCACCCTTCATTGAAATTTTAGTGAAGATGAAACTTAGAGTTCTCTCCAGCTAGATCTTCACCACCAGCCCTCTTTAAATTTCAAGGGGATTCACTTGAAATCCCCATACTATGCAATATATTCTGTTTAGCAAAGGAATCGAACATTTCATTTGTTCCCCATCAAAAGTTGAGCAGTTACAACCATCTTAAATCTGATGCCCCACATCTATTTCTAAATTCAAGTTTGGATTTGGAATTGTTGGGGTCGGCTCATACTTTAACATTATTTATTTCCAATCAGAAATAAGTTTTCTATTTTTTATTGGAATTAATTTTATTTTCTATTCCTAATTAGAATAAGTTTGCGTATAAGATTTGAATTTGGTGTTATTTTCAATTCCTTTTGGATTTGTAATATTATGTTAGGGTCTATAAATAAAATGATTTATTGTATTTTTGTGAATATCACAAAAGAGAGTTTTTATCATTCTTGTGAGGGTTTGGGAGGTGCGTGAGAGGGTTTGGGAGATGCGTGATATTATGTAACTATTGAAAGTTTGCAACATAAATTAGCAGAGTGTGAGATATTCCACCATAATTATATCTTGTGAAAAATATGGATCAATAATAATAATAATATTCAGATATGATGTAACCAATTTAGGGTGAACCTGGTTAAAATACTGTATTCTTGAATTTGACTAATAATTACAATATATATATATATATATATATTCCCTCCATACCCTCTCATTTGCAACATTTGACACTTCCCAAACTTTAAGAAAAAGTGTTAGTTTTAATGAAAATGTCTATATTGCGATTCGAAATGAGTGGTGGTGAACGAATTAATTTAAAATGTGGAAAAGTAGTGAAAAAATAAAATGGTTAAAGTAAAGTTATGTAATATAAAGTTGATGTTAGAAGGGTAGTTTAGATAAATTGTGTTAGGTCCCAAAGGTAAAAAACTATAAGGGGGCTGAATATGATTTTGAAAATTTTAACTTCACTTAAAACCTTCTTGCTGAAAACGTATTCCTTACTTAATCAAGATTTAAGAAAAAGTTACTTAGAAATTTTGAAAGCAGCAGAATAAGAAATCTCCTTTAAGTATAAGAGACTAAGCAAACAATATTTAAGCAGTATAACAAATAAGCATAAAATAAAAATAAGAAGAAATAAGAGACAATATTTTTATAGTAGTTTAGCAATGTCTACTCCACTCTTTTTCTCTTCTTACTAATAAAAGGCATTCATTAGGATTGTTCACACACTACAAAGTAGACACTTAGTCCAATTTACAATAAGTCGCCTAGACCTTACTTAAGTTACATAGACTTTCTAAGTTACTTACACTTTCTGAAAGATGTAGATATCTTTTTTGTTGGCTTTAAGCAGAACTCATTCTTGGGTAGGTAGCTAGTAGTCTATTCAAACTTGTAAAAGTTCATGCCTTGCTGAAAGTTTAGGATGTCAGAATGTTAGAACAATTTCTTAATAGTTCACTAGTCATAAACTGGTACTTATAACTCTTCCAAGAATATGACCCGCTAATTTGAAAATAGAGATGTTGAAAAATTATCCTTAATAGCCGTTATTTTGTCTTGTAGTGATCATCTAAAAGGTTGATAGCTATCTTAAGCAAGTATCTATTAAAACACATTTCTATCTTCTCAAAATTAAACCAATTTTAGCACAACTTTTTCTAAGCATTACTTGAAGAGTGATACCTTGCTTAAATAGAGTCCAATATTACATAGTTTTCTCACAAGTTTTAGATTTCTCTTATTTCTCTCTTTAAAACATTTCATAAATTTTCCTTAATTTTTATGATATTAATATTTTAACTATATCGAAATGTAAAGAAAATTTAAATTTTATTTTCATGAAATCATAAAAATAAATAATATAATAAATTACGAAGTGTCAATAATATTTTATTTATATAATAATATTATTTTATATAAATGCTAAGTTGAGTCGGTGAAAATAGAGAAAAAAGTTGAGTCAATGAAATGCTAAGTTGACAAAATATGATCGGTCATAGGTGCATAGAGAAATGTGAAGTTGGATTATGAATTATGGTTATGAAGATGTGGATGAGGGAGAAAGTTAATTAGACATTCATGAACCCGATCCTCGTGTCATCACCGCGAATGCTCTAACCAGCGGAAGCACTGTTGCACCTTATTCTCCACCAGCACCATATCCACCTTTAATTACCCCTTTCACTTATACCATAACCACCCCATGTGTTCCACCTGCACCACAACTAGGTTTTTCTCCAACATCCCCCAGCATAGTTCCTTTATCACTCTCTGATATGGGCTAAAATAATAAAGTCTTAAAAGCATAATGAATGATGCATAATGAATGATAAGGCCCAAAAGGCCCACAAACATTTAAGTGTCCACATTCGATGAACCCGAGATAGGGAAGAAGTATGGAAGGGATTGAGATCCCCTACCAAAAATAATCCCGATAGGATTTGGTAATTCAATCCTGATAAGGAAATGGAAGAACAATCCTAGAAGTACTCAAGGTGCATAATCGTGTATAAATATGGGTCAGATCACAACATCCAAAGGGCCATTCTTTCAATACCAAATTCGCTTTTCTTCAAAATCTTTAGTAACACTCACACCCGAGGGTCTTCCAAAGGGCTGAAGCCCCACCATCCTTGGGAGATTTTCTCTGCAGGTTAAGAAGACATTAAATTCGTGGTCAAACTTGGTCAACGATTAGGGCATTTCAAAACCCTAATCCAAGGTGCATAATCTGACGCATCAGATTGGCGCCGTCTGTTGGAAATCGATACAAAAAAGCCATGGTGAATACCCGCTCATACGCTCGTGGACGGGAAGAAGGCTCCAGGCCCGAAAGGCGACTAGGGATGCCTCCTCTTCCCGTACGAGTAGGGCGAATGAACGAAGCAAGAACGGGGGTTAACCCCCACCTGGCCCCTGGAAGAGTTGGTCATCAGGGGTTACCCGTGAGAGGAACACAGAGTGCACAAAGGACTCATAGTGGTCCTTATGAT
>CM025787.1:2150980-2195092 GCA_014636745.2 Centella asiatica | reverse complement strand
TCTTTCTGAAATTGGCTCGAACCCTTGTACTCCGCCACTGCAGCCGCATAGCCCCTCCCCATCTCCTCCTTCAGTTTCTGGTTTTCTGAGCGAAGGGAGGAGATCTCGACCTTCCTTCCATTATCACGAGCATAGAGGGACTCAATTAGTATCTTGTCATCCTCTATCTTGCTCTCTAGGCCCTTCTTCGCGGCGCAATAAGAGCGCACCTCGTCTTGAGCAATTTTGAGTTGACGCTCCTTTTCTGCCAGATCCTCCTCAAGCTTGCCTATTCTCTCAAACTGTTTTCGAGAGCGAGATGCAATCTCGGCGGCATAAACGTGATGCTGCAATTCGGATGGATAAATGATCAGTCACATAAGTTTTATTAAATAAAGCTAAGTCCCGAAAAAGTACAAATACTCACCATAGTATATGTGTGGGCGAAGTTGGAGAGGAGAGTCGGATAAGGGGCCTCCTTAGTGATTTCCCTATCAACGGGGGGCACCGATTCAATAAGAAACTCTAAGGCAGGACTGTGTTCTCCCATAATGGTGTCGCTGCGAGTCAGCGGTCATCCAGGAAGGAATGGATCATGAGGGCCAGAAAAGATGGGAGCCTCCCTTCTAGGTCCCGAGCTAGATCCCTTGTGTTTTTTGGGAGGAGGAGTGAGACTCTCGATATTTTCTGTGCCCTTGGGAACGGTCTCCTCCTCGATATTGATGGGCTCGAAGGGAGGAAGGGCACTCTCCTGTTGACCGAAGGAAGCCCCCGTGTCGCTCCCATATCTCTTTTGGGCCGCTTTCCTACTCTTGAACTTCTTTGAGGCAACGGCCTCAGCACGCGCTAAACCTGTAACAAGAAAAGAAAGTTTAGTTAAGCAATATAGAACATGATAAAAATATAGTTAAGAAGAGGAGGGAAAATACTTTGTCCTCTCGCAGGGTTGAGACCCCATCTAATGAGATTTTTCTCCAATAGGAGATCCAAGACATTGTCCTCGTCGGCCCCGTCGGATGCTAGTTTCTCGGCAATCCCCTTTTCCTCTGGAGTGGCCTCCCATTTCGGCCTATCTCTTTCTAAGATGTTCCACTCCTCGGGCAGGATGTCCCCCCACTCTCCGTCGGCCCAGTGTAGGTAATAAAATTTGGATTTCCAATTACCCGCCGAATCCTTTAAGGTTGTAGTATTGAAAATCTTGGAAATCAAAGGACGGTGTTGGAAATATACCCAGCCCACGTTCTTACACCCAGTATGCCTAAGTTGGAACATGTGTCTAAAAACTCGTATGAGAGGGGTGACATCCTTCTGAATGCATCTAAGCAGGAAGGCATAGATCACCCGCCATCCGTTGGGGGTGATCTGGCTTAGATGGATGGGATAGCTACAAAGTAACCGAGGAATAAAGTCGTGAAGAGGAAATCGGAGCCCGGCCTCCATGCAGTCATAAAAAATACAAAGGTCAGTACCCACGTTACAAGCCCTATCTGCTTCGAGGGGTAATCTAAGAGAATATGGAGGGTATATACTGTGACGGAGGGCAAATCTTTGAAGTTTAGATGCAGAGATAATAGAAGAGACATATTTATAAGCATCATAGTTAGAGTTACTCGGGATTTCATCCCTAGCCACGTCGGCCACGTCATGGGCAAACCCATGACGTTGGGCATCTAGGACAAGGTCGATGCCCGGCCCACCAGGCCTGGAAGGGGTGGATTGGGCTGTATCCTCCCCTCGGGTCAAAGTTGGACCCTCCAAGGCAAGAACAGGTTCAACAGAATCAATAAAGGGAATTGAACTATGAACTGGGGAATTAATAGATTCAGTAAAAGTACCTGAATCCATGTCGATCGAAATTTCTAAGAGATGATGAACTTGATGAAGAAAACGAAGAACACGAAGAACAAGTTGTTGAATGTGGTAACAAAGACTCGCCGGGAATCGCCTTGTGGTGGTTCTAGACGGCCTAGAATCGCCTCACGGTGGTGATGGAATATCGAAAATCGCCTAAACTAGAGAGAAATTTCTAAATATATGGAGTAATAGTGAAGGAGTAAAAGTGAAAAACCACTTACCCTTGAGATAACTTATATAAAGGCATCCAACGAAAGGTTACCGTTAAGATCACGATTGATCTAACGAGTCAAATCATTTGACCGTTGGAATGTTACTCTTGAGATCACAAATAATCCAACGGATCAAATCATACGACCGTTGGAGTACGGACGAGTCCGAGGTGGATCGAAGCCAATTTGTCCTGGCAACTTCAAGGAAGTAACGAGGCAAGAAGTGACGAGATAGTCGCCATTTGGTTCGTCGACTTCAAGGAAGTAACAAGGCAAGAAGTGACGAGATAGTCACCATTTGGCCCGTCAACTTTGAGGAAGTGACGAGGCAAGAAGTGACGAGATAGTCACCATTTGGTCCGTCGACTTCAAGGAAGTATCGAGGCAAGAAGTGACGAGATAGTCACCATTTGGCCCGTCAACTTTGAGGAAGTGACGAGGCAAGAAGTGACGAGATAGTCGCCATTTGGTCCGTCGACTTCAAGGAAGTAACGAGGCAAGAAGCGACGAGATAGTCACCATTTGGCCCGTCAACTTTGAGGAAGTGACGAGGCAAGAAGTGACGACATAGTCACCATTTGACTCGTCAGCTTCATGGGAGTGACGAGGTAGGAAGTAACAAGATAGTCACACATTAGCCCGTCAACTCTATAAATTGACAGGGTAAAAAGTGACGAGGCAATCGTTGCTTTAGTCCGTCAACTCTATAAGTTGACGGGGTAAGAAGTGACGAGGCACTCGATGGTTTAGCCCGTCAACTTCCCGAAGTTGATGGGGTAAAACTAACAGTATTAACTTCCCCCCAGTTATGTTGTGACGGCAAGGGTTTTACCCCGGCAACTCTATAAGTTGACGGGGTAAAACCTACCAAGGTAAGGGCCCTTTTGGCCCGTCAACTTTGGAGGTACCCCAAAGTTGACGGGGCAAGGCACTCCCCGCCAAAAAATAAAAAAATAAAAACTTTTTTAACTTATTTAATTTCTGATTTTAATAAATACAATCAAAAAATTAGGGGGCAAGTGATATGAGCTAAAATAATAAATTCTTAAAAGCATAATGAATGATGCCTAATGAATGATAAGGCCCAAAAGGCCCACAAACATTTAAGTGTCCACATTCGATGAACGCGAGATAGGGAAGAAGTATGGAAGGGATTGAGATCCCCTACCAAAAATAATCCCGATAGGATTTGGTAATTCGATCCTGATAAGGAAATGGAAGAACAATCCTAGAAGGACTCAAGGTGCATAATCGTGTATAAATAGGGGTCAGATCACAACATCCAAAGGGTCATTCTTTCAATACCAAATTCGCTTTTCTTCAAAATCTTTACTAACTCTCACACCCGAGGGTCTTCCAAAGGGCTGAAGCCCCACCATCCTTGGGAGATTTTCTCTGCAGGTTAACGAGACATTAAATTCGTGGTCAAACTTGGTCAACGATTAGGGCATTTCAAAACCCTAATCCAAGGTGCGTAATCTGACTCATCACTCTCATTTCAATATCCAGCACCATGTTCTCCTCCAACTCTGTAGCCGCCACCTCGGCTACAGTGGTAGCACTACTGCTGCCATCGTCTGCAACAAATTCATCATTAGTAATAGTGGTGTTTGACCTCTGACCGTGACTATAACAAACACCCATTTCTTTAGCTTAATTAACTTTTAAATAATTTTCAAGTTTAAGATTAGTTAGCTGCGTATGTAGCTATACGCAGCTACATACGGTTCCCTGTAGCTCCATAGTTCTCAAAATATAAATATCTATCTTTAACTATATATTTTATGACATTCCACTTCAAAATATAAAAAGTAGAGATTTAATTTCAATTGTGAATTATAAAATTTCACACACCATAGTTAAAATGTATATCTAATTTTGCAATGGAGGGAATATTACTTAATATCAAAACAAATTCCATCAACACCAGGATTTATAAAACACTGCTTAATACCACTCTCTCCAGTCCAAACCATAATCGTAGCAACATCCACACCATCCAACGACAAAGTACCATCATTGGCTGAAATATATTCACTCCATTGCTGAGAAATATTCCGGAATGTAACCTGTAAATATATGTACTGTTCATTCTCTAACTCAGTTTAGAAGATTAAAAAAATGATCAAATTGAAAGGAATATGTAGTGATTACATCTTTGATATTCTTTGGTATTAATTTATAGGGAAACATTGGAAGAACTGTTCTCTTATTTCACCAAGACATGTGAGCTTCTCCAAACCATCCTGGCAGACTGCTTAGGCCTTCCAACCAACTTCTTCAAAGAATTTAATGATGATAGAAGTTGGGACTTAATGTCAACTTTTCACTACTTCCAGCCAGCTGATCAGACCATGAACAAAATAGCCTTATCGGAGCACCAAGATGTTAATTGTATCACACTCGTGCTCCAAGATGAAGTTGGAGGACTAGAATTACTAAAGAATGGAGAATGGATTCCAGTCCCTCCCATTCAAGGGACATTGGTTGTCAATTTAGGCGACGTCTTTCAAGTATGTACTCGCCCAAAAATAATAATAAAGGGAAAAATGTGTTGCCCCACTAGTGGTTTGACCCGATTTACGTCGCACCACCTCTGTTTAAAAACCTCGAATCAACCACTTGTGTTTACAAAGTTAGTAGACGATGATTAGCATCAAACTTCTATATAAAAAATTTGAGATACATAAGTGTTAATCTGCAAATTTTTTAGAATCACAAATGGGTATTTGAGTGTTTTTTGAACCATAGGTGGTGTAACATAAATCGGGCTAAAGCACTGGTGTTGCAACACATCTTGCCCGATAATAAATAATGGGTATTACATTGATTTGACCTATTTTCGAATTTAAAATAGATACAAGTCGACTTGATTATAGTTGAGAGAATTAAAAATACATCATAATATGTGCAGGTTTTGAGCAACAACAAATATAAGAGTAATACTCACAGAGTGATTAGGAAAGGAAGAAGCCGCTACTCATATACATTTTTTCACAGCATTCAAGGAGATAAATGGATTGAACCGTTACCAGCATTCTGTACAGAAGTAGGAGAACCTCCAAAATATAGAGGATTTCTGTACAAGGAGTACCTGGCTTTAAGAAGTGCTAACAAGACCGCAACCAAGCCTGAAGATATTATTAACATTACGCACTATTCCATCACAACTTAGCTACCATCTTAATCTTCATATTTCTACGTTTATTTCAATAATACTTGAGTCTCTTCAACTCAATGTAATAAGATGTTTTTGTGAATTATATATTTTTATAAGTTGTAATAAGATCTATTTTATTAGAAGGGATTATAACATAGGTATGATTTAATTCAACTACAGTCACACGGCAACTCTCATCCTTAACATTATAGACAACGGATATCCTATCTTTGCACATCGCGCGTTCATTACCTTAGAAACACACATCTTTGTCAGGTGCCCATGTTTATGATTAAACTATGTCATAATTAAAAACACTTAATTTTTTTGTCAGTGTAACAGAAATACTTATATAAGAAAATTAATACAACACGCTTTAGGTGAAAATTATAAATTCTTTAAACTACATCAATGATTTCTATTTCTATTCTTTTCATGATTTCTTCTAATCCGTACGCGTTTTAGTAGCTACGTAGTTGTTATCAACCACTAAAAGAGTAAACGGACTTGCTGCATATTTTATGTCATATAGCATGTAAATATAAGAATTAAATCTTAATGTGACATACAACAATTGCAGTGAACACCATCCTATACATTTTTAGTGAATGTATCTACTTGTCATAATCTACTCATGTTGCATAGAAGGTCATGAAATTTAGTCGAAACAGAATGGGTTTAGGCCATACTAAATAGAACGGGTTCACACATTCAATTAAAATTTAGACCATAAACATCAAGATTCAATTAAAATTTATACTCATGGGTGCAGCCTTCAACACCATCAAAATCAACATTCAATTAAAACAAGAAAATTTACATTTACAAGCAGTACATCTACATCAACATAAAATTTGTGGCAAGCAACCAAAAATTAAAAATTACCTCACAAGTGGGGCAACAACCAAAAATTGGGACTATATGTCCAGAATGAGAATGGTCGGTGGAGGTGGTGGAGCACTGTCGCGGTGGTACGATGCAGTCTTGCGATGGTGGTTGTGGGTGCTTGCTGAGGATGGTGATGGTGGAGGGGCTGTCGAGATCGAGATAGAGAGTCTAGAGACAGAAAAAGATTGTGAAATTGTAAATTAGGGATTAACCGAGTTGGGGATGAGGATATTATTTAATCTCTCGACGGAAAGGCCGTCGAAAATAAGAACGCCAAAGGCGTTGACATTAGCCCATAATTCAAAATGAATTATTATAATAATATTTAATAACAAAAAACAATTTACCAAGTTAATTGTGTCGGCTACGCAACCTAATCTCGACGGACCGCCATCGAGAATATTGTCGTCAAGAGAAAGCCTTTTGTTTAGTGTCAATGGTATCTTTGTTCCTCCTTACCATTACAAATTTATCATCATTTTGCCTTGAGATTTTTTTGACAATAGCATGACCTGTTCTTTTACAAGCGTACAATCTGTTGTATAATCAATCAAAAACTGAATATTTCCTACTAGTTATGATTTTCACCTCAAATCCACTTTTATGTGCATGTGTATTATAAATATTTTCATATTCAAATAAACGAGCAAATATAATTAGACCATGATATGCACGAATATAAAATCTTAGGTAATAACGGAAGTCATATTACAAATTAGAAACATCCTTCGTGTACTTAATTCGCTTCCTTCCTTGGTATGCCAGCCATAGCGGGAGGAGTAGGAATTCAATATTAATCCATCTTTACTTTTCTGGTTTTGGACGGTTCGGCCTTCGGGACATGAAATCCTAAAAATGGTTGTTAAAATTTAGAGCATTTGATGATGATATATAACACTTAGAATTGTTAGATTTTGTAATTGTAGAAGTACCTGCAGCAGTGTACTAACAGAGATTACTATCAGATACTGCAGGTGAACATCAGAGACTACAAGAAGTGTATTTGGAGAGTACAACAAAAGTTAAAGTTAGTCAAGCAGAATTAGTCTATCAGAAACTAAAAATTAGCCTATCAGAGACTAAAATTTGCCATGTCAGAGACTATAATTTGCACTATCAGACACTAATGTTGAATCTACTAGAGATTAAGGCAAAAACTCTCTATTACATTGAAGAATGGTTAGGGGATGTAGCTAGTCAGGAGTTAAATATCCACTAATGAACAAAAGACTCATCAGAGGATAAAATATCCACTGAGATTAAGCCATCAAGGGATAAATGACTATCACCACAACCAGCACCAAAGTTCCACAAAGTCATTTGCATATCACCAAAGTCGTCGGGTAAATCAACAAAAATCAACTTCAACGCCAAAGTTATTTACCTATCGCCAACGTTGTTGAGCAAATCAACAACAACGCCAAACTCAAAATGACAATTGCCAAAGTCGTCGGGTAATTCACAATAGCGCCAAAGTCTAGGCATCAGGGGATAATCTCGGTGCCAGGGGATAGGTTTCTCGGCACCCGAAACTGTTCATCAGGAGATAAATGATCAAAGACTAAAGATGACATATGGGATGACATATAGTTGAGCTCACAAATCCACTGATTCAAGTTAAGGCAGTGGAATTAAAACTAAAGATGGTGGTCCAATAAGGAGAGATTGTCTACCAAAAATGCTTCAGGAAATAAGTTATAGATACACACACAAGTGTATAAATACTGCAGGTGCGAACACTGATAAAGAAAATATGGAGATAAGTCATACTTATACATAATCATGCGTATACTGTAAAGATAACTTATAGAAACTTGAAGGAAAACAATATGAATGTTGGTCCAATGAAAACCAGGGAAGCTCATAGAGATAAATGATATGTTGCAGAGATAACTTATCATGGGAACTCCAAGAGAAAAATAAGGGAGCTGGTGTACTAATACACCAAAGATGTTCCATAAAAGTTTATTGTACAAGGAAGGTCATGTAAAAAGAAGAAGTTATGTAACAGAGTTACAATTATTAAATAATATTAGAGATATTTTTGAAGACAACTTAGAGAAGAAGTTTGGAGGACAAGGAAGCTATGTCTATAAATAGAGACATGGAGTAGCAGAGAAAGACATAATTAAGATATACAATATATCTGAAAACTACAAGAACACATCTCAGAGGATCAAATATATCTTAGATCATAGAAAAAGAAACATAGAGAGATAACAGCTGTAATAAATTTACAGAGAGAGAGAGAAATAAGTTTTTATAACTTGAGAGAAGCTAGAAATCATTTTCTAGAGTGAATCTGTTCTTTTCAATAGAGTTGTTTGAAGTTGATCATTCACACCAGTGAGCTTTGTAATTTGTCATTGATTTATAAAAGTTCAGAAGTACTTATGATATATTGTATTCTTTTAATTCCGCAACTTTTAATAAAGTATATTCACTAGACTCACAAAATTCGAAAGAATTTTGTGCTTTGTATTCAACCCTCTTTCTACAAACCATCTCGTGGGACAAAGAATGGTAAACTCAACAAGAATGAGCGATTTATGCTCAGCAAATATATACGTCAAGGTTACTTCAAAAAGCGCTAAAAGCTAATATTTTGTATGTGAAATTCAGCAAAACAATACCGACCCTTCAAGATTTCAAGAAGAGTTTTGAAAGTCACTGGTGATAATCAAGTATTGACTTTCGTTTGAAAAAAGACAGGACAAAGCATGTACGTATCTTTCTCAGAAACACTTTGGGGGCTAAACCTGAGGTTTAAGTAACCGACCATACTGTGTACAACTGACCAAGTTGTAACAACATGATCCTTTAAAAGTGAATGAGACGCGGTAACAAAAATTCATCTAACTTGGGTAATAGAACAAATCAATACCTGTCCTTTCCTTTAGCTAACCACGTGGCTTGACATAGTAAGGGACGAGTCATTTTCTTACTTATGTCGTACATATATAACATTCAAGAATAATTCATAAATTTAACGCTTCAGTATATCCGTACATGATTAAATATCTTATGCTAGTAGAAATAATAAGCATAGTGCATACATTGAAGAAAGCGAATAAAGCATATTATATATCTCATCTTACGCATATCAGAAACAAAGATCATGTATATTACTTTGAATAAAAAAGGAGTGAGTATATATTTGTCTCGTTTTATAGTTAACAATAAAATGCCTCTACTGACGACTAATTCTCCCCTCGACGCTTCGGTGCAACATATAATGACTTAATTAAGCTATGTCATCGTGTGAGTACATATGCTCATGATATGCTTAAAATGTGTGCACTAGCTTAAACGAGGTACTCTCAGACTTAAAGTAAACTTTAAGGTCTCACTTGAGTCCCTCTATAACTTAGTAGTATTAACCTCCCTTTCTCGACGTATTCTATGTCAATTGATCATCATTTAATTTATTTGAGTCTCACTTGGGTTACATACTTTTTGTATTAAGTCACGTGCAAGAATTAGGTGTGACCGAGTGTTTACTTGCATGGACTGTTGTTCGGTATTTACCTCGTTCGGGACTTAGATTAATCATCCTTTAATTAAATTGTGAATTAAAGAACTTATGTGGGAATTAAATGATTTATTATTTAATTACTATCAATTAAATTAAGGTAATTATTTCATAATTAATCATGATTAAATATAATTAGAGATGGATAATTATTCTCTAATTATCCTCTAATTAAACTCTAATAATTCCTTAATCATCTCTTAATTACTCCTTAATTATTCTTAATTAGACTAGGTAATTATCCTTAATTATTTATTAATTATTCTCAATTAATTAAGGTATTTATAATTAATTACCTCTAAGTATCCGTTTAATAAATTCTTAATCATTCTTTAATTATTCTCTAATTAATCTAGATTAGAGTGGCTAATTCTCCTTAATTTAGAATTAATTAATTATTGATTATTCTTAAATAATTACTTAATCATTATTAATAAAACATAACTTAATTAGGGTAATCAAAAATTAATTACCGTTAATTAAACTCCAAATTCTCCCTCTTTTTTTTTTGATCAAAAGAGAAAGAGAATATTATTGTTCTCCTTAAAAATTACATCGCTTAAAAAGGAAGGTATCATTAGTCATTCCTTACAATCAGGATTAGAACACGGGCTACCATATGGGCTGCCATATTTGCTGATCGCCTAACAAAATAAACTATCGAGGACCCTAAGTCCTTTACAAGATCTGTGCAATCCAATATTATGCTACCAAAATATGAGTTATCCACCGCCTTGGCCAAGTCTCGTATCGCCCTTACCACGACCAACGAATCGAGTTCAACACACACGTTTGTTACCCCTCGTGCCTTCAACCATCTCACCGCCTCTCTACAAGCCAGTGCCTCCACAATCTTTGGGTCATGATATCCAAGGAAATTTCCTTCCACAGCCACCATGAACTCCCCCTATCATTCCTTAAAATAAAACCAAAAGCACTGATACGTTGTTGTTCCTGCACTGCTGTGTCAACATTGCACGTTACCCACCCTATATTCGGCTTTTGCCATAACACCGTACCTTCTCGATTATCCTGACTACTTACAACTTGCTCCTTCGCCTTGGCTTGCTACCACTGGTATAGAATCACCCCTGCTCCATTCACCACCATAGTAGGGGATTGAAAACATCCCTTCCATACAACTTTGTTCCTACGATTCCAAATGCTCCACATAACCATACAAAAGAGCTCAAACTCCGTTGTTGAAAAATTATCTAGCATTGACCTAATATGGTGGACTAGTGATACACATGTAAAAAATTATCTAGCATTGTCCTAATCATCCTCTAATTACCCTCTAATTAAATTACAATTAGAGTAAATAATTACCTTCAAATAAAAAATTAATTATTGTCAATTAATTTTCTAATTAATTATTTATCATATAGTAATTTAGTTTTGGGTATTTAATTTAACTGGGCCAACATTTATTTAATTTAACATACAAAGTCAGTCCAAGTTAAATAATATTTATAGTTATATGGACTGCCCCTTTCCTACTTTGCGAATTGGGCTTAGAGTATAATTCGGCCTCATCATATGGGGAGTCGTAGTCCAATTTCCCTTCCCAAAAACTGGTGGATAATTAAGTCTATGCGTTACTTCCGTTTTCAGTTGCGCTCGTGAGAGTTTTCCAATTGCGTCAACTTTGAGAAATCATATTGGGTTAGTTTTAAGTTTATTTGTGAGTTTTGTATTGGGTCGACCCAATAGTGGGCAACCCTCTAGTATCCCTTCTCCCCTTCTTCCAACTGCAGCAGCAGTTAACAACTGCAATGGCGGCTGCTACTGCGCCGGCCTACCGCTGCGCCTCTTCCGGCCGAGTTCCTCCCCTTCTTCTCCGACCGTAGCACGTTCACTCACCTCTCGTTCTACGTCGCCATTATCCTCATCGTTTTCCCGTGGCTCCTTCCTATCGAGGTCGAACGTCGTAGTCTCTTCCCTCCTCTCCGTCCAACCCCTTCTCCGCTCGCGTCGCCGTTGATCTCTTTCCCTCCATCTTTCCTCGTCGCTCCCCTCGTCCGTGTCGGCCTCGGCTCATCCTTTCTCTTCGGTTTCTTTTGCCGAGCAGTCCCCCTCGGCCTCGTCGTCTATGTTTCATCAGTGGCGGTGGCTAGCCACCGCCTTTTTCCCCTTCGTCGTTTGTCATCTTTCGTCGCCGCCGATGATGGTGGTTCGTCCGTCCTTCCAACTCCTCACCTCCCTTCCTCGTCGAGTTCGCCGGCAGCAGTGGCTATGGCTACTACCTTTCCTCTGTCTCTTCACACCCAAACCCAAACAGATTCAACACTGAGCAACCCTATAACTAACAAACAGATTCAACACTAAGCAACCCTATAACTAAGCTTAAAAGGGAATACTCACGTCAACAGAAACCTTAAGCACGAAACTTACACAGTCTATACGTCGAAAATGGAGTCTATATGTGGAAAATGGGTTTCACATTTTTTACTTCTACTTCTTGTGATGGCGTACTCGAATTAAAGTTACTGGTTGTAGGTTTAAAGTTACTAGTTGTAGGAATCTAATGCATCAAACGAATTTAATTTTGACCATAAACTAAGCAAGAAATTGCAAGGGGAACCTAGTGCATTAAACCAATTTAATTTTGACCATAAAATAAACAAGAAATTACAAGGTCAAATCCGATTAAAACTCAAGTGTTCATCATGTTTTTACCAGTTTTCCACATTATATTAAGAAACCGTGGCTAAAACCTTCGGTATTTGAAAATTCATATAAAATCGAAAATGGATTCATATTGAGTGAGAGTTTTTGTGTTGTGATTCTGAAAATATTTATTATTTAATGATGTAAAAATATAAATCATAACATTGAGAGTATAAGCAAGTGATAACCCCTCTTTTTGAAGACTTTTAGTGACACTTTTTGGCTTCAAAGACTATTTTCCAAACCTTCAAGCTTTTACTCCGAATTTCGTATAATTTTACTGGATTGGGATAATTCTGAGGGCTGTAATTTTCCCATAGCTTTGATATATATTAGTATTGTGTACCATTGTTGCATTAATGGTTAGTACAATGTAGAATTTGTCACATTGTAGGCTCCATTTGTCCCAATAGTTTTTCATTTTTTGTTTTCATTATTTTGTACTATAATTGCAGAAGTTTGTTATATTTAGTTGTCTTGACTCGATTAAATCTCATAATCACTTGGTTAACATTGTTTAGTCTAGCTACTTTCAAGTTTAACAATGTTAGTGTACCAAGTAGTATTCATATGCTAGCTAAAACTAGTACACCTTGATAAATTTTTAAATTTAATTTCTTGGGTTCTCATAAACATGATATTATTCTCTTATAGGATTTGGCCATGTGTCATCCACTTATGTTTTTGGCGGAAGGACTATGACTTAGCTATATTCAAGGTCTTTCTGCCTTTCTTTCTGGGGAATTTTTTTTTCTAGGTATCCTTTGGATCATTTAATCGATAGTTCTGAGTATATTAGGTAAAATAGTACTTCTATCTAACATTAGCTACAGATCTGGCCCATATATATACATATATATATATAGAGGAAGAGAGGTTAAAAAGAAATTGAGTTATAGGTCATTTTTATAATTCTACTCATTTATGCTATACTTCGTTTTCCAAAATATATGAGAAAAATCTAACCGTGTGAATTAAAAAACATGCAAAAGTAAATTATATGTAATTTTTTGGGATTATTTTGAGATCTTTTACATAATTTTTGTAATCATATAAAAATCAATATATCATAGCTATTAAAATATATATATTTTATATAATTATAAAAATTATGTTATACACTATAAAATGATTTGAAATTTTGTATATTACTCTATCTGTTGATACTCTTTTATTCCGTATGGTTGAATTTTTCAAATAAATTATGAATTCATAAATATAAAATTAGTTGGTAGGATTTAAAATATGAGCTATAATTCAATTACCTTAATCTCATATATATATATATATATATATATATATATATATATATGTACGAAGATGTCACATAAGTGATTATAAGAGTAGAGTAATTTTATATGTCCGTGTCTGTGTTGAATAATTTATTATTCATATGTACGAACAAAACACAAAAGTTAAGCACAAAATCATAACAGTTTTTTATTGTCTTAACTTTAGGACATAATATAGAAATCACGTGCAAGTACAAGCAAAGAAGTTGAGGGGTAACAAGTTATTGTAGTACAAGCAGATCTTGAACAAGGAGAAATTTGGGCATATCTTGCTCTTCCAAAGTCACCCACGCATCAATTCCATCTCTATTTGGTCTATCAAACAAGAGAAATGTATTCTTCACAACCCCATCAGCCATACGCACCAACGCAGGCTTTCCCCACCCAAAATCCGTTTCATAATATGTAAATGATTTCCCAGTAATGCAACTAAACCTATAAATACTAACATCATCAAATAACATCTTCACTTCTTTAGTCGACTCAACAACTGTCTGTAAAAACTCATTGACTTCAAGTATATTGTCTTTATCACCAAGTAACTTTTTTTTCTCAATCCTCATCTTAGTGACCAATTCATGCAACTCAAGTAAATCACCCTCCTCCTCGTGGTTGGATGTCACGGTAAAACACCATGCAAAATTCCCGATAGAAGATCGTGGAAATGGGGGAAATATTCGTCCCCGCATATCCACTATTTGTAACAGCATAGATGGTTTTTTATTAGGGTTTTTTGTTATGGCTGCGCGTGTGGCACATTTATAGATAAATGCGGTGACAACTTCTACCGGAGTTGCATCCATGTTCTTCTTGAGTTTCGCGATTTTCGAGGAATCAAAACAAAACTTCCTAGTGGTGCATTTACTTTGCTCAATCACAAATTCTTGCACTGTCGAGATAGCTGGATGAGCATTCAGGAGAGGTAGATGATCGAACATCGCTATGAATGTCGGTGGTGGAACAACTTCTTGATCTTCTTCTTCTGACGAATGGTACTGGCGAGTCATGGCGGCCCAATCACTATAAAACGTTCTCGTGGAGCATCCATCAAGAATCTTGTGTGAACTACACGTGCTCACAGTTATTCCTCCACAATCGAAAAAAGTAACTTGAATGGCAATCAGGCAGCTGTCATTGCATGACTCCTTCCACATAAAACCTGCTGGACAAAGTAGGTTCTGTCTTTCCCCGTCGTCGGATCCCTCTAGAAGATCCAATAATTTGAGGTTTTTCATCTCGGCATGGACAAAAACTACGCCCTCGTCGTTACAGTCAATGCCGGTGCTATCGCCGGTGACTCTGCCTGCGAAGGGATAGTACTTAGTTAGGGTTTTCGATAAGGATTTCTTAAGCAGGCTAGATTTTTGGGCTGAGGAGGCGGCATGATCTAATGCATTGTTGACATTGGGGTAGAAAAAGAGAAATGGGACGTATAAGGGGGAGACTAATTGATCAAAGAGAGAAAATTTGTATGTTTTGAGGTGGGGTGGAGTAGGAGATGAAGGTTTAACAAATTCCTTCGAGATTATCTCAAGCTGTTTTGTTTTGAGATTTGCCATAACACCAAAAGAAAATGTTGGTATAAATTTAATCCAAAGACCAAAACTCTATACTTCAAAGTTGAAATACCTTTAGATGTCTTGCATTAGCCGGCCTATATATACCGGAACACTCAATAAATACTCTCCCGGTACATATCTATATGCAACTCTTTCCTCTTTAAAATGTGTAATTCATGTGTAACTTTTCCTTTTATGATATATTTAAATTTTTAGTTTCTTTAAATTACCCATAAGTAACTACATTATATCATATCACTTTACTTTCAATCATTTATATCATATCACAGTATTATTTTGAAGCCAACCAATTTTTTTTGATAGTTAACTTATATAGACTAAAATGTGTTATCGAAAATACCAAATTCCAAACGAACTGAGATAGGGATAGGTTATATTTTTATTCAAACACAAATCATGGACTTGCCTTTTTTTCATTATTTTTTCAGTTAATTTTATACATTCTATGGTTTTAAATAGAAATTATTTTATATAATTTTAACTGTACGAACATATAAAATATATAAAAAAATATAGACGGACGTATAAAGTTTCATACAAATCGACAATGTATATTATATTCATCTTAGTAATTAAACTTTGATATAAATTAAATAGTTGAGATTTAATGATTTTTAGTTGCTAAAATTGTGTAAAATACTTTAATCTAAATTTATAAGATTCTATACCAACCATGTCATGAGATTCTTCTTCACTAAAGACAGCATTTATTAGTTAAGAGGTGTCGACATCTTTCTTAGTAGAACCTTTTGTTCTTTATCAATATTAATATTAAATAGGAGCTGCAAAATATTCTGAAAAGTTTGGTGATGCAAATAAGTTTGAAAATCATGTTTCATACGTTAATATATAGCAAAATTTGTTAGCGCTATCCGTTGTGGCAAAAATTTTCTAATCTCCCATCTCTCACCGCGTCATGGTAGATGCTCTTAGAAACAAGAAGCAGTAGCAGTTGCATCAGACGTTAAAATATAAGTGTTTTATACTCAATGAGCAAAGACAGAAATTTTTTATTTAGCAAAAAAAAAAAAAAAAAAAAATTCTTTTAGTACTTAGGGATGAGGTCCTATTATTAGTATTACACCGAAATATCTAGTTTTTTATTTCTTTTTTGTTAATTAATAATATTAATTATAAACACTAATACAATAAGATCCTGAAAAAAAGGCGGAAGTCACTCTGAGTTCGGTACGGTTTTGTTAGCTCTCGTGTTACTTTTGTTGGCATCTTTACTATCAACAAACTATTTCTTGTTCTCGCCTAACCCTTTCGTTCAACTAATGGTTTCCATTCGTTCAATTCTTTCCTCACCCCTACCTTAAGTGGAAATAGAGGGAACAGATTGCGACGAGTCTGATGCAATAAGGGGTCGGGGGACGAGCCGTATCCACTCTTCACAATTGAATTTTTTCTGGTTAAGAAATCTCCTTCTAATTCTAAAACAATTAGGACATTCTCTGATTCGAATTAAATTCCAAATGAATTGAGTCAGGAATAGTATATTTATATTTGAAAAACCATCACGAACGGGACTTCTCTCTTATTTTTTAGGCCAATTAATTTCCTTTAATACATTCTATACATTTAAATAGAAATTAATATATGTATGCACAAATTAAAAGGGCATATAAAGTCTCATATAAATTGATAATGTAAATCATATCCATCTTCATAATTGAAATTTGAGTTTATTTAAATGGTTAATAATTTTTTAACTGTTAAAAGCATATATATTATATTGTCAAGTTATCTAGAACTTAATATAACCACTTACGTTATGTTATATTCATCCGTATATAGTTAAAATTATGTGAAATGATTATTTATGTGTTCAAACAGGATATATGATCATTTCTTAATTCTGAAAATTGAAGAAAAAGGAATACAAATTCTACTGGATATAATTATTTGGTATGAAGTAGTTACTTCCTCGGTAAAAAAAAAAATTAGGTAAAATAATTTGTCCTTAAATATGTAAGATACATCCAAAAGAATTATCAAAAAGGTATACTACGTCCTCCGTCTTTTGACAGTGCCCTAAGTATTAAGAAATCAATATTCCTTGCGTTCTACCAAAATAATAATATTTAAATTTTTAAAATTTTTTAATTTTACATATTTAACTAAAAATTATATGTATCAATAATAATTTTTTTTCAAACAATTTGTTACGAATATCCAATTAAAAATCAGATAAAAAGAATGTAATGACAAATTTTAAAAATATGACGTTATAATGAAAACATTATGCAAATGTTATTTTTTTTATTTAAACCAATTTTATACTAAAATCTTGCCCTCTTTTTTGGAAAGGAGGGAGTAATTATTATGTTGAATTTTTATGTAATGTCAAAATTTCCTTAGTGTTGCTTCCCCTTTAATTAGTAGGCTTGCCCATCTTCTGAGTCATTTGTAAAAGACATGATAGACGAATGACATTTGCGAAAGACATGATAGGCGAATGACGTAAAAGAAACTTCTATCTAAGAAAGTGATTGAAAAAAACGTATTTTTTCAATGTTTAAGAGTAAGTCCTACTTTTATATCTATTAAATGATTAATTTTTATTAAATATTATTGAGAATATTTTATAAAATATATCATTAAATTCTCTCTAAGAAAATTAAATGACTTATATATTTTTTAAATATAAATTATTTTATATAATTTTAATAATACGGAGGGATAAAATATTAAAAGAAAATAGACGGATGTATGAAGTTTGACACAAATGGACAATGTAAATCATATTTATCTAAATAATAAAATTTGATGTAAGTTAAAATGTTTATTAGTTGTTAAAATCATATGTATTATGATGGTAAATTGTGTAAAATAATTTGATCAAAATATATAAGATGCTACATGAACCATGTGATGAGATTCGTCCTCACTAAAGACGGTACTTAATATTTAAGAGTTATGAGGTGTCGACATCTTTCATAGTAGAACCTTGTTCTTTATCCATAATAATAATTAGGAGCTGTAAAATATTCCGAAAAGTTAGGTGATGCAGATAAGTTTACAAATCATGTTACGTACACTACTCCGTCTGTATCATAAAAAAATATATATATTTAAACTTTGAAATATTTTTAATTTTATGTATTTATTGTGAATGTCTAATTAAATTAGATAATAATATTATATTGATAAAATTTAAAAAATATATACACTCCAAAAAAACAAAACATTAAGATTAAAAGTCAATATTATGACGTAAGATTGCCTCATTTATCGTGTATTATTGTTATTTAATGTTACAAATAAAAATAGGATAGGTCATTTTATTTATGGAGTATGTATAAGAGGGTTTTACCTTGAAAATGGTCAAAAAGTTGAGCAAAATGGTAATTTAGTAATTTTTCATTCATTCAAGTCTATTTTCTATTTTTGGTGTGATCATTTTTAATTTTCAAAGTCACTTTACATTTACTAGATGCATTCATTACATTTTATGCATTTATTAGAATTATTATAGCATTTTGTAATAATTTCAAGCATTTATTTAAGGCCAAATAGCATTTTTAAATATTGGTTTTAATGATTTAAAGTTATTATATAATTTTAAAACATTTTTCTAGCATTTCTAGTATTTTTGGACATTTAATTCTAATTTCATTGCCTTTTTAATAATTATTAAACAAATTTTGTATTTTTTGAAAATTACAAAATTTACAAAAAAATTCAATTTCCAGTCCATTTCCATCATCTCTAATAATTTTAAATTTCTTTTATCAATGTAAAAACAAAGTCGCGTGCGGCTCAAGCCCAAACCAACGCATCAATGCCCAAAACGGTGACGTTTTACAAAGGCAGTTAAAATAAATATAAAGGAATGTCCGGCCCCTTCGGTTGTGGCTGCCCGAACCAGACTGAACTTGAACAAGACCGGACCAACAGTCCTAGGCGGCCAACACCATTTTTTAAGTTATTTTTTACTTCTAAATCCTATCTTTACAAAAGTTTTGTCTAATTCAAAACCTTAGGAGCTGTCCTATAAATATTCAAGTCTCCTTTCAGCCAAAAACCAGGCCTGGCAATTCGTGTCAGGTTCGGGTTGGCGGGTTCGGGTTGGCGAGTATATTAGTACCAACCCGAACACGACCTGTATAATAAACAGGTCGACCCTAACCCGACCCGTTTATTTTACGGGTCAAAAAACTCAACCCGAACCCGAATTTTTTAGGTCAGGTTCGTGTCGAAAATCTGGGTCGTGGCAATTCGTGTCGGGTTGGCGGGTATATTAGTACCAACCAGAACACGACCCGTATAATAAACAGGTCGACCCTAACCTGACCCGTTTATTATACGGGTCAAAAAACTCAACCCGAACCCGGATTTTTCAGGTCAAGTTCGTGTCGAAAATCCAGGTCGTGTCGGAGATTGCCAGCCCTACCAAAAACACACCTTACAACTCAATTTGAGAATTTTTTTTAACTCTCTTTGAATAAAATACTTTCTCTCTCCAATTCTTTTACAAAAATATTTAGTTTATTAGTTTTAGTTCTCGTTTTATTATTTCAAGCAAAGTGAAAGCACTTGATTTACTTCAAAATCCCAAAATTTGTAAGGAGAACTCCTAATCGCTATAATTTTACCTACATTCAAGGTATTTTCGATTCGAATCTATTTAATTCGTGTTCTTATTATTATATTGTTGTTATATGCTTAATTTTTCTTAAAATCATAATAAATTCATATGGCATCCAAAAATTGTTCCTTTTATTTTGTTAAATTCTTGCTATTATGTATGCATTTGCAGGTTAAACATGAATTGTTTTGATAACTGTTGTTCGTCTTCTTCTTCTTTTCCAAAATTTCTCAAACAATCCTAAAATGTTTGAACACTGCTTGTGCGATGATTATGTTATGAACAATAGGTTTTATTATGTAATAATTATATAAAGTATTTGAAATATTCAAAAAAAATTCTTCTTCTTTCATGTACGCATCTTCTGGGAATAATATGAGAATAATATTTTCATGACCTTTATTCTGAATTAAAGTTATATGTTTGTTTCTAGTAAAACCATTAGATCTTTTCCTTTAAATTGTTTAAAGCAATTCATAGTTTGTTCTTAATTCATCAAAACCATTACATTTTCCTGGAAAAACTTATAGATTTCAAATATAAAATTTGTTTAATTTTTTGCGTTCATTTATTATTCTATTTTGTATTATTAGAGTAATTTTTATAATTTAATAAATATCAAACGATTTCCAAAAAATAAAAATAAAATTCTTATTTAATCTCTACTGTTTTTACGATATAAGAAAAAGATAAAACGAATTTTTAGTTATTTTTTATGTATTTTCATAATTAAATGCATGTACTAGTATTAATTAGTTAGTTTCTTAAACAAAATTTTTAAGATTAATTTTCCTTATTTAATATTATTTCTTAACTAAATCTTAGTCAATATCTTTATCAGTAATGATTTAGAATTTGTAAAATAATATTTTTGTAATATTGATTAATTGTTAATATAAATAGGCAAGTTTCTTAAGTAGTAATAAATTAGTTCTCTTATAATATTTAAGTTAAATCTCTTCTTAATTAAATTTGGTAAGTCTCTAGATCAATCTTTTTCTTATTCAATTTTTCATTAATGATGTGAATGTTAATATCCCTTTCTCTAAAAAGAACCAAATAAAGATGTACCATTAATTGTTTAGATTCATTAATTGTAAATATTCTTTTTTTAATATCAAATCTACTTTACTTTTTAATGTTTACTTAGGAACCGAGTCATATCTTTAATTAATTTGGTAGATCTTTAGTTACTTAATTCAATTTCATTAGTTGTTTAATTAATAATTTTAATTTCTTTTAATTAATCAATTGTAGAAATTAAATAAAGTGTAAATATTAATTAAGGGAGAGAGAATTGGTGTTCGTTTCACAAAATGATTTGTGGGGAGGGGGGAGTTGAATACAAACCACAAAAATCTTTTAAATTTTGTGAGTTGAGTGAGTATATTAAATTGAAAGTTGCAGAATTGAATGAATATAATATATCACAAGTACTTATGAACTTTTATTAATCAATGACATATTACAAAAGTTCACTAGTGTGAATGACCAGATTCAAATAATTTATGTTGATAATAACAACTACACTCTAGAATATGAATTCTAGCTTCTGTCAAGTTTATGAAAACTTGCTACACTTTTTTTGTAACTTCATTTTAGCTGCTATATTATTTGAGATAATATGTATACTGGTGTTTTAGTGTATCTCAATGTTCTTCTAGTTGTATCTATGATAATTATCTTAGCTGCTACATGTCTCTATTTATAGACATAGCTCTCTTGTTTTCGAAACTTCTTTAGTGAGTTGCCTCCAAAAATATCTCTGATATTCTTTGATATTTACAGCCCTATCACATAACTTCTTCTTTTTGCATGACCTTCCTTGCACGCCAATCGATTATGTAACATCTCTAGTGTATCAACACACATGATCCCTTAATTTCCTCATGGAGTTCCCATTATAAGTTATCTCTATTGTTAGAACTGAATAAACTCAGGTGAATACAAACACTATAAAGTTTTCGCTCTTTAAAATTTAGTCCACAATGACTGGAATAGCTACACGAATTAGAAAAACTTTATAGAAATTAAGATGAATACACAAGAATTCAAGTTAAAATAGTTGTATTATAACTTGATGTTTTTCTGGAAATTTGTTTAATCACAAAGTGATTAACAGCCACAATTCTGTAATAAATTACAACTTCTTTTCTCACACACTAGTTATAAATTTTTATTTGAATATTTCTCTCAAGATCTATTACAAAGTTTCCTTCTAGTATGTAAATGTTGTGGCTTCTTGGTTATTTTGTGTAACAACTTTTTCTGTATATGTAGTAGATCAGTTACTGAATCCACATGATAGACGTGCTGCTTTTTCAACATAGTCCAGTATGTCACATCATTGTCCTTTCGGAGTAGTGTGTCAGACTGCTATTGGCTGGTGTTACTTCTTTTTCATTCCCTGATCTTCATGCATTTATTGGTTGAGAGTTGTTATTGGACAACCAAACTTCACAAAATATCTTCCCAGTTATACCCCTTGCTTTTGTGTCAAGTATTAATGATTTACTTGTAAGCCCTGATGACGAATGGACTAGGTCATAACCATCCACTAAGGACAAGCCCTGATGTTGACTTGATCAGTGCTTGTGGATCCCCTAATGACAAGCCCTAATTGAAACTTGATATGTGCTTCCTTATCCACTAATGTTAAGCCCTAGTGGAGGCTCAATCAGTGCTTCACTATCCATTGATGTTAAGACCTACTTGTATCCACTGATGACATTCACTGATGCAGTGTTTGAACTTTCTTTGACGGTTCCCCTAATGGGTTGGTCATTTGATATCATCCTCTAATAGGTTCCCCTAACGGGTTCCCCTGACGGGGTCATCCCCTGACGAGGTTATCCTCTGACGTAGTATTTTAGGCTTCCCCTGATGGGTTCCCCTGACAGGTTTTTCACTGATGCCTTATTAAAATACTTGCATTCTTAATCATTGATACTTTGTTGGCTTTGCCGGAAATGTCTGATGTGCGGAATACTTGAATATTTAAGTAACAATTGACATCCCTTACACTATCAAGTCCTTTGAAGTATTCACTGATGACTTGCCTAGTGCAGTATAATCCATCCCCCGATGACTGGGTTGTCCATTAAAGGATACATAACTTGTGCAAATATACTAAGGTTTGTAGAATACCTTGAGTATTTATAGATGCACATTTATTCCTTTAAAACAGAATTATCATCATTAACATTTACATCTAACAATCTCCCCTATTTATGTTGATTAGTTTGATAACCATAAATCTAAATAATGTACTAATGATGATGTCAAAACTCAAAACAATAGACATTAAAGAATAAATGTATTTGTATAGTTACAAAGAATAACTATGTACAAATGTTAACAAAATTGTTTACAATATCTATAATTCAGATTTCAGGTCCCTCTGTTGTTGAGCAGAAATGAAGAGCAATGGATGACTTGATTCAATCGGTTGAGTGTCACTCCCAAGGCCTTGTTTTCTCTAATTTGGATTTTGATCTGGAATCCTAAGTCTGTTGTCTTCCCCTCCTGCCTTTAGTTGTTCCAGCTCCTTTTGAAGAAGTCTTCTGAAGTTGACAATGTGGACATTTGTGCTGGATTCTAGAGCTTTAAGGACAGATCCAATCTCTTGCAAGTTGGCTGCAGTAAGTTGTGAGCAATAAAAGGTGACAATCTCCCCTTTTGTGTTTTTGAACTCCACGCCTATGGGGTTTGTGATCATCTTTGGTATTCTTTAAATCCTTTTACTGATGGAACATCCCTCACTATTGCTATAGTCCCATCATCAGCTCTGGTTTTCTCAATCTCCTTCATCACTTTCTACAAAAGCAAGGTTCTGAACATGATAACGTGTTCATTTTTATGATAAGCAATTTGGCTTAGAACATGCATCGATTCCTCCAGGTTAAGCTCATCAACTTCATTGGTCCTTATATTCTTTTCTTGCCTACTTGCTGTTTTGTAATATAGCTTTAATGGTCTTTCCATGGTTGTGGGCAAGTTCCTATTGTCGTTGATGGCTTTCCATAACTTTTCAATCATCCCCTCAAGTCTCTATTTAGCATTGTTGAATTTGACATCAATTTCATGACTAGCCCAAGTTGTTCAGCATCTATTCTCCTAAACCAGTCTATAGTGACTGTGAACTCTAACCCATTCTTCATTTGAATGATGAATAACTTTTCCTTTTTGCTATTTGTCCTGACATTTATGCTTTTTATGGAGAACATATATGTTAGGTTCTTGCACCTTTCATCTCTCAATAATTCAGCTAATGTGGGTGGTCCATTTGTTATAGGAGTAGCTATTTGAGCTCTGGCTTTAGATGACTTGGTTGTGGTGGCATCAGTAGATGTTAAATTTTTTTTGTCTTTATCCCCTGATACACCTTTAGGGGGTTGAGATTTCTTAGGCTGAGTTTTCCTGGAGGATCTTGGCCTGTTACTCTTTTTCTTCTTTTCTTTTTCTTGTTTCTCCTCCTTCGCAACCTTCTCCTCCTTCTATTGAAGTTGTTATGCATATAGTGCATCAGTTTCCACCAACTTTTTATCATGAGGAAAGACAAGTTCCACTTTCACATCTATAAGGGCTTCAACTGGTGTTGGAAAGTGAGCTATCTTCATTGCATATCCAAGTTACTTGGGTCCTGACTGAATAAGAGTTTTCTTTTTGGGTTCTTCAATCAGGATACCTTTGCCCTTGTCCTTGGCTTTTGGAGCAGGAGCAGTAGTCACATCTCCTGATGGTTAATTTATGGATTTCTCAGCAACAACCCCGGACAATAACTTTGAAGATTTCTCCCCTTTTTTGTCAGCATCATCAGTGGAAGTTGAGAGTTGGGATGTGACTTGAAGAACTTGTTGTAAAGTGTTAGCCATGGAAAGTTGCAGAGATTCCATGTTGGTGAGTCTGGTGGAGAAGGAAGAGACTTATTGGTCAACATTGTCAGGGAGCTTCTTCATCTTGAGCGTGGTATGACTTGTGGCAAAGGAGTCGACAACTTGTTGTACATTGTTTATTTTTTTGGTAATAACTGTATTAGTTTACGAGATTCAACATCCACAGATTGTCCTAACATAGTTTGAGACTTGAGAATGTTGATAAGAATAGGGTTTGTGGTATGTGAGATCTCCTTCTTTAACAACTATACAATATTTATCATTTGATTCTTTTGAAAGTATAAATCAACTCCCATTAACTGAGGTAAATCATCCATAGGAGTGTCATCTTTATCACTATCAAAGAAACTAGAAGAATTTATAGAATCTATATTTTCTCTATTTTCTTTATTTACAAGGATCTCATCCTCATCTCCCTCAGACCTTCTTTTTTCTATGCCTTCTAAGACATCACTCTTTTCTTCTCCTTTTTCATTGTCTTCTAAGGCAATACTTTCTTGCTCTCCTTGTGCCAAGGTCCTCTCAATGGGTTGACCTTGCCTCTCTTCTCTAAGCATTTTCTTAGCCTCATTCAAAATTGTCCTAATTGGGCTCCTATAGGCTATGTTATCAACAACTGTGGACAATGTAAGTAAAGTATCTGCTACTCTTGTGTCCACATATGTGATTTGAGAAGGAGTGGAGAATATATGTGTAAGTACAATAGGAGAAGTATAGGTATTTATTGAAAAAGTATGTACAATGGGGGTAATATAAATATTTATTGCAGTAGTATATACAGGTTTATTTATGTCCCCTGTATGATCATCAGTGATTAAATCATTTAAAAAGGAATCAATCATTTGGGAGTCTTGATTGTTAAACAATGTGTCACTGAGAATTCGCTCCTCCAAAAAGTGAGAAATTGGAGAATCTGATGTCATAACACTTAGTGTTTGTGTCATGATATCTGAAGAAATTTGAGGTAAAGAAAAAAAAAGGAGAGGTGTAGAAGGGAGTGTTGGTTGAATCATAGAGTGAGGAGGTGATTTATCAAGAAAATTTGTATGTGCACTCACTGAGTAAGATATCTGCAAGTGGCTCTGAGAGACCCTGATGTTACTTTCATCATGGGCTATGGTCAGTGTATGTGCCTCACTCAACTATGTCCCTGGTTGGGGACTTTGTTCAATAATTAATCCTTTTGGGAGGAGACAATTAGTGATGTGGTTGATTCCTTATTAAGGTTAGTATTCTTTTGGAAGCATACTGCCTGGTTTGGTTTAGGGTCAACACTCAAGGTTGTCTTCTTCTTCTTTTTCAATAACTTAAAGCCAGTTACTCTCTCACCTTGCTTCTCCTCAATTGATGCAGTTACTTCAGAGGCTTTTCTTTTATTACCCTAAGTCTTTTGAGAGACTAGGGGTTGCACTAGTGAGAGTTGTTGTGAATAAATTTGTGATACTACTTGGGTAGGCTGAGAAGTGGTAGTGATGTAAGCCATAATAATTGAAGTAGAGGAAATAGAAGGTTGAGAAAGAGTAGGGTGTGTAGAGATTACCTGTTCCATATGGGATGGAAGTACAAAAGGTTCTGCCGTATAAGATTTCTTTATTATCTCTATGAATAGTTTCTTTGTTTGCATACAACTCTGTACAACTATGTCATTCTTAGAAGAAAGGTTAAGAAGTTGATCTTTAATAACCATAGACAAAAATCTGACATAGTAAACTTCTGATTTCCTAGAAGTATGACTACCTAGTTTATTTACAAGATCATCAAAACCAAATTTACCTATATTTATATTCACATTTTTGATAATTACAAAAGCTATTTTAAGAGTTAAAGATGTTATCACCTCAAAGTTAGAGGACTTCCCTGGAAACATTGTAGCCTAATTCCACTAAAAAATTGAGCAGGTCAGCATCACTGGGCACTTCCAAAATGTTTTGTGTTGGTAACTCAAGAGCAGAATTAATTCTGAAGGGAGTTATTTTACCCTTTTGAGAAGAAATTCTAAATGAAATACCTTTCACAACCTCATGCCTTGTAGATGAATACATATACTTTGTGCTCGACCAGGGTTGTGGAACGGCATCACCAGACATCTTGTCATCGGTAAACATGGCTTTGCTATACTCAGAGTTAAATAAATAGCTTATCATATATTTAAAACATATCTCATTGATTTTGGAAAAGCCCACAATGTAACTTTGTGGAACCACTAGATTCCTTGGAAGTCTTTGAGCAGTTCTTGGTGCCATTGAAACTGTTTGCAATTTGAAAAGCTAGGGTTTTTGTGAACGAAATAGAGAAAGAAAACTCAAGTAGTTGTTAGAGAAAGATTAAACATTTGGTGTATCTTCAAGGAGGGAGAATTAGAATACTAAAAGCTTTTTCAAAATTTCTCTCTGATGACACGTCATCAGGGGTGATGTCTATTCTGGGATGCCACATCATCAAGGACTAAAAAGAATCCCTTGATGCAATGTCATTATAGACTAGTTACCTTCCCCTGATGCATCCAACTGCTTAACCCTGACCCTAACACACAACCCTTATGTCACACCCTGACCCTGATCCACATCCCTGACCTTGATGCACATCAATTATTTATTTATTTATTATAAACATATAACCATATATCAATAACATTGTCAGTAAATTATGAGATGAGTTAGAAGTACTAGTAATTAAGCACTTGTTAAATTGAACCACTCCAACCAATTTTTCTAGCATGGTTCTAGCAAGTTTATCAAACTTTATTTTGCATAATTCACCATTCCTAGCTCTCCCACTACATTGATAAAGGTGGCTTCATCGAGAGCCTTAGTAAACATATCTGCTAGCTGGTTGTTTGTTAGTACAAAGTGTAATTCAATGGTTCCATTCACAACATGTTCCCTGATAAAGTGATATCTGATTTCTATATGTTTGGTTCTAAAATGTTGCATAGGGTTCTCAGCAATGACAATGACACTTGTATTGTCACACAAAATTAGAATTTTGTTGAAATTTAGGCTATAATCCAATAACTGATTTTTCATCCATAGGATTTGTGCATAGCAACTTTCAGCTGAACAATGACACTTGCAATGTATTCAGCTTCAGTAGTAGATGTTGATATCGAGTGTTGCTTTTTGATGAACAAAGATACAAGCCTTCATCCTAGAAATTGATAGCTCCCTGTGGTACTTTTTATATCAATTTTGCATCCTCCAAAGTCAGTATCAAAATACCTAAGTAATTCAAATCCAGACTCCTTTGGATACCAAAGCCCCAACTCTATAGTGCCCTTCATATACCTCAAGATTATTTTCACGGCAATTAGATGAGACTCCCTTTGGTCAGCTTGATACGTTGCACAAAGACATGTTGCATACATTATATCAGGCCTACTTGTTGTCAAGAACAGCAGAGAACCAATCATTCCCCTATAAGTCTTTAGATCAATTTTCTTTCCATTTTTATCAAGGTTAATCTTTAGTTGTTGTGGCCATAGGTGTCTTTGCTACTTTTGAGTCCTCCACGTCAAATTTCTTGAGAAGTTTTTTGGCATACTTTGTTTGATGTATGTAAATCCCATCAATGACTTGTTTGATATGCAGTTCCAAGAAATAAGGCAGTTCACTCATTAAGCTCATTTTATACTTGCTTTGCATGAGCTTAGAGAACTTTTCACACATCTTAGTGTCAGTGGATCCAAAAATGATATCATTAACATATATTTGAACCAGGATTAGATGACCTTGGTGTTGTCTAAAGAACAATGTTTTGTCAATGATACCTTTTGTGAACTTATTATCCACTAGAAACTTTGGCAGTGTATTATACCAAGCTCTAGGAGCTTTCTTCAATCCATAAAGTTCTTTTTCTAGTTTGAAAACATAATTTGAGAATTTTGAACTTTCAAAACTTGGTGATTGTTGGACATACACATCTTGTTCTAATTTCCCATTAAGAAAAACAATTTTCACATCCATTTGAAAAACATTAAAGTTAGAATGTGCTGTATAGGTTAAGAAAATTCTTATAGCCTCAAGTCTGGCTACTGGTGCAAAGGTCTCATCAAAGTCAATCCCTTCCTCTTGAAGATATCCCTTTGCCACAAGTCTTGCTATGTTTCTTATAACAATGCCAGTTTCGTCCATGTTGTTTCTGAATACCCACTTAGTGCCTATTATAGTTTTGTCTTTTGGTTTAGGCACCAGTTTCCATACTTGATTTCTTTCAAATTGATTCAGCTCTTCTTCCATAGCCATTATCCATTCAGCATCTTGCATGGCTTCTTCGAATTTCTTTGGCTCAATTTGAGAAAGAAAATAAGCATATAGGCACTCATTAGATGAAACTTTTTTGGTTTGCACTTTTTGGTTGGGATCATCAATGATTAATTCTGTGGTGTGACCCATTGACTATTTGGGCTTAGAGAGGTATTTTGATGCCCTTGCCTGATTATCATTTCCTCCCCCTAAGTCTGTACTACCAGCTTTTGAGAAAACTTCCCCAGAATTTATGCTTAAATCAGGGTTAAAGTTATTCCCTGATGGATTTTCCCATGATGGAGTATTCTTTGATCTGTTATCCAGGTCATTAACTCCATCTATTGAAGGGGCTTCATTATTGGTTGGATTGACAGCAAAAATGGTTAACTCCTCCAATTGTTTGCACTCATTAGTTTCATTCTCTTGATAATCAAAATCATCTTCATTTTCAAATCTGAGCTATTCATGAAAACTAGGGTGTTCAAGTCCAGAAATCTCTTGATCATCAAAAGCTACTTTATAGACTCCATCACAACCTAGAGTCTCATGTTGTAAACCCTGTAGGCCTTAGATGTCAGGGAGTAACCTAAAAAAATAGCTTCATCAACCTTTGAGTCAAATTTTCTTAAGTTCTCACCAAAATTCCTTAATACAAAGTATTTGAATCGAAAAACATGTAGGAACTTGATGTTTGGTTTCCTCCCTGTCATTAGCTCATATGGTGTCTTATTGTGAGCCTTATTGATCAAAGACCTATTTTGATTGAAGCAAGCAGTGGAAATTGTCTCAGCCCAAAAATAGGTAGGAATTTTTAACTCTCCTAACATTGTTCTAGCAGCTTCTATTAGGGTTCTATTCTTCCTTTCCATTACACCATTCCGTTGAGGAGTTCTTGGGGTAGAAAATGTATGATTGATGCCTTTCTCTACACAAAATCCATCAATAGTTGCATTCTTGAATTTAGTTTCATTATCTGTCCTCAGAATTCTATCCATTGACCCTAACTCAATTTCCACTTTCTTTATATGGTCAATGATTTGTTGAGGTACATCTGTTTTAGCATGTTGGAACCTGACCCAAGTGTACCTGGTGTCGTCATCCACAATGACCAATGCAAATCTGTTCTTCGATACTGACATTATGTTGACAGGACCAAAGAGATCCATGTGAAGCAATTGAATTGGATCTTTGATCATTCTGACTTCTTTGTTGACAAATGATGATTTCCCTTGTTGGCATGCTAAACATAATCCCTCTTGAATAAATTTCACTTAAGGTGTTAGGTTTTAGAACATTTGATGATGATTGTCTTTAGATTACTTAGAGTACAAATGTATAGAAAGTGTTAATTAGTAACACTGAAGTTTTGTAGCCAGTATTTATCTCTTTGATTGTAATTTATTCATTCTTTGTAAAGAGATAAAGTCATTTTTTTTATTTGTAAGTAACTGCTGGAAAGTTGTATTAAAGCTTCAGCAAGTCAAAGTGTGTATTTGATCTATCAGAGTTATCGAAGACTAGGGAAAACTTGTCAGAGACTAAGGATTTATTAGAGACTAAGTTTTGCCTGTTGGAGACTAAAGCTTACGTCATCGGAGATTAAGTCTAAAAGTATCAGAGACTAAGCTAACGTCATCCAAGATTAAGTCTTAAAGCATCGGAGACTAATAAGTCTATCGAAAACTACACAATCTAACGTCATCAGGGACTAAAAGTCCAGAGACTAGTGATGACGTCATCTGATCCCAAAATTGAAGCTTAGGACTATGTCGTGATTTATTTCCTGAGAGATACAGAGTTCGAATTGAATAAGGAATGTCTTCCTCATAAAGAAAGATATTGTTGAAGACGTAGTTGGTAAGGAAAAAAGCCAGAAATCTGTTCTTAATCAAAAAGAAAAGATTGTATTGGATTCGAATTAGGAAGCTGAATCAGAATTGATTTAGAATATAGAAAAACTGAGTTAGAATTGAATTTAGTTTTTTTAAGAAGCTGTAATTAGGTTTACAGAGAATTGTAATTCGAATCTGTATAGGTTTTTCATAGTTTTGTATCTTTTCTTATATAGAAAAGAAAAGAAGCTAATGATCACATTATTATGATTGTTAGAGTTTGAATTCAATTGTTAAAAATCAATAGAAGCAATTGTTTATATATAAATTGATTTGAATCCTTATTCTTTATATTCTGCAAGAAAATTCTTAAAGAACAAGTAATCGAAAAGAATTCAAAGAACTTGTATTCAACCCCCCCCCCCCCCCCCCCTTGTACAAGTTCTCGGCTATCTCACTGGGAAAACAATTGGTATCAGAGCCTGTAATTGAATTCATTCAATTAATACGTTCCAAGAGATGGCCAATGATGAAGCAAGCAGCTCTAGCATAATGGCTTATGCGGGAAGTCATGATGGTGGAACCAAGATTCCAATTTTTAAAAGAGAAGAATATCCTATGTGGAAACAAAAGATGTACATGCTCTTGAGAGCAACATATCCAGATTATATTGATAGGATTGAGAAGGGTCCCTATCTACCCAGGAAATTTATTCCTATTAAAACTATTGAAGGATCTATTGTGGTTGAACACTTTGAACTTGGTCCTGAAAGTGATTATACAAATGAAGACAAGTTGCAAGTGTTAAAGGATGTTAAGGTTATGAACTTACTCTACAATGGTATTGACAAAAATAATTCACAAGCATTATCAACTGCACAACATCTAAACAAATCTGGGACACCATCAACGTCCTGTGTGAAGGAACTGACCAAGTCTGAAAGAACAAAAGGTCATTGTTAACACAACAATACGAGTTCTTTCAAGAAAAGCCTAGTGAACCAATAACGTCAGTTTATGACAGGTTCAACACTTTACTCAATGACTTGAAAAAACTTGGGAAGTCCTATGATAATGAGGATGTCAACACCAAGTTCATGAGATCTCTCCCACCAAGTTGGGATCCAAAGACAACAGCTATAAGAGAGGCTCATAACTTGAACACCCTCACACTGGACAGACTTTACGGCAATTTAAAGACATATGAACTTGAAGTAGAGCAACGACAACGCATACATTGCAAGGATAGAGGAGCTGCTTTGATGGTTGAGACAAACAAGTCTAAAGAGAAGCTTGATGATGAAACTTCCAGTGCAAGTTCGACTGATGAAGAAACTGAATTAATCACTGATGATGACATGGAGGAATTCATGGTTTTCATGGTGAAGCAATTCAAAAAATTTAGAAATAGCAGGAAAGGAAAAAAATCATCAAGGAAGTCTAACCCTAAACGTGAAGGTCAAAAAGTCACCTTTGATTTCAAGAAAATAAGATGTTACAATTGTGATGGGTTAGGACACTTTGCCAATGAGTGCAGGAAGCCTAGATGTAATGATAGATTTAAAGATGAAAAATCAAGGAAGACGGGGAATGGCATTGCTAACAAGAAAGCTAAATCAAAGAGCAAAGCCTTGATTATTGAGGGTAAAGATTGGATTGACAGCGACTCTGATGAAAAAGTTGTCAACTTTGCCCTGATGGCTCGAAGTTACGAGTGATTCTACAAAGGTGTGTGATGCAACTCAGAATTTTAATGTGCTTAACTTACTTGACACATCTAGTATTGAAAGCATACAAAAAGGTATGTCTGATTTGCATGTTAGTTTTAGATCATTGACAATTGAACATACCAATGTAAAAGAATCACGTGACTTTCTCTTGAAAAGAAACAAGTTTCTTAAAGAGAGATTGGCACAATTTGACACTATCAAGTCTGACTTAAACAAAGCTCATCATATGATTTATGCTTTGATAAAAAAAGGAATATTACTTAGTAAAACAACTTGAAAATGCTCAAGCTAAGATTAAATAGAAGAATACTTCCTCTAAAAAGTTGTCAGACTTGGTAAAAAGTCAAACGATAGGTCAAAAATCTGGACTAGGTTATGATGAAAATCTAGACAAGAGTTCAGATTTAGATGATCTAATTGAAACTGCGAACTCCTCGACTAGTAAGCCAAATGTTATAAAAAGAATTAATTTTGTCTCTCCTGTTAATGAACCCAAATTCATTAATACTCAAGATCAACAAATCACTGCAAAAATAGATATTGATCAAAAGACAGTGAATGTGGTTGATAAGAGTAAAAATAAAAGATTAAATATTAGGTTCATGACAAAGACACAATTAAGTAAAAATTGGAAAATCTTCCTGACAAAAAGACTGAAAAGTCAGTGGAGTTGAGCAGAAATAAGAAAAATAGGAATGGAAAAATAGGCATTAATAAATATACAAATTATGCTAGAATGCCTGATGCTCCTAGAAAGACATGTCATGTATGTGGTAACCCCAACCACATAGTTGTTCACTGTAGGAGCAAAAATAAAATTCTTATAACTGAGACTGCATCTTCAAAGATAATAGAAGATAAATCACCTGTAAAAAGGTTAGATCATCTTTGCATTAACATTGAAAATTCAAAGCTTGGCAGTCTCTCACAAAAAGGTAGCAAGACTAATGATTGTCCAATTAAAATCAAAAATGCTAAAAGACAATCAACTCAATCTGAGTCAAGTTTTGAGTCTACAACTGGGGAGAAAGGACCCAAGAAAGTCTGGGTCCCAAAAATTTCTAACTAGTTACTCTTTACTGTGCAGGGTAAAAAGAAGAAAATATGGTACTTGGACAATGGTTGTTCAAGGCACATGATTAGTGATAATTCCCTGCTAAAACAGTACGAAAAGAAAAGTGGCCCAAAAGTCACTTTTGGAGAAAACAACAAAGGCAATACTAGAAGATATGGCAGTGTTGAACATGGAGATGTCATCTTCATTGAAATAGCACTAGTTGACGACTTAAAGCACAATTTATTGAGTGTGAATCAACTATGTGATAAGGGATTCAATGTCACCTTTAAAGAAGATCAATGCTTGGTGTGTGACAAAGAATCTGATAATATGATATTGACAGGGAAAAGAAAAGGAAATTTGTATGTTGCAAATCTTATTTCTTCCTCTGATCAAATCACATGTCTCTATAGTAAAGCTTCAACTGATGAAAGTTGTCTTTGGCAGAAGAAGCTTTACCACTTGAACTTCAAGAATATCAACAAGCTTGTGAGGAAAGGATTGGTAGCTGGCATTCCACAATTGGAATTCACTCAAGATGGATTGTGTGATTCATGCCAGAAAGGGAAATGTTAGAGATAAATGATGATGATGATGAGTATGTAATAAATTGTGCAACTGTAAATACTTGAGGTATTTTATAAACCTTAAGATCAGCACAAGTTTTGCATCCACTGATGATAAATTTATTCATCAGTGGATAGTTAATAACTTCACAAGACAAGTCAGAAAACAGGAACATTCAAAGGACTTGACAAAGTGAAGAAGAATGTCTGATGCTACTTGTAAGCAAACGAAGTATTCCGCACATCAGAAATTCTAAATTAAAGTTACGTTGATTAAGTCCCATCAGGGGGAACCCATCAGGGGAAACCCATCAGGGGAAACCCATCAGGGGGAACCCATCAGGGGAACCCATCAGGGGAACCCATCAGGGGGAACCCATCAGGGGAACCCATCAGGGGGAACCCGTCAGGGGAACTTGTCAGGGTATGACGAGACCAATCCGTCAGTGAAACACTTCGGGACATATCAGTGTCAGGCAAACCCATCAGGGAGAATGACCAACATGACATCAGTGGAAGCCATTAGTGTATGCCTTCAGCTATAACCATCAGGATCAAGAAGCACTGAGTATAACTCAAGTGAAGGTCGAAACCCTGATCCAGTCAATAAGCATCAGGGGATCCAGAAGCACTGATCAAAGTCCGTCAGGGCTGGCAATCAGTGGATCGTTGTGACAACATACACCCGTCATCAGTTCTTACACGGAAATCAACGTAACGTGTTACAGAAGCAAGAAATATTAACTGGAAAGATATTTCTTGAAGTTTGTTCATGGTCCAATGAGAACTCTCACGCATTAAATGCACACAGATCAGGGTAAGAAAAGTAGCAACAAAGCATGTAGCAGTCTAACACATAAAGTTTAGATGTGACATACTTGCAGCTAAGTTGAGAAGAGAAGCACGTCTCAAGAACGTGATTTTATCCCACTGATTTATATATAAGCAACGGAGCTCTCATTACATAGATAACGATTGATTGAATCTATCCAACAGATCAAACAAGCACTGAAGCACAAAAACACTAGAGAGAAGCTTTGCAATAGATCTTGAGAGAGATATTTCAAAGAATATTAGAAGCTAGTGAGTGTGAGAAGCTGTGAACTTTATTCACAGAATTTGTAACTGTAAATCACATTTGTGATTATACAAATTTTCAGAAAAACCTCGAGTTATAATATAACTATTTTAACTTGAATCTGCGTGTTCATTTCATATAATTTTTCTGTTTGTTATAACTGGTTTTCAGTAAGCCTTATAAGTTTTTAAGTGCGAAAAGTTTCAGGTGTTTGTATTCATCCCCCCCCCCCCTTCTACAAACACTTGTGTTGATATTGCACTAACAGGAAACAAAAGAGTGTATCATTCAAAAGCAAACCAGCAACATCAATCACTGACCCTTTACAGTTGCTACACATGGATTTATTTGGTCAAGTGAATGTGATGTTTATCTTAAGGAATAGATATGCATTGGTTATTGTGGATGATCACACGAGGTATACTTGTGTAAAATACCTCTACACAAAAGATGAAGCTGCTCAGTTGATAATCGATCATATTAAGAAGATAGAGATTGAGTCAAGAAAAACAGTAAGGGTAATAAGGAGTGATAGAGGAATAGAATGCAAGAATTCCCAAGTTATTGAATTTTGCATTGAAAAAGGAATAATTCATCAATTCTCAGCTCCAAGCACCCCTCAACAAAATGGAGTTGTTGAGAGGAAAAATAAAACCCTTATTGAAGCTGCAAGGACTATGTTACAAGAGGCTAAGCCTCCGACATATTTTTGGGAGAAAGCTATAAGCACTGCATGCTTTACACAGAATAGATCCTTGATAAACAAAGCATACAAAAAAAACACCTTACCAATTAATGACTGGGAGAAAACCGACTCTTGAGTTTTTACATGTGTTTTGTTGTAAATGCTTTGTACTCAGAGATTCATCAGAGGCAAGAGAAAAGTTTGACAATAAATCTGATGAAGCAATCTTCTTAAGTTATTCTCTGTCAAGTAAAGCATACAGAGTATATAATCTAAGAACGAAGGTCATTGTGGAATCAATACAAATGGTGTTTGATGATAAAAAGATTCCAGGAATGATTGGACAAAGATTGCATGAACCTCTTAGTTTTGAGAATGAATTGGTTGCATGGGAATATCCATCAGAGACTAAGGACAAACCCCAAGATAGTAATGATCCCTACCTAATTGAGGGCGAGTTAACAGTTGTGCATAAAGTACCAAGGACAAATACTCTATTAGAGATTAGAGTTTTAGAATCAAATGAAACACAAGAAACTGGTGACATTAGTATACCATCAGAGACTAATGGTTCACCAGAGACTAATGTCACTAATGCACAATCAGAGACTATCTTGACACCAAAGACTACAGAGATAAACAACTCAGGGGGAGCTCATAATGAAGAAGTCAATGGTTTAGGGGGAGCAGTCTCTTATCATGAAGCTATATTGGAAAACATCAATCTAGAAAATGAAGCCTCAACTTCAAGGTCAAATCTGCCATGTGCAATTCCATGGTTGAGAGACCACACACCAGATTTGATTATTAGAAATATAGAGGATGGAGTCAAGACTAGAAGTGCAACTCAAAATGAATGTCTATATCTCAGTTTTCTCTCAAAGATTGAGCCAAAAAAAGTTGAGGAAGCACTTCAAGATCCTGATTGGGTATTAGCCATGCAAGAGGAATTAAACCAATTCACAAGAAACAAAGTCTGGAGACTGGTACCCAAACCAAGGAACAAATCAATTATTGGTGCCAAATGGGTCTTCAGAAACAAATTGGATGAAACAGGTACAATTACAAGAAATAAAGCAAGGCTGGTTGCAAAAGGATATTCTCAAGAAGAAGGAATAGACTACGATGAGACTTTTGCACCAGTAGTAAGACTTGAAGCAATTAGGATTTTCTTAGCGTATGCATCCTACAAAAACTTCAAGGTGTACCAGATGGATGTCAAGAGCGCTTTCCTTAATGGAAAATTGGAAGAGGAAGTCTATGTTCAACAACCACCTGGTTTCGTGGATTCCAAGTTTCCAAAACATGTGTACAGGTTAGACAAAGCACTCTATGGCTTAAAACTAGCACCAAGAGCTTGGTATGATACTCTATCTCAATTCTTACTTGAAAATAAATTTGTTAGAGGTATCATAGATAACTTTATTTTATAAAACTCAAGGCTCTGACATTATATTGGTGCAAATATATGTAGATGATATTATATTTAGGTCTACAAATGAGAAACTTTGTAAAAATTTTTCAAAACTCATGCAATCTAGATATGAAATGAGTATGATGGGAGAATTAACATTTTTCTTAGGTTTGCAAATAAAACAAGCAACTGATGGATTATTTATCAGTCAGTCCAAATACATCAAGGACATATTGAAAAAAATATGATTTGGTTGATTGTGCACCTGCAAAAACACCCATGCCTACTTCCACTAAGCTAGATAAGGATTTAAAAGGAAAGAAAGTTGATATTACTAGCTTTAGAGGCATGATAGGCTCTCTTTTATATTTAATTGCAAGTAGACCTAATATAATGTTTGCTACATGTTTATGTGTTAGATTTCAAGCTGATACTAGAGAATCACATTTGATTGTTGTTAAAAGAATACTCAGATATCTAAAGGGTACCCCAAACCTTGGGCTATGGTATCCCAAAGAATCTGATTTTAAACTAATTGGTTATTCAGATGCTGATTATGCAGGTTGTAAACTTGACAGAAAAAGCACAAGTGAAAGCTGCCAACTTCTTGGAGGCAGAATTGTTTTTTGGTTTAGCAAGAAACAAAATTCAGTTTCTACTTCAACAACAGAAGCTGAATATATTGCAGCTGGGAGTTGCTGTGCTCAAATCCTATGGATAAAGAATCAACTCCTAGACTATGGTATGTCATTATCCAAAATTCCTGTCTATTGTGATAATACAAGTGCCATAGCAATAACAGAAAATCCAGTGCAACATTCAAGAACAAAACACATAGATATTAGATATCACTTCATAAGAGAACGTGTAAGTGAAGGTAATATCGAATTACATTGGGTTACAACTGATAAATAACTTGCAGACATATTTGTTGGGTTTCGTATCATCAAACGCAGCGGAAAAATACGATTTAAAATAAAACAAACGAAACCCAAACCCGAGGATCTATGCGAAATAATTTAATACAGATAGTTTAAGATTTTACCGATTAAAAGTGTGAATTTGAAGCTTTGGTGAAGGTGTTGGTCGTCTCCAAATCTTTAACGCAATCCAAGTGGACAACATTTCTACGGTATCAACACGAACACCCACGAACCGTCTTACGATCCGAACAAGAAGAGTTACAGTACTAGCTGTATGATCTGTATCTCTTTTCTCTATCTTTCTTAACTCTAGTCTCTCTCTTATGAGCGGCTACGTAAAACGTTGGTCGAGAGAATGGCTGATATATCATATATATAGCCTTTTATAGAGTAATTCCTAAACCTAATCTAATTAGGAGAATTAAAATCCAAATTTTATATTTATTAGATATATATTTAATCAAGTCTAACTTAATTAATATATATATATATGTATAAAAAAATATATATTCATATTTCCTTTCAAAGGACTCTACTTCATACAGATTACATATATATTTATATATGTATGTAATTTAAAGCCATGATTTAATTAAATCAATCTTATTGATATATTAAAATCATTAACATTTAAATTATATCTCCATGACGAATGTTCTTTGTGTGTGACCCTATAGGTTATTATTACGTTGACAATAATTTTAAATCATATTATAAAATTATAGACAGTGAGCGGCATCTAGTAATACATCACTGTTACCCAAGTAATAATAAAGTCATAGATTCGACGTTACCTATCATGACCAATGTTTCAATGTAACTTAATCCTTTTAACCATGATATCTAAGATTAAATTCAAGGTATGGATGTGTCATCCTCTTCATAATTTAATCTCGTTTTCTTGATCAATGAGTAAACTATATGAAATAAATCTCTATTTGAGCATGGTCATGCATTTCATAGTTTCACTCAATCAAGAGGCCTATAGATATCATCCCTAATTTATAGGAGGGTTAAATTCCATCTACATCATTCCCTTTTCTCACATGACTCATTATGCATCCAACAATCACATTTATCGTCCACCCGGTTAAAGGTGACTTTTGATAATGTCAAAACGCATAACTCCTTATGTAGAAATGTCATGACTTCAGGTCGAAGGACCATTACATCATTGTCATTATGAGAATTACTTATGACACATAGCGTAATGCTCCATGTAGAATTCTCATGGTGGGTCAGTCCAGTACTATGTTCTCTAACATGTACCTTTGTATCAACTTAATATATCTCGTATATATTTATGACCAATGAGATATGGCCATCAGTTAATCCACATACTAGTCTCAATGTATTATTGTTGTCCCACTGACAATGATACTTGACTAGGGACATTTAAAAATAATGATACATTACATACTTATATGATCTCATATTCAAGTCACATACTTGAATCCATATAATTAGTATCATTCTTCTAAGGACATTTATTATGTTAACACTTATATAACGCAGTAAATAAACATAATAAAAGAAATTATCATTTAACCAAAACATAACATAAATATAGTGTCACAATCATTACATAATTGGCCACTAGGGCATACACTCTAACAGTCTCCCACTTGCACTAGAGCCAATCACTCATGTATCTAATACCAATAGCAATAGTGTGACCTTCGTGCTTCTGCTGCGACAAAGCCTTGGTCAGTGGGTCTGCAACATTTTCTTCTGTCGGTATTCTACAAATATGTACATCACCTCTCTTGATAATTTCTCGAATGAGATGAAAATGCCTAAGTATATGCTTGGATCGTTGGTGAGATCTAGGTTCCTTTGATTGTGCAATGGCACCATTGTTATCACAGTAGAGATCTACTGGATCAACAATCGAAGGAACAATACCAAGTTCAGTAATGAACTTCTTTATCCATATAGCCTCCTTTGCTGCATTGGAAGCAACAATATACTCAGCCTCTGTTGTAAAATCAGCAACTGTCTCTTGCTTTGAACTTTTCTAACTCACAGCTCCACCATTAAGGCAAAACACGTAACCTGACTGTGACTTATAGTCATTATTGTCTGTTTGGAAACTAGCATCAGTGTAACCATTTACTGCCAGTTCCTTTTCACTTCCATATATCAAGAATGCATCCTTAGTCCTTTTGAGGTATTTTAGGATATTCTTGACTGTTGTCTAGTGACGTTCACCTGGATTTGACTGGTATCTGCTCGTCATGCTCAAATCATACGAAACATCAGGACGTGTACATAACATTACGTACATGATAGATCCAATTGCCGAAGCATAAGGAATCTTACTCATGCGATCCTTATCATATTGTGATTTAGGACATTGAGCTTTAGAGAGCGTTACTCCATGCGACATGGGTATGTAACCTCTCTTAGGATCTTGCATGCTGAATCGTTTCAACATTTTATCAATGTATGTACTTTGAGTTAAGCCAAGCATTTTTCTCGATCTATCTCGATAGATCTTGATACCTAGAATATAAGTTGCTTCGCCCAATTATTTCATGGAGAAACATTTTCCCAACCATGTCTTGACTGCTTGTAAGGAAGGAATGCCATTCCCAATTAGTAATATGTCATCGACATATAATACTAAGAATACAATATGGCTCCCACTAAACCTTTTGTAAACACAAGGTTCATCTTCATTCTTGATAAAGCCAAACTCTTTGATTGCTTCATCAAAACGAAGATTCCAGCTCCGAGATGCATGCTTTAATCCATAAATGGATCTTTGTAGCTTACATACCTTTCCAGCATCCTTTGGGTGACAAAACCCTCGAGTTGTGTCATATACACATCCTCAAGAAGATTTCCATTTAGGAAAGCTGTTTTGACATCCATCTGCCAGATTTCATAGTCATGAAAAGCTGCAATAGCAAGTAAGATCCTGATGGATTTCATAGTCATGAAAAAGTCTCATCATAGTCAACACCTTGAACTTGTTTGAAACCTTTTGCTACCAATCGCCCTTTATAGGTTTGTACATTACTATCCATGTCAGTTTTCTTCTTGAAAACCCACTTGCACCCAATTAGTTTTACCCCTTCAGGTGGGTCAACTAAAGTCCATACTTGGTTGGCATACATGGAGTCCATCTTAGATTTCATGGCTTCAAGCCATTTCTCAGGTTGAGGTCCGTTCATAGCTTCTTGATAGGAAGTAGGCTCATTATCATCTATGAGCATTACTTCGCCACTTTGAGTGATAAGATATCCATAATATCTTTTAGGCTCATGGCGTGTCCTACCAGATCTACGAGGAGCTTGTGTTACTTGAGCATGTTTAGTTTCCACAACAACTTGTGGCTACTGCTCATGTTCCATCTCAAGTTCATTGGTATTTTGTGGTTCTCGAATTTCTTCAAGTTCTACATGCCTCCCACTGTTTTCTTTAGAGAAAAATTCTCTTTCTAGGAAAACTCTAGTGCGAGCAAGAAACACTTTGTTCTTCGAAGGTTTGTAGAAATAATACCCTTTTGTTTCTTTAGGGTATCCCACAAAATTACACTTATCAGATTTAGGTCCAAGCTTGTTGGAAGCTAGACGCTTTACATACACTTCGCATCCCCAAATCTTCATAAAAGACATACTAGGACGTTTCCTAGTCCACATCTCATATGGTGTCTTTTGAACCATTTTTGTAGGAACACGGTTAAGTGTAAAGGCAGCAGTTTCCAGGGCGTGACCTTAGAAGCTTATCGGAAGATCTGTATGACTCATCATAGATCGTACCATGTCTAACAAGGTACGATTCCTCCTTTCAGACACACCATTCCATTGTGGTGTTCCTGATGGAGTGAGTTGTGATATAATATCACACTCTTTAAGAAGATTATCAAATTCGTAGCTCAAGTATTCACCACCTCGATCTAATCGGATGGATTTTATACTTTTGACAAATTGGTTTTGTACTTCATTTTTGAATTCTTTGAACTTTTCAAATGATTCGGATTTGTGTTTCATAAGATACACATATCCATATCTACTGAAATCATCAGTAAATGTAATAAAGTAATATAATCCAGATCTAGCTTGTGAACTCATGGGTCCGCATACATCAGTAGGTATAAGACCTAATACATCGCTGGCCCGTTCACTGTGTCTAGTGTAAGGTGCTTTAGTCATTTTGCCTAACAAACAAGACTCACATACATCATATGATTCAAAATCAAATGAGTCCAAATACCCATCTTTACGGAGTTTGGATATGCGTTTCTCACTGATGTGGCCCAAACGACAATGCCAGAGATAAGTAGGATTAGAATCTTTTGATTTTAACCGTTTAGTATTTATATTATAGATGGGCATTTGTAAATCAAGAACATAGAGACCATTAAACAATTGTGCTACTCCGTAATACATTTCATTTAAATAAAAGGAACAACTGTTGTTCATTATTATAAATGAAAAACCTTTCTTGTCCAAATAAGAAACAGAAATAATATTCTTGCTTATAGCAGGCACATAATAACAGTCTTCAAGTTTTAATACTAGCCCAGTGGACAAAGACAAATGGTAAGTTCCTACAGCTAATGCAACAACTCTTGCTCCATTTCCAACGCGTAGGTCCACCTCGCCTTTAGCAAATGGTCTACTCCTTTGCAGTTCCTGCACATTTACACAAATGTGAGAACCACATCCAGTATCAAATACCCAAGATGTAGAAGTAAATAAATTGACTTCTATAACATATATACCTGAATCGGAAGTCCTACTTCCTTTCTTCTTCTTTAGATCTTCCAGGTAAGCATGACAATTCCTTTTCTAGTGTCCAGGCTTTCCACAAAAGTGACAATTACCTTCTATAGCTATCCCACCTTTAGGTTTCAAAGCCTTATTGGATTTGGATTTGGCAACAGATTTAGATCCCATCTTCTTCATTTTTTCTTTTCCATTTCCTTTGGCATTCCCCTTTTGCACCATTAACATAGGAAAGGGTCCTGCCTTTTTCATGTTGTTTTCAGCAGTTCTCAACATGCTCAACAACTCAGTAAGTGGTTTCTCAATCTCATTCATGAGGTAATCCATGACAAATTGAGAATAACTATTGTTCAGAGATTGTAAGACATGATCAGTTTGAGCCTCTTGAGTAAGTGGAAAGCCCAACCTATCTAGGTACTCAATATACCCAATCATCTTTAGAACATGTGGACCGAGTGGATCATGTTCACCCTGCTTGCAATGATACAATGCTTTGCTCGTATCGTACCTCTCCTGCCGAGCATGCCCCTCGAACAATTTCTTAAGATGTTCAATCATGTCATAAGCATCCACTAACTCATGTTGTTTCTGAAGCTCAGGGTTCATGGTTGCTAACATAAGGCAGCCCACATCCAGAGCATCATCCTGATGCTTCTTATAAGCATTCTGCTCTGTACGTGGTGCAGTGGTAGCTGGTGCAGCAGGAATTGGTCCATCCAGGATATAGAGCTTGCGCTCCTGCTTGAGGACAATCCTCAAATTCCTATGCCAGTCTAGGAAATTAATCCCATTCAGTTTTTCCTTATCAAGGACTGATCGCAGTGAAAGGCTACTATTGTTGTTGTTTGCCATTAATATCTACAATTTATAAATGCAAAATTAAAAAGTAAATTTTCAGAAATTTTAATGTCATATTTTGATAATGGCACATTCAAAAATATACCTGCCATTATTTTATTCAAATTAATAGCCCTCACCATTAATTCGGAATTATTTCTTTTAAATACTTCTAGTGAGCCAAGATCCATATTTCATTATGCCCTAAGTTAGCTTTGGCTAATCACTCAAAACATAATTATTTAGGTAGACAACACTTTGTCAATTATATCATATATAACTCTTGGATAGTTTGTGTTAGAGTAGAATAAGCTCAAGTGTTTGTAGAGGGGGGGGGGGGGGGGGGGGGGGGGG
>CM025787.1:2108265-2140995 GCA_014636745.2 Centella asiatica | reverse complement strand
TATGTGACAAAGGATTCATCACTTCCTTCAAAGGAGATCAGTGCCTAATCTCAAATGAAAGTGATGGGAAGCTGGTTTTATCAGGTACAAGAAAAGGAGATCTCTATGTTGCTAATTTTAATTCAGCAAGTGGAGAATCATGTTTCTACAACAAGGTAACTCCTGATGAAAGCAGGCTATGGCACAAGAAGCTTTCTTACCTGAACTTTAAAAACATCAATGATTTAGTGAAGAGAGAGTTGGTAACTAGACTACCCCAAATGGAATTTATCCAAGAAGGATTGTGTTCAGCATGTCAACAAGGGAAGCAAAGGAAATCATCTTTTGTCAGCAAGGAAGCCACCATGATCAAAGTTCCAATACACTTGTTACGTATGGATCTCTTTGGCCCTGTAAACATCATGTCAGTGTCAAAGAAAAGATTTGCAATGGTCATTGTGGATGACTACAGCAGATACACTTGGATAAAGTTTCAACATGCAAAATCAGAAGTACCTCAACAAATCATTGACCATGTCAAGAAGGTGGAAAAAGAATCAGGATCAGTGGTTATAATGTTGAGAACAGACAATGGAACTGAGTTCAAGGATGCAGCTATTGAAGGATTTTGTGTGGAGAAAGGTATAAATCATACATTTTCTGCTCCAAGGACTCCTCAACAGAAAGGTGTAGTGGAAAGGAAAAACAGAACCCTGATAGAAGCTGCTAGGACAATGCTAGCAGAGGCAAAGATTCCCACCTATTTTTGGGCTGAAGCAATTTCCACTGCATGCTTCACTCAGAATAGATCTCTAATCAACAAGGCTCATAACAAGACACCATATGAGCTAATGACAGGGAGAAAGCCAAGTATCAAGTTCTTCCATGTCTTTGGATGCAAATGTTTTATTCTAAGGAATTTTAGTGAGAACTTAGGAAAATTTGATCCAATAGCTGATGAAGCAATTTTCCTAGGTTACTCCCTGTCATCTAAAGCCTACAGGGTTTATAACAAAAGACTTCAAGTGGTGATGGAGTCCATAAATGTAGCTTTTGATGATCAAGACATTTCTGGACTTGAAGACCCTGGTTTTCATGAAGAACTCAGATTTGAAAATGAAGATGAAAATGATTATCAAGAGTTTGAAGCAGACGTGTGCAGACAAATGGAGAACTTATCCATTCCTGATGTCAATCCAAACAATGTAGAAGCCCCCTCAACAGATAGAGTTAATTTCCTGGACAACAGATCAGGGGATACTCCGTCAGGGGATCATTCATCAGGACATGCACCATCAGGGGATAACTTGAACTTTGAATTATCCACTAATTCAGGGGGAGAGTTCTTAGAAGCTGGGAGCACAGGCTTAGGGGGAGGAGATGTTAGTCAAGCAAGCTTATCAAGACACATCTCTAATCCTAAATGGGCAAGAAGTCACACAACAGATCTGATTATTGGTGACCCAAGCAAGAGAGTGCAAACCAGAAAAGCAACATCTAATGAATGCCTATATGGTTGCTTTCTTTCTCAAATTGAGCCAAAGAAGTTTGAAGAAGCTATTCAAGATGTAGACTGGATCTTGGCAATACAGGAAGAGCTAAATCAATTTGAAAGGAATCAAGTATGGAAGCTTGTACCTAAACCCAAAGATAGGATTATAATAGGTACTAAGTGGGTATTCAGAAATAAGATGGATGAAGCTGGCATTGTTGTGAGAAACAAAGCAAGACTGGTTTCAAAAGGATATCTTCAAGAAGAAGGGATTGACTTTGATGAGACCTTTGCACCAGTAGCCAGACTTGAGGCTATAAGAATTTTCTTTGCCTATGCAGCACATTCAAATTTCAAAGTCTATCAAATGGATGTGAAAAGTGCTTTTCTAAATGGGAAATTTGAGCAGGAGGTGTATGTCCAACAACCTCCAGGATTTGAATGCTCAAAGTTTCCAAATCATGTTTATAAACTGGAAAAAGCACTTTATGGACTGAAGCAAGCACCTAGAGCTTAGTATGACACACTGTCAAAGTTTCTGGTGGAAAACAAACTTTTAAGAGGTATCATTGACAAAACCTTGTTCTTCAGACAACACCAAGGTCATCTGATTTTGGTTCAAATTTATGTTGATGATATTATTTTTGGATCCACTGACACAAGACATTGTGAAAAGTTCTCCAAACTCATGCAAAGCAAATATTAAATGAGCTTAATGGGTGAGTTATCTTACTTCTTGGGATTGCAAGTCAAACAAGTCTCTGATGGAATCTATATTCATCAGAGGAAATATGCTAAACAACTTCTCAAGAAATTTGATATGGAGGACTCAAAAGTAGCGAAGACACAAATGGCCACTGCAACCAAGATTGACCCTGATAAGAATGGAAGGAAAGTTGATTTGAAGACTTACAGGGGAATGATTGGATCATTGCTGTATCTGACAGCAAGCATGCCAGATATAATGTTTGCAACATTTCTTTGTGCAAGATATCAGGCTGAACCAAAGGAATCTCATCTCATTGCAGTGAAAAGAATCTTGAGATATATCAAGGGCACTACAGAGTTGGGACTTTGGTATCCAAAGGAGCCTGGATTTGAATTGCTAGGATATTCTGATGCTGACTTTGGAGGATGCAGGATTGACAGAAAGAGTACAACGGGAAGCTGTCAATTTCTAAGAGGAAGGCTAGTATCTTGGTTAAGCAAAAAGCAGCACTCTATTTCTACATCTACTGCTGAAGCTGAATATATTGCAGCTGGAAGTTGTTGTGCTCAAATTCTGTGGATGAAAAATCAGCTAATGGATTATGGTCTGAACTATTCCAAGATTCCAATAAGGTGTGATAACACAAGTGCCATTCCCATTGCTGAAAATCCAGTGCAACATTCCAGGATCAAGCATATAGAAATTAGATATCATTTTATCAGGGAACATGTTATGAATGGGAATATTGAACTACAGTTTGTACCTTCAAATCAGCAACTGACAGACATATTCACCAAAGCTCTTGATGAAGCCACGTTTTCAAATCTCGTGGGAGAGCTAGGAATGGTGAACTATATGTCAGGGTCAGAGTAAAATTCCTAAAGTTCTTTTATTTCTAACTCATTTCATAAGTTCATGATGAAATCAATTGATATGTGATTATATATATGTTCAATGTGTAAATATGTATATACTTGTATATTATGTATCTTACATTTTGTTTGTTTTCGCTTTGACTGATGCATCAGGGGCAGGGCTTCCTTAAGGACACATCAGGGTCAGGGTGTTCAACTCAGACGCATCAGGGTCAGGGTGTCCGACTTGCTCGTCGAGGTCAGGGTGTTCGACCCATGTGCCAGGGTTAGGGTGTCCGTCTTGAGCATTAGGGTCAGGGTATATACATACAGTAAATTATCAGGGTATGTATAAATGTTCCTTTTGCCTTGGGACTCACGGTCACTTAAGTGACGACAACTCATCATTAAGACACTCTCTCACTGATAACGTGTCATCACAGAAACTGAACTGATTCCCTGATGGCGTGTTTTTAGGAGAAGTTTTCAAACGTCAATAGGCGGGTATTAATACTCTATCTCTCCTACTTTTTGAAACTCCCCAAAACATTTAATCTCTATCTGATATTTGCTCGAGTTTTCTCTCTTTTTCTCTCTCGTCTTTACAGAAACCCTAAAACTTCAAATCTTCAAAGCATCCATGGCACGTCAACAAATTCAGAGGAACTTGACAGTCCCACCCACAAACTACGTGGGCTTCTCCGACATAGATGAGGTAGATGATTGCTTTAAACCTATAATGAACTATCTATTCAACTCTGAGTATAGTAAAGCCATCTTTACCGATGAAGAAATGTCGGGGGAGGCACTATCACAACTATGGACAAGTGCCAAGTTCATGTACTCCACCTCCAGGCCTGATGTGGTCAAGGGTATCTCATTCAAAGTTTCGTCTGAGAAAGGGAAAATAACCCCTTCCAGACTTAACTCTGTTTTGGGGCTACCTACTCAAGATATGGTGGATGCACCCAGTGATGCAGACTTGCTGGATTTCTTGAGGGAACTGGGCTATAACGCTACTCCCAACGCAGTGGTAAAGTTCAAGGATCTCAAGAGGGTGAATGTGAAGAGGGAGATTTCCTATCTCTTCGACACCATCACCAAGGTGTTCTCAGGTAAGTGTTCTAACTTTGAGGTTATTACCTCTTTAACTTTAAAAATATCATATGCAATAATTAGAAATGTAAATATAAATATAGGAAAAATAATTTTTGATGACCTTGTAAATAAGTTAGGTAGCTTTAATAATAGGAAATCTGAAATATATTATGCTAGATTTTTATACATGATTATTAAAGATCAGATTACTAATTTTTCTTTTGAGAATGATATACCTGTACAGACATACAAGCAAACAAAGAAACTGTTTGTAGAAATAATAAAGAAATCCTTTTCAGCCGAACCGTTTGCACTTCCACATCATATGGTACAGGTAGTAAATTATTCACCTTCTACTTCCCAAACTGTACATTCTTCACCTTCATCTACTATGGTAGAGAAATCAACCACCTCCCTTCCTACCCAAGTAGAACAATCAATTTCTTCACAACCACTCTCAACAGCCCAACCCACAGTCTCCCATAAGACTGTTGGGATTAAAAGAAAACCCAGTGAAGTTACCACAACAACTGAGGGGGAGCAAGGAGAGAGAGTGATTGGCTATAGGAGGAGATTGAAGAAGAAGAAGGGAGCCACGAGTGTTACCCAACAACCTAACCAGGGCGTATCCTCTCAACAGAATACTGCCTTTGATAAGGAATTAAACATATTTCTAACTAGTTTCTCTCAAAAGGGATTAGTTATTGAAAATAGTCCTCAACCAGGGACACAGTTGAGTGAGGTACATACATTGACCATAGACACTGATGAACCTACCATCAGGGTCTCTGAGAGCCACTTGCAGATATCCTCCACAGTGAGTGCACACACCACTTAAAGTGTTGTAGTTCAGAAGCTTCTCAATAAGATCCACATGAGTCATAAGCATTCTTCTACAGCACTTCTTGATGAATCACCTCCTCATTCAGTGATTCAGCCAACACTCCCATGTACACCACTTCCGTCTTTCTCTGTTCCACAAATTTCTTCAGATATAATGACACAAACATTAAGTGTCATACAATCAGATTCTCCACATTCTCAATTCGTGGAGGAGCCAACACTCTCTGACACAGTGTTTGATAGTCAACATTCTCAAATGGTTGACTCATTTTTACTTGACCCAAACACTGATGATCAAACAGGGGACATACATACTACTATAAATACAACAACATTAACTCTGTATGTACCCCTTATTGTCTATACTTCTTCTATAGAAACATATATTTCTCCTATTATACATACACATTTTACTTCTTCTCCTACTCCTATCACAACTGTGGAACCAGAATCTGTAAATACTTCACTCGAACTGGTCACAGTTGATGATCTCCAAGCCCATAGGAGCCCCTCTAGGACAATTTTGAGTGAAACTGAGAGAATACTTAGTGGAGAGAGGCAAAGTCAAACCCTGAGAGGACTTTGGCAAAAGGAGAGAATGAGAGTACTGGCTTAGTAGGCAAAGAAAAAGGAGAGAATGAGGGTATTGCCTTAGTAGGCAAAGAAAAAGGAGAGGATGAGAGAGATAAGGATGAGATCCTTGTAAATAAAGAACAGAAAGAAAACAAAGTTACTGTATATACTACTTTTACATCTGACAGTGAAGAAGATGATGCTCCATAGGATGATTTTTCCCAGCTCATTGGAGTTGATTTATACTTTCGACAGAACCAGATGTCCAACACTGTACAATTATTAAAGCAAGAGCTAGCTAGAACTATTGATCCAATCTTGATCAAAGTGTTAAAGTCACAGATCATGATTGGTCAGTCAATAGATATAGAAAATCAAAAATTGTATACAAATTTTTCTTCAAAGTTACAAAATGTACAACAAGTTGTTGACTCCTTAGCTACCAGCCAAACTCTACTCCGGATGAATAAACATGCTGAAACCGTGGACAAAAAGCTGGTTGATCTCACTTCCCAACTGACCAGCATGGAAACTCTACAACATTCCATGGCTGCACTTTGCAACAGATTCTTCAAGTCACATCCCGACTCTCAACTCCCACTGATGATGCTATCAAAAAGGGGGAGAAATCTACCAAACAGTTATCAGGGGATGTTGCTGAGCAATCATGTCGACCATTAGGGGATGTGACTGCTCTTGTTCCTCCTTCAACATCCAAGGATAAAGGCAAGGGTATCCTGATTGAGGAACCAAAGAAGAAATCAAACACTCAATCAGGGCCCAAGTTACTTGGAGATGCCATGAAGACAGCCAAATTCCCAACACCCGTTGAAGTTGTAATTGATGAGAAAATGGAGTTGGTCTACCCTCAAGATAAAAAGCTAGTAGAAGCTGATGCAATCTTTGCACAGCAACTTCAAGAAGAAGAAGAGAGGGAAATGGCAAAGGAACAGGAGGAAGAGGCAAAGAAGAAAAAGAGTGTCAGGCCCAGGACCTCCAGGAAACCTCAGCCAAGAAGATCTCAGAACCCTAAAATTGCATCAGGGGATAAAAATCAAGATAAAACTGAAGACCCTGATGCCACCACAAAGAAGTCATCTGAAGCTAAGGACAAAACACCTTTTCCTTTTACCAAAGAATATGGTCCACCCACTCTAGCTGAATTCCTCAAAGAAGAAAGGCGCAAAAACCTGACATTTATGTTCTCCATAAAAAGCATAGATGTTAGGTTCAACAATAGAAGGGATCGACTAATAACACTTCAACTGAAGAGTGGGTCAGAATTCAATGTTGCAATGGACTGGTTTAGGAGAATGGATGCTGAGCAATTAGGACTGGTCCTGAATCTGATTTCAAGATCCTCACAGGCTAACAGAAACTTGAGGGGGATGATCGACAGGCTGAGGAGAGCCATCAACGATGAAAAGAGCCTGCCCACAACATTGGAAAGACCACTGAAATTATTCTATAGATCCACTGATGGGCAGGAGAAAAGTATAAGGATCAAAGAAGTTGATGGCCTAGACCTGGGGGAAGCGATGCATGTTCTAAGCCAAATAGCCTATCTCAAAAATGAACATGTCATCCAATTCAGAATCCTGCTGATTCAGAAGATAGTGAAGGAGATTGAAGAAACCAAGGCTGATGATGGGAATACTACAGTAAGGGATGTGCCACCAGTGAAGGGATTTAAACAATATCCAAAAATGATCACTAGTCCCATGGGTGTTCAATTCAAAGATAAAAAGTGGGAGATCATTACCTTCTACTGGTCACAACTTGCTGCAACAAATGTTCAAGAAATAAAATCTGTCCTTGAAGCCTTGGAATCCAGCAACAATGTAAATATTGTCAACTTCAAGAAACTTCTTCAAAAGGAGTTGGAGCAACTGGAAGCTAGTGGAGAAGACAACAGACTAAGGATTCCTGATCAAAATCCAGATCAAAGAAGACAAGGCCTTGGAAGTGATTCCCAACCGATTGAATCAAGTCATCCATTGCCCTTTGTCTCAGCTAAAAGCAAAGAGAATCCTTATGTCTAATACAATATTCTTTTTGTAATAGTTATAGGAAAACACTTGTACAGAAAATTATTTTATTAGTTCATTCAAATTCTTTCTTATACTTAGTATTGGTTTTGACATCATCATCAGTGCATCTAGGGATTTATGGTTATCAAATTGATAAACATAAATAGGGGGAGATTGTTAGGGACAAATAATGATGATGATAATTATGTAATAAAGTGTGCAATTGTAAATACTTGAGGTATGTTATGAACTTTAAGATCTGCATGAGTTTTGCATTCACTGATAGTATCCTTATTCATCAGTGGATATTCAATCTCTTCACAAGACAAGTCAGAAAACAGAAACATTCAAAGGACTTGACATGATGAAGAAGAATGTCTGATGTTACTTGCTAAACAGTCAAAGTATTCCGCACATCAGATATTCTAAACAAGTTACGTTGATTAAAGTACCGTCAGGGGAACCCATTAGGGGGAACCCATCGGGGGGAGTCCGTCAAGAGAACCCATCAGGGGGAGCCCGTCAGGAGAACCCATCAGGGGGAGCCCATCAGGGGGAACTCATCAGGGGAACCTATCAGGGGGAACAATCAGGGGATGACGAAGGTAGACCAACCCGTCAGGGAGAATGACCAACATGGCATCAGTGGAAGCCATCAGTGTATGCAGTCAGCCGTAACCATCAGGATCAAGAAGCACTGAGTGAAACTCAAGTGAAGGTTGAAGCCCTGATCCAGTCAATAAGCATCAGGGGATCTAGAAGCACTTATCAAAGTCCATCAGGGATGGCAGTCAGTGGATTGTTGTGACAGCATGCACCTATCATTAGTACTTACACGGAAATCAACGTAACGTGTTACAGAAGTAAGAGATATTAACTGGAAAGATATTTCTTGAAGTTTGTTTTGGTCCAATGAGAACTCTCACGCATTAAATGCACACAGATCAGGGGAAGAAAAGTAGCAACAAAGCATGTAGCAGTCTGACACATAAAGCATCGATGTGACATACTTGCGTTTAAGTTGAGAAAAGCAGCACGTCTCAAGCACGTGATTTCAACCACTAATTTAACATATAAGAAAAGCAGTTCTTATTAAGATGAAAGAAATAGAAGCGAGAGATTTAAATCTATCCAACAGATCCAACAAACATTGAAGCACACAAACAATAGAGAGAAGCTTTGTAATAGATCTTGAGAGACATATTTCAAAGAAAGTTAGAAGCTAGTGAGTGTGAGAAGCTGTGAACTTTATTCACAGAATTTGTAGCTGTGAATCACCGTTGAGAGTTTACAGATTTCCAGAAAAAAACCTCAAGTTTTAATATATCTATTTTAACTTGAATCTGTGTGTTCATTTCTTACAGTTTTTCTAGTTAACGCAGCTATTTTCAGCAAAAGTTTTTAAGTTTAAAAAGGGCGAAAAGTTTTGAGTGTTTGTATTCATCCCCCCCCCCCCCTTCTACAAACACTTGAGCTTATTTTGCTCTAACAAGAACTTTTCACACAGCCTTGTGTCAGTGGATCCAAAAATAATATCATCAACATAAATTTGAACCAAAATCAGGTGACCTTGGTGTTGTCTGAAGAACAAGGTTTTGTCAATGATACCTCTTGTAAACTTATTTTCCACTAGAAACTTTGACAGTGTATCATACCAAGCTCTAGGTTCTTGCTTCAGTCCATAAAGTGCTTTTTCCAGTCTGTAGACATGATTTGGAAATTTTGAGCATTCAAACCTTGGAGGTTGTTGGACGTACACCTCTTGTTCCAATTTCCCATTTAGAAAAGCACTTTTCACATCCATTTGATAGACTTTAAAATTTGAATATGCTGCATAGGCTAAGAAAATTCTTATAGCCTCAAGTCTGGTCACTGGTGCAAAGGTCTCATCAAAGTCAATCCCTTCTTCTTGAAGATATCCTTTTGCAACCAGTCTTGCTTTGTTTCTTACAAAAATGCCAGCATCCATCTTATTTCTGAATACCCACTTGGTACCTATTATGATTCTGTCTTTGGGTTTAGGTATAAGTTTCCATACTTGGTTTCTTTCAAATTGATTTAGCTCTTCCTGCATAGCCAAGATCTAGTCTGCATCTTGAATAGCTTCTTCAGACTTCTTTGGTTCAATTTGAGAAAGAAAACAAGCATATAGGCATTCATTAGATGTTGCTTTCCTGGTCTGCACTCTCTTGCTTGGGTCACCAATAATCATATCTATTGTGTGACTTCTTGCCCATTTAGGATTAGAGATGTGTCTTGATGAGCTTGCTTGACTATCATCTCCTCCCCTAAGCCTGTGCTCCCAGCTTTTGAAAACTCTCCCCCTGAATCAGTGGATAATTCAAGGTTCATGTTATCCCCTGATGGTGCATGTCCTGATGAATGATCCCCTGATGGAGTATCCCTGATCTGTTGTCTAGGAAATTAACTCTATCTATTGAAGGGGCTTCTACATTATCTGGATTGACATCAGGAATGGATAAGTTCTCCATTTTTCTGCACACTTCGGCTTCAGTCTCTTGATAATCAAATTCATCTTCATTTTCAAACTTGAGTTCTTCATGAAAACCAGGGTCTTCAAGTCCAGAAATCTCTTGATCATCAAAAACTACATTTGTAGACTCCATCACCACCTGAAGACTTTTGTTGTAAACCCTGTAGGCCTTAGATGATAGGGAATAACCTAGGAAGATTGCTTCATCAGCTTTTGGATCAAATTTTCCTAGGTTCTCACCAAACTTCCTCAAAATAAAACATTTGCATCCAAAGACATGAAGGAACTTGATGCTTGGTTTTCTCCCTGTCATTAGCTCATATGGAGTCTTGTTGTGAGCCTTGTTGATTAACGATCTATTCTGAGTAAAGCAAGCAGTGGAAATTGCTTCAGCCCAAAAATAGGTAGGAATCTTTGCCTCTGCTAGCATTGTCCTAGCAGCTTCTATCAGGGTTCTATTCTTCCTTTCCACTACACCATTCTGTTGAGGAGTCCTTGGAGCAGAAAATGTATGATTTATGCCTTTCTCCACACAAAATCCCTCAACAGCTGCAATATTGAATTCAGTTCCATTATCTGTTCTCAACATTCTAATCACTGACCCTGATTCTGTTTCCACCTTCTTGATATGGTCAATGATTTGTTGAGATACTTCTGATTTAGCATAGTGAAACTTTACCCAAGTGTATCTGGTGTAGTCATCCACAATGACCATTGCAAATCTTTTCTTTGACCCTGATATAATGTTGACAGGGCTAAAGAGATCCATATGTAGCAATTGAATTGGATTTTTGATCATTGTGGCTTCCTTGCTGACAAAGGATGATTTCCTTTGCTTCCCTTGTTGACATGCTGAACATAATCCTTCTTGGATGAACTCCATTTGGGGTAGTCCAGTTACCAACTCTCTCTTCACCAGATCATTGATGGTTTTGAAGTTCAGGTGAGAAAACTTCTTGTGCCATAGCCTACTTTCATCAGGGGATGCCTTGCTGTAGAAACATGACGCTCCACTTACTGAATTAAAATCAGCAACATAGAGATCTCCTTTTCTTATCCCTGACAAAACCAGCTTCCCATCACTTTCATTTGAGATTAGGCACTGATCTCCTTTGAAGGAAGTGATGAATCCTTTGTCACATAGTTGACTTATGCTTAGCAAATTATGCTTGAGCCCATCAACTAGTGCTACATTTTCAAATGAGACATTCCCATTTGCTGCTTTGCCATAACCAAGGGTCAGTCCTTTGCTATTATCACCAAATGAGATTACTGGACCATCCTTTTCTTGAAATTCTGTGAGCAGGGCTTTATCTCCTGTCATATGTCTTGAGCAGCCACTGTCTAGAAACTAGATTTGACTATTTTTGACCTTTCCCTGCACACAAGAAAAAATTTAAATTGTTTTTGGTACCCAATTGACTTTGGGTCCTCTTGGTTTAGTCACAGTAATAGGTAACACAACTTTATCTTTATTGGTGACTTTTGGTTTAGGCAAATTAAAAACTTTTTCCTTCTTAGGAGCTTCAACATATGCTTTTGACTTCTCAACAGTGGTCTTACTTCTGACCTTGGAGGGGCAAGTTTTAGTTGTTGGTAAGTCATCGGCATATAAAATTGTGCCAGTCAAAATTTGTGGTTTTTCTTTGCATTAAAACGATAAATGATTATAGTTACCACAATTTCAACACACTTTTCTAGGGGCTTCATGAAAGGAAGAGTAATTGCTAGTTTTATTAACACCTAGCTTACCATTTCTATTCTTCCTACTTTCCCCTGACAGGCCTTTTTCCCTTGAAGGGCTACTGTGGCCTGATGCGCTCTTTCCCCCTGATGACTGTGTATCCACTGATGCACAGTCTAGTTCCCTACTAACTGGAGGCTTGAGTGCTTTGGCAAGAATGGATTTCTTGCCTTTCCCACCACTAGTGGAAGCTTCAAATACTGGGAAAACATTCCCAGATTCTGGCTTTGTATGTGCCTTATCAAACTTTATAGGTTGTATTGGCCGTTTTCCAAAGCTAGCTGCCATTTCAACATCAATAGGAGGTTGCTGCACAAGAGTCTCCTCATAGCCTAAACCAGATTTTGGATCAGATTTTTGACTTTTTAATTGATCTTCTAGTTTCTTGCCAGACTCATTCCATCTCTTAATGACTTCCCTCTCTTGACTAAGAAGGTTAGAGGTCCATTCCTCTCTTTTGATAGCACAGTAAAGAAGATTTTTAGTCCTTGAGAGTTCTTTTTCAAGATTCTCAAGTCTAGAGTGTTCTGATTCTAAAAGAGTGTTTCTAGCAGTTAACTGTTCATTAATTTTTTGCACTCTCTCAGTTTCAACTACAGCACTCCTAAGGGTGTCATAGAGATCCTTTATCTCACAGGCCATTTCCTTAACAGTTTTAACACAATCATTTTTAGACATGTTAGAGGAAATTTCGAGGCATACCTGCGAGCTGCTACTGTCAGTGGATGAGGCCATCAGGGCTAGGTTGACATACTCTTCATTATCTTCTTCATCAAAGTCAGCCCAGTCCTTTCCCTCTACAATTTATGATTTTCCCTTCTTGTTTGCATTAAGAAGGTCAAAGTATTTCTTCTTGTAGTCCACAACAGCTTCTTTGTTTCTGGATTCACCCTCCTTTGGAGCCTTGCGGCACTCATTGGCAAAGTGACCCATTTCGCTGCACTTGTCGCACTTTAACTTAGATTTTTCGATAAAGTTATTCGTGCTACTAGGTTTCCTTACTGAAAATCTTTTAGATCCTGCAGGCTTTTGAAATTTCAGCTTGGAGAACCTTTTTGCGAGAAAGGCCATCCTTTCAGCTTGGAGAATCTTTTAGATCCAGTTTCTCTAACTCTTACGAAGTGTACTCTTCCTCCTTGGAGTCAGCTTCTTTGTCCCCTTCTTTTTCAGTCTCTCATAGTTGCTGCTTCATCAAGACACTTGGTCTTGCTTCTTGGTTATCCTTCGTGGCAGTCATCAGGGCTATAGATTTAAGCTTCCTAGCATCCCCTGACATCTCAAACCTTTGTTGAACCTCAAGTTCATATGTCTTTAGGGTGCCATAAAGCCTATCTAACTCTAGGAGATTCATGTCCTTGGATTCCCTGATGGCTGTTGTCTTCGGATCCCATGATATAGGGAGGGCTCCATGAACTTTCTGTTCACATCTTTATTTGCATATGCCTTCACGTATAATCTCAGGTCATTCACCAACCTGTTAAACCTATCGAACATCTCAGTCAATGATTCACCATTTTTCATTGTGAACCATTCGTACTGTTGTGTCAACAACTGTAGTTTGTTCTCCTTCACTTCCTCAGTACCATCACAAAGTATTTGTATGGTATCCCATATAGATTTAGACGTGGTGAGATTCATGATACTATTCAGCATATCATCGTCTAAACCATTATACAAGATCCTAGTTATCTTTAGATCCTTTTTCACCTTTTCTCTTTCCTCCATCGTCATTTCGTCAGTTGTCTTTGGGACAAGCTTTTCAGGAATACTAACTCCATCGACGACTGCTAGAGGAGTGAGCTTCTTTGGGATGTGAGGGACTTCTTCTAAGATCTACAAATATTCATCATCAATAGCTCTTAGATGAACTATCATTCTTTGTCTCTAGAAGAAGTATTTGCCCCTTTCCAATATAGGGACTTTACTATTTCCAGCTTTGTTGGCCATTGATAAAGATCATTTTTAGCAAGTGAAATTTGCTAAGAGGCTCAGATACCAATTGTTAGAGCAGAATAAGCTCAAGTGTTTGTAGAAGGGGGGTTGAATACAAACACCTAAACCTTTTTTACTCTTTTTTAAAAATTAAATACACTTGTAGGAAACAGCTGCACAGAACTGAAAAACTATATAATGTAAACACACAGATTCAAGTTAAAATAGTTATATTAAAACTTGGGGTTTTTCTAGAAATCTATATAATCACAACTGTGATTTACAGCTACAAATTCTGTGAATAAATTCACAGCTTCGCACACTCACTATCTTCTAACTTTCTTTGCAATATTTCTCGCAAGTTCTATTACAAAGCTTCTCTCTAGTGTTTGTGTGTTTCGGTGTTTGTTTGATCTGTTGGATAGATTAACAAATCTCTTGTGTTTTGTATATGTTCTGTTATATAATCTCTCCTCCTTTTTTTTTAATGAGAACTCCTTCTCTGATATATATAGATCAGTGGTTGAAATCACGTGCTTAGAACGTGCTGCTCTTCTCAACTTAGCCGCAAGTCTGTCACATCGATGTCCCATGTGTTAGACGGAGGCGTGCTTTGTTGCTACTTTTTCTTCCCCTGATCTGTGATCATTTAATGCACTAGAATTCTCATTGGACCAAAACAAACTTCAAGAAATATCTTTCCAGTTGATATATCTTGCTTCTGTAACACGTTACGTTGATTTCCGTGTAAGTACTGATGACTGGTGCATGCTGTCATAACAATCCACTGACGACTAGCCCTGATGGACTTTGATCAGTGCTTCTGGATCCCCTGATGCTTATTGACTGGATCAGGACTTTAACCTTCACTTGAGTTTCACTCAGTGCTTCTTGATCCTGATGGTTATAACTGACGACATACACTGATGGCTTCCACTGATGTCATGTTGGTCATTCCCCCTGATGGGTTACTCTGATGAGTTGGCCTGACGTTGACATGCACTTAAATGTTCCCCTGACGGGTTGGTCTGCCTTCATCATCCCCTGACAGGTTTCCCCTGATTGGTTCCCCTAACAAGTTCCCCCTGATGGGTTCCCCTGACGGTACTTAATCAACGTAACTTTGTTTAGAATATCTGATGTGCGGAATACATTGACTGTTAACAAGTAACATCAGACATTCTTCTTCATTTGCCAAGTCCTTTGGATATTATTGTTTTCTGACTTGTCTTTGTGAAGAGATTAACCATCCACTTATAAATAAGTTTATCATCAGCGGATGCAAAACTTGTGCAGATCTTAAGGTTTATAAAATACCTCGAGTATTTACAGTTGCACAATTATTACAAAAACATCATCATCAACAATTAACTCTAACAGTTTGTTGAACAACATTTGTTCAAGCTCAATTAATGAACTTATACAAACTCTATACCTCTAAACCCACAATCCTATTGTGGTGGCCTAGTTAAGTCAAGCCCAATTTTAACAGTTTGGATATCACAATTATCCTATCGCACCATGCCAAGATAAATGGGGTACTTTGCTTTGGCAAACCTACATCCATCGATCAAGGCCTTAATGATTGTTAATCATTGGAAGGCATCTGTTTTAGACTTAATGATTTTATGAGGGATTTTATTAATTAAATTAGATCTCACCAACTATAACTTTTAAGCATGCATATTTATTCATTATATCATATATAAGCATAAACAAAGTGCAAAATTAATTGTGACACAGTTATGGCCAAATCCTATACCAATCTTTCCAAGCTAATGAAAAGATTAAAGGTTAGTGTAATGTGGTAATTGATCTTCAAACTCGGCAGCTTTCTTGAAACTCCATTCGCATGTATCCTTTTCCTTATCTCCATCTTCTGCTGGTCATCTTTATAGATTACATAATAATGAAACCTATACTAAAATATTCTATGTTGTACATTACATTATAGAAAGAAACCTCGAGTTACATTTGAGGGGAGTAAGATGAGAAGAGAATATTACATCCAGATATAAGAGAAGGCACGATATGCAAGCTGTATTTCAAAACCAAAACCACGAACCTATGGGTCGTAAGGCCATAACTGTGCACCATGCATATCATAATAAGCACATAATAACATGATTTAAACAATTAAAAATATATATTTTAATTAATTTTTTCAATCATTAAACCATATTTAGGGACACGACAATCGTGCGCTACAGCGGGGGGTCAAGGGGGCACCCCTCCCTTGCCGGGGACCTTGGGGTCGGGAGGCCCCTAGCGAGGTCCAAGGGGCATGTTGAATTTTTTTCTATCGGAGACTAAGTTCAAATTAAGTCAATCGGATACTAAGCTCGTCAGGGACTAATTTGTTAAGCCTGTCGGAGACTAAGGCTGACGTCATCAGAGACTACACTTAGCCTGTCGGAGACTAAGGCTGACATCACCAGAGACTACACTTAGCCTGTTGGAGACTAAGGCTGACGTCACCAGAGTCTACACTTAGCCTGTCGGAGACTAAGGCTAACGTCATCAGAGACTACACTTAGCCTATCGGAGACTAAGACTGACATCACCAGAGACTACACGTAGCTTGTCGGAGACTAAGGCTGACATCATCAGAGGCAACACTTAGCCTGTCAGAGACTAAGGATGACGTCACTAGAGACTACACTTAGCCTGTCAGAGACTAATGCTGACATCATCAGAGACTACACTTAGCCTGTCGGAGACTAAGGATGACGTCATCAGAGACTAAGAATTTCTTCATCAGAGACTAAGAATTCTTTCATCAACGACTAAGAATTCCTTCATCAGAGACTAAGAATTCTTTCATCAACGACTAAGAATTCCTTCATCAAAGACTAAGAATTCCTTCGTCAGAGACTAAGGATTCCTTCATCAGAGACTAAGGATTCCTTCATCAGAGATTAAGAATTCTTTCATCAGAGACTAGGAATTCTAATATACGAAATTCTGAAACAATTCCAGAAATCAAAACATATCCTATATGTCCAGAATCGTATAATCCTTCATAATCCCTGCATCCCATCGCTCGACTTACATATCAAATATGCAAAGTACCCAATAAGCATGTATCAAATATGATCAGAATACGTAATTCCAGAATATCTATACATGCAGAATATCATATATATTCAACATTAAATTCGGTAAACTTGTATTAACTGCATATATCAAATATATCGAATACAATTAAATACATAAATCCATATTAACATCTCGCATATAGCTCTGATACCACTGTTGGGTTTCGTATCATCAAACGCAGAAGAAAAATATGATTTAAAATAAAACAAACGAAACCCAAAGCCGAGGATCTATGCGAAACAATTTAATACAGATAGTTTAAGATTTTACCAATTAAAAGTGTGAATCTAAAGATTTGGTGAAGGTGTTGGTTGTATCCAAATCTTTAACGCAATCCAACTGGACATCGTCTCTACGGTATCCACACGAACACCCACGAACTGTCTTACGATCCGAACAAGAAGAGTTACAGTACTAGCTGTATGATCTATATCACATTTCTCTATCTTTCTTAACTCTAGTCTCTCTCTTATGAGGGGCTACGTAAAACGTTGGTCGAGAGAATGGCTGATATATCATATATATAGCCTTTTATAGAGTAATTCCAAAATCTAATCTAATTAGGAGAATTAAAATCTGAATTTTATATTTGTTAGATATATATTTAATCAAGTCTCACTTAATTAATATATATATATATGTACAAATAAATATATATTCATATTTCCTTTCAAAGGACTTTACTTCATACAGATTACATATATATTTATATATGTATGTAATTTAAAGCCATGATTTAATTAAATCAATCTTATTGATATATTAAAAATCATTGACATTTAAATTATATCTCATTGACAAATGTTCTTTGTGTGTGACCCTATAGGTTATTATTACGTTGGCAATAATTTTAAATCATATTATAAAATTATAAACAGTGAGCGGCATCTAGTAATTCATCACTGTTACCCAAGTATTAATAAAGTCATAGATTCGACGTTACCTTTCGTGACCAATGTTTCAAAGTAACTTAATCCTTTTACCCATGATATCTAAGATTAAATTCAAGGCATGGATGTGTCATCCTCTTCATAATTTAATCTCAGTTTTCTTGATCAATGAGTAAACTATATGAAACAAATCTCTATTTGAGCATGGCCATGCATTTCATAGTTTCACTCAATCAAGAGGCCTATAGATATCACCCCTAATATATAGGAGGGTTAAATTCCATCTACATCATTCTCATTTCTCACAAAACTCATTATGCATCCAACAATCACCTTTATCATCCACCCGGTTAAAGGTGATTTTTGATAATGTCAAAACGCATAACTCCTTATGTAGAAATGTCATGACTTCAGGTCGAAGGACCATTACATCATTGTCACTATGAGAATTACTTATGACACATAGCGTAACGCTCCATGTAGAATTCTTATGGTGGGTCAGTCCAGTACTATGTTCTCTAAAATGTACCTATGTATCAACTTAATATATCTCATATATATTTATGACCAATGAGATATGGCCATCAGTTAATCCACATACTAGTCTCAATGTATAATTATTGTCCCACTAACAATGATACTCGACTGGGGACATTTAAGAATAATGATACATTACATACTTATATGATCTCATATTCAAGTCACATACTTGAATCTATATAATTAGTATCATTCTTCTAAGGACATTTATATAATGCAGTAAATAAAACATAATAAAAGAAATTATCATTTGACCAAAACATAACATAAATATAGTCTCACAATCATTACATAATTGGCCACTAGGGCATACACTCTAACAATATTCACAAAACTTTTAGATGAATCTACATTTACTAGATTAGTCTATGAGTTAGGAATGTTGAACTATGTCTCTAAAAATTGATTAAAATCTGAGAAAACAAGTGGTTTAGTTGTGAGAAGTTAGAATTCAATTTCTAGGTAGCAGTTGTTCTTAATGAATAGATTTTTAGAAGTTAGAATTCAATTTCTAGATTGCAGCACTTCTTAATGAACAAAATGTTAGAAGCTAGAATTCAATTTCTGGTTGAAGCTGTTTTAATTAAACAGAATTTTTGAAGTCAATAATCATTAACTTGATTGTTGGAAATATTCTGAAAGCTTAAGAGAAAGAGACTATCTTAGTCCCTGATAGTGTTTTTAATTAGTCCCTAACTAAATTAAAAATTGAACTATCGGAGACTATCTTAGTCCCTGATAGTGTTTTTAATTAGTCCCCGACTGAATTAAAAATTGAACTATTGGAGACTAGCTTAGTCCCTGACAATGTTTTTAGTTAGTCCCCGACTAAATTAAAAATTGAACTATTGGAGACTATCTTAGTCCCTGATAGTGTTTTTAATTAGTCCCCGACTGAATTAAAAATTGAACTATTGGAGACTAGCGTAGTCCCCGACAGTGTTTTTAATTAGTCCCCGACTGAATTAAAAAATGAACTATCGGAGACTACCTTAGTCCCCGATAGTGTTTTTGATTAGTCTCTGACTCAATCAAAAATGAACAACCAGAGACTAATAGGGTCTAGTCTCTTATGAGTGAACATATCAGAAATTAGGGTAATATCTGATCGAGGGTAATCTGGCAGTTAGTCATACCCACGATCAAAAATGGTTAATTATCTATTGAATTGAAAACGTTTCTAAAACTTTGATAAAAGTAAAACCAAACACATTTGCAATCACAATCTCTCAGGCTTCAAAATTATTTTCTCTCTACAAACACTCTGCAATTTAACCCTTTTCAAAGTTTCTTCAAAACTTCACACAGATCTCTTCGATGGCCGCCAAAACAGTATGCTTTAAGTTTAGAGACTTTGATATCATCAAGACTAACCATGCAGGGGTGGCTAACAAGCATGAATTTGAAGCACAGTACCACCCTTTCGTAGGTTTTCTTCAAAACTTCACACTTTCCTATGCCATTTATGAAGCTCCCACACAAGTCGCTGAAGTTATCATGGCTATGTGGTCTACTGCTATGATCCAGGACAAGGATGCTAACTCTCCCATGGTAAGTTTTAGGTATGATAACTCTGTCTATAATATAAATCATACTGTAGTAAATAATGCTTTACGTTTACCTGTTTATGAAAACTTTGACTCACTTGCCTCTGATGAAGAAATATTTACTATGTTTAAAAATTTACATTATACTTCTGAAATTAGTTCTGTTGGGTCTATTACATGACCCCATCTAAGGCAAGAGTGGTCACTGTTCTTTGATATAATCACTAAAGCTTTTACTTCCAAGTGCAGTGGCTATGATGCTATCGCTACACTCACACAACAAATTGCTTTTAGTGTGTTGTATGATAGACAGCTAAACATTGGGCTTTTAATTATGCAAAATCTTTTGGTAAACTTAAATCCAGTAATAAAAATAAAATTTATTATGCTAGGTTTTTTGTGACTATTGCTTATTATCTAATTCCTAACCTTAATATTACTGGCATGCAAGTTGTACCAACTGTTTTGCAGAGTAAAAGAATTTTTACTGATGTGAAGCATAAATCTGCAAAGGTAAAGCTTCCTTTATTTTTCCCTCCTGTCATGAGATCTACTCTCATTGACAGGCTTCCAAACCTTTATTCTTTGTTATCATTTGAGGATTCTGAGAGCCAGAACCCTATTAATCCCCCAACCACTTCACAATAACAATCCATAACCCCCTCCACTGTTTCCCAAAAAACTGTGGTTGCAAAGACTCAAACAGCCATCACAAAACTCCCAATAAAAAGAAAAATAATTGAGGGAGTAAGTGAGGACGAGGGAGAAAAAGAAGCTGAGGTGGCACCTCAGAGAAAGAAGAGAGTTATAGCCCTTAGCCAAAAGCAATCCATTGCTTCCTAAAAGGTAATAGAGGTTATAAGGAAAAACAGTGACCTGTCAATATCCTCCCAAAAGGATGTTGACATTGAAGAAAGTTCTCAACCAAGAACACGCTGTACATAGTCTGTACAACCTCTTGTTTATGAACAAGAGGAACCCCAAAGAGAGATAATAAAAAAAAGAGTGACACAAGGAGTGCACATACAGAGTCATCAATTGATGTTCCTCAATTTTCAATGTCTGAGGAACAACCAACACTCCACATTGTACATTCTTATTCTCTTTCTCCCATACTTGATTCTTTTGATATTACACATTTAAATCCTCTTGATTTTTCCCAAGAGGAGCCAATAATCGAGACAAGCTCTCAAACATATTTCATGGATAGATACCTAGCCCCAGATACATAAAGGGAACCCCCTATCTATGCAGTCACAAGTAATTCTACAACCCCCAATTCTATAGGACAAAGTGCACCTATCCATATGAGTGAGGATGTCAGACTCCTGACCTAGAAAAAGGAGAGGAAATACACAAACAAGAGAGTCAAGCTTTAGAAAGCTTGGAAAAAGTAGAGCTAGAGAAGTTGGGTGCCCAACCCCAGGCAAAAGGAGAGGGTGTGAGCAAGGATGAGATCCTTGAACAAAATAAATGAGAGAAATTTTCATCAGGTGCATTTTTACAACCTATTGAAACCACCTCAGAAGAAGCTCAAGTTTCTTTTGCTCCCTCCACTACAATCCAAACAGAAGAAATTGAGACCAGATGCAATATTAAATGTTATATATGAAATGTCCAATGCAGATTTCGAACTTCTATATTGTTTACAACAAAGACAAGATCACATTTCTGCATTGAAGACTAGGCTTGCAGATGAACTTGTGCCTGAAGAACCTGTAGAAGAAAATAAAGAAGAATGGCTTGATGCCACCTATACAAATACTGTAGAGGAAGTAGTTGCCCAACTCAGGCAGGATTATGTGACCAATATAGGGTCAACTGCAGCTGCACCATCGATAAATGATGTACTAGAAGAAGTAACCAAGGTGGATAAGAAACATACAAAGTTTGAACACTACTTGATTACTGGAATCAATGGTGCAGTACACAAAATGGAGGAAAGGATGGAGTTGGAGACTGACAAGATAAGAAGGTGCTATATAGGACACTTGCCAAGGAGGACCATCACTGCAGTTGATACACTTATCAAAGATAAGTCCAAAACTGACAGTAGACTTCAAGCCCTCGAAGCAAATATCCAATCCTAATCCAAAAACAAGACAAAATGGAGCAGCTATTGCCACAGGCAATTCCAGGCCACCTCCTTTAAACCCAAAGATGCTAATGTCAAAAAGGGGGAGAGTGGTCAATTCAAACAACATGTTCTTGTACAAAAACCACAATCTGGTCCTGTCGTTGATGCAGAATTGCAAGCAATGATGGACATAATCTTAAAAAAACATTCTGATCTTCAAGCAGCAACAACAAAGTCAACAACAATAACACAACTTTCAACACTTCCAACAACAACAACAAAAGCAGCAGCAACAACAACAGTAGCATCTCCTTCTTCCACTGCACAAGCCCCTAGTACAAAGGACAAAGGCAAAGGGGTCATGGTTGAGGAATCAAAGAAGCAAATCACTACTAAACTAGGACAACCCAAGCTATTGGGGGATGCCATGAAGACAGCTCACTTTCCTACTCCAGTTGAACTGATAGTGGATGGGAAAGTGGAGTTGGTCTATCCTCAAGAGCAGAAATTAATAGAAGCTGATGCTCTATTAGCTCAGAAACTACAAGACGAGGAAGATATGGAAGCAGCAAGGGAAGAGGAGGAAGCTAAGAAAAAGAAGGCCAAGACAACAAAGAAAACAAGAGCTCAGAAGTCTGCTATAACAAGGAGGAGAAATAAGGAGATGGAGCAGGCAGAGCAAAGGGCCAGGAGGAAGCCATTGATGAGTGAATCTCAAACTGCTATGGTCACTTTATTCAAACTAAGACAATCTACATCGGTGCCAAGAAGTATCTCCAGGATTGGAATGGCTAACACTTCTGAATTAAAAGAAGCATTTAAAAAGAGTGTTAAGTCCATTAATTTAGAAAAGGATGGAAATAACAAGGAGTATCTCAAAGTCATTCAAAAAGATGGAGAGACTCTGTGTTTACAAAAACCAAGTCTGGAGATGACATAATTCAAAGATATGGAATGGCTATTATCTACTGTTCCTGATGATTCTGCACTCAACCTGAAATTTTGAAGCCAAATTCAAAAGGAACTTGAAGAAATGATAAGGTTGACAACTTTGCCTCGACTGGATCTACCTCCAAGAGCTTATGGATTATGGTATGAGAATTTTCATGGTGACGTAATTTTCTTTGATTATGAGAAGCAGATTCGTACTATAAGTCAGGGAGAACTTGAAAGATTCATTGCCCTACTCAAAGAGTCGACTGATGAAATTGAGATCAAGTTCAAAAAGTTATTGGAGGATAAAGTTGTTGAGTTGAAAAAGAAGAAAAGTTGAAGTTGTTGGTTGTTGATTGCTTGTTATATGTGTTTTTGAAGCCAGACTTATAGGATTTAAACCCGAGTCTTAGTGAAAGCTGAATGACAGATTGAAGATCTTAATTCAGGTACATTTGTAGTTAGCAATTCTTTATTCTTTTTCTAAGTAATTGTAATTTTGAGTTTTGACATCATCATCAACATCGAAATTATGCTTATCATTCTGATATTCATAATTAGGGGGAGAGTGTTAGGTTTTAGAACATTTGATGATGATTGTCTTTAGATTACTTAGAGTACAAATGTACAGAAAGTGTTAATTAGTAACACGGAAGTTTTGTAGCCAGTAGTTATCTCTTTGATTATAATTTATTCATTCTTTGTAAAAAGATAAAGTCATTGTTTAAATGTAAGTAACTACTGGAAAGTTGTATCAAAGTTTCAGCAAGTCAAAATGTGTATTTGATCCGTTGGAGTTTACAAAAAGGCTTATCGGAGACTGGGAAAAATTTGTCAAAGACTAAGGATTTTATTTATCAGAGACTAAGTTTTGCCTATCAGAGACTAGGGCTTACGTCATCAGAGACTAAGTCTAAAAGAGTTGGAGACTAAAGCTTATGTCATCGGAGACTAAGGTTAAAAGCATCAGAGACTAAGCTGACGTCATCGGAGACTAAGCCTTAAAGCATCGGAGACTAATAACTTTATCAGAGACTAATAACTCTATCGGAGACTACACAATCTGATGTCATCAGGGACTAAGAGACCAGAGACTAGTGATGACGTCATCAAAGACTAAAGCTGAAGCGTCAGGGACTAAGTCGTGATTTATTTCTTGAGAGATACAAAGTTCGAATTGAATAAGGAATGTCTTCCGTATAAAGCAAAATATTATTGAAGACGTAGCTAGTAAGGAAACAAGCCAGAAATTTGTTCCTAATAAAAAAAGGAAAGATTATATTTGATTCCAATAAGGAAGCTGAATCAGAATTGATTTAGAATATAAAAAAACTGAGTTAAAAGAGAATTCAGTTTTTAGAAGCTGTAACAAGTTTTTACAGAAAGTTTTGAGAGAAGCTTTAATTAGGTTTACAGAGAATTGTAATTCGAAACTGTATAGGTTTTTATAGTTTTGTATCTTTTCCTATACTGAAAAGAAAAGAAGCTGATGATCACATTATTGTGATTGTTAGAATTTGTATTCAATTGTTAAAATCAATAAGAGCAATTGTTTATAAATTGATTTGAGTTCTTGTTCTTTATATTCCTCAAGAAAAACTTAATTTCTTAAAGAACAAGTAATCGAAAAGAATTCAAAGAACTTGTATTCAACAGCCCCCCCCCCCCCCCCCTTTCTACAAGTTCTTGGCTGTCTCAAGAAAAAAGAATAAACTATGACAAGACTTTTGCACTAGTAGCAAGACTTGAAGCAATAAGGATTTTCTTGGCGTATGTAGCCTACAAAAACTTCATGGTGTACTAGATGGATGTCAAGAGTGCTTTCCTTAATGAAAAATTGGAAAAGGAAGTCTATGTTCAACAACCACCAGGTTTCGTGGATTCCAAGTTTCCAAAACATGTGTACACATTAGACAAAGCACTCTATGGCTTAAAACAAGCACCAAGAGCCTGGTATGATACTCTATCTCAATTCTTACTTGAAAATAAATTTGTTAGAGGTATCATAGATAAAACTTTATTTTATAAAACTCAAGGCTCTGTCATTATATTGGTGCAAATATATGTAGATGATATTATATTTGGGTCTACAAATGAGAAACTTTGTAAAAAATTTTCAAAACTCATGCAGTCTAGATATGAAATGAGTATGATGGGAGAATTAACATTTTTCTTAGGTTTGCAAATAAAACAATCAATTGATGGAATATTTATTAGTCACTCCAAGTACATCAAGGACTTATTGAGAAAATATGATTTAGTTGATTGCGCATCTGCAAAAACACCCATGCCTACTTCCACTAAGCTAGATAAGGATTTAAAAGGAAAGAAAGTTGATATTACTAGTTTTAGAGGAATGATAGGCTCTCTCTTATATCTAACTGCAAGTAGACCTGATGTGACGACCCTAAAATCCATCATTGGACCTGGGCTTCGTCAAAAGAAGGAAAAGATAACCATACATCCATTCTTATTACAAATATCAGTAAAAAGGCAATATTAAAGAGTTTTTACAACCCAAAATATTCATATGAGTGAGTATATACTTGCCTCGATCCTTTGCACAAAATCAAATTAATTTACTTGTGAGTGAAAGATTCTGCATATCACATGATAAATTTAATACCTTAATAAGAATTATAAAAGAAAATGCACATGTGGTGTCTTTAAACTTTTAATGTTTCATAGCTTCAACAACAAACTTCGTATCAGGGGATAACCGGACATCAGTGGATAATTATCCGTCAAGGGATGTCTCTCAGCCATCAGGGAATAATCATCAGGGAATAGTCATCAGGGAATGATTTGCTCATCGCCAAACTCGTCGGGTGATAACTTCGACTATCACCGAACTCTCTTGGCTGTCAGGGTATAATTTGCTCATCGCCAAACTTAGTAAGTCATCACTGAACTTCATCAATGGATAAACTGTTTAGCGCCAACTCAGTTGGCTATCGCTAAGCTCCTCGGGGACTAATATCTATAGCCATCGGAGACTAATGTATTTTTGCCCATCAGAGACTATGGATGACGTCATTAGGGACTAAACTTAGCCTGTCGGAGACTAAGGAATGATGTCATCAAGGACTAAACTTAGCTTGTCGGAGACTAAGGAATGACATCATCAGAGACTAAGATTTTTAAAGCATCGAAGACTAAAGAACATCTCATCAGAGACTAACATTAACTCATCAGAGACTAATACCCACACTGTCGAAGACTAATTATACCATCGGAGACTAACTTTAGAAGCTGTCTCAGGTACAGGGTCATCTTCCTCACTTCTCCAAGGGTGGTGATCTCAACCATAACACCATAAATCAACTCTCAACATTCTTTATGTTGTGTGCAACACTTCTTTTATAAACACAAAAGAATATAACCTTTCAAAACCTTCTTCTTTCTTTTTTAAAGACTTTGCACACACAGCTACTATTCTCGGATGCTATGCATGGAAAGAAAAACAAAAGAGTATAAAATTCTTACCTTTTGGAATAGCTTGCTTACTTTTGAGAGAACAGTTGCTTGAGAGAAAACTAGAAATTTATAGATACGGTAATTTTAAAAGAAATTCTGAAAGAGAAATTAGAATTTTATTTCGGATGGGGTATTTATAGAGTTCAAAAGTAGTAGGCTACAATTAAGCTTGAAATAGGATAATTGGTTAGTTTAGGCGGTAAAATGGTTGTTCATCATAACCTCTTGACAACAAGCAACTGTTATCCTACATGCACAAAGGCTTTGCCATCTAACGACCTCTTAATCAAACACGTAGTTAAGAAACTACGTAATCCGATAAATCTCTTCCAAGCTAATCAATAAAATCTTATATGGGATTTGCTAATCCCCTTTTTAAAGCCTTTTTAAGGAACTTAGCCTCAAAATCATTGATGTCACCTCAACATAAAATTCTTATTGAAGATATGAATTTATCGTTCATATCCAGAGAGATTAATCTCCATTAATTGTAAATATTAATCTGTTTTATTTCAATAGTTGTAGTTGATTGTTTGTTGAAGTAAATTTTATATATTTCTGGTTGAGTATGGACAATAGTCTTCCCCAGCTTTTGACTATTCAAGTCATAAGTTGTCCCCTGTTTTTGAGTATTTGCGTCAGTTTTTTATAACACACGACGCAAATGTTCATGTATTTGCGTTGGTTTTAGTAAAGACCCGACACAAAATCTATAAAAAAAATTAAAAATACAATACAATACAATACAATTAAATTATGGCAGTTTGAAATATATTAGTTAATTATAATATAGTATATTATTATTATTATTATTATTATTATCTAATATAATGTATATTGTATAGTATTATTATTATTATTATGTAATATATTAATATAAATAGTATATTAAAATAAAAAATTTCATGTATTTGCCTAGGCCCTTTTGAACACCTGACGCAAATGTTACTTTTATGCGTCGGGTGTTTAAAAGAACCAGTGCAAATGAATTAATGTTTTTATTTTATATTATTATTTACATTAATTTATTATATACCAATGTAACTTTAAATGAATATTTTACAGTCCTTGAAATTCGTTAATAATATATATTGTACTTATGAACTAAAAAATATTAATGATTAACTAAAAACCTACAATATATATCACATTTAATATATATATATAATAGTTTTAAGTACTAGTTACTTTTAGTTAATCACTATAATATATATTATTATGTTATGAATATATGAATTATACTTCTACATACATTAATATTTTTTTACCAATTTTTGAAATTAATCACTATAATATATGGTATTAATGAATTTCAATATGAGTAAAATATTAATTTTCTTTTATATTATTATCTAATACATTAACATAAATAGTATATTAAAATAAAAACTTTCATGTATTTGCCTCAGTCCTTTTAAACACCCGATGCAAATGTTGCTTTTATGCGTCGGGTGTTTAAAAGGATCGACACAAATGAATTAATGTTTTTATTTTATATTATTATTTACATTAATTTATTATATATCAATGTAACTTTAAATTAATATTTTACTTATATTGGAATTCGTTAATAACATATATTGTACTTATGAACTAAAAAATATTAATGATTAACTAAAAACCTACAATATATATCACATTTAATATATATATATATATATAATAGTTTTAAGTACTAATTACTTTTAGTTAATCACTATAATATATATTATTATGTTCTAAATATATGAATTATACTTCTACATACATTAATATTTTTTTACCAAATTTTGAATTAATCACTATAATATATGGTATTAATGAATTTCAATATGAGTAAAATATTAATTTTCTTTTATATTATTATCTAATATATTAATATAAATAGTATATTAAAATAAAAATTTTATGCATCGGTTGTTTAAAAGAACCGACGCAAATAAGTTAAAATAAAAAGTATATTAAAATAAAAACTTTTATGTGTCGGTCCTTTTAAGTACCCGACGCAAATGTTACTTTTATGCATCGGGTGTTTAAAAGAACCGATGCAAAATAGTTTAGTTTAATTACGAATATGATACTAATTGGGAAAAAATACATTTTAGTGCCTTTTTATTTCCATTGCGTGACATTTTTTCATTTGCGCTCTTTTTGAAGACAAACTCTTAATCCTTTTCATTTCCTTTGCCCTAAATCTTCACAAACTAGGTGCATACATTTCCATTTGCTTTTGTCAATCGATCAAGATACAAACTCTTCAGCTTTTGGCAAATTGGAAAATAAGTATTTCCATTTCTGTTTCTTGCGAATACAAGCTCTTCGGCTTCAGATTTGTTACAAGTGAAAGAGGTACTACGCGAACTGCGCGATTTAAATTATTTTTCTATTTTTTGTTTTAATGGAAATGTATATTGGAAGCTCAGTAGTGTTAAATGGAAGCTATGTTGTAGGGTTAAACATGTTGTTCTGCGTTTTTTCTGTTTTTGCTATTTTTCTGTTTCTGTGTTGTAGGGTTAAGCCAGTGTGTAAACTTATACCACTATGTGTTGGTAATAAATAATCTTTGTCGATTGAGAAATTGAAATGAAACTGCGATTTTCATTGGTGTCCTGTTTTTTTTTTAATACATAAATATTTTAAAGCCCTAGAGTATGTCTTGTGATATATGTATTATGTTTATGATATATGTGTTCTGTTCTGTCTTGTAATTGTAAATTTAATTCAAAGATTTCCTTTGGCACTACGAATGCACTATACCTGAAATTAAAATGGAAGCCCCAAAGTGTTTTCTAATGCACTATAATTCTTATATTATTAATTTATATTTTTAAATGTGATGTTTTTGACATTTTCTGTTCTACTTTGTAGTTTACAATTATCATGGACCACCGAAGTTCGAGTGAGTGACCTATTAAAAAAACTAGAGGTCCAACATCTTGCAAAAAATTGAAAGAAAAGTCTGCAAATAAACAAGTGCAGAAAGTTATTGAGTTTGATGATAATCTTGGTGTTCCCATTGGAACATATGCTGCTGCATTCAAGTTGTACATAGGAGCAGTAGTTAGAGTTCAAGTTGACATTAATATTCAGAGTTGGGATCTAGTCAGTGATGGACTAAAGGATACAATTTGGGAAGATATTAAGGTATGAATTGAAAAAAATATTTAGTTTTTTTAACATATATTACCGTTCTAATTTTATTACAAGTTTCTTATATGCATGATTTAACTATTTCATACTGAATGGAATATAATGGATGATGCGAGACGGAAGGACGTATTAAAATCTGCAAGGAAAATTTGGAGGGATTTCAAGTCAAGGTTAGTTTGTCGATACTTGCGTGTAGACAAGGACCCTTGCGAGAAATATGACTTCATAACTCGAGAGCAATGAGATAAATTCATTCATGATCATCAAAGTGAAGAATTTCAGGTATATTGTTTTGATATTTATATTATTATTGGTTTTTCAGATATGATTGTTTAATTTCACTGACTAGAACAAGGATCGTTCAATCATATTATTGTTTTATTTTTTAACAGACTAAAAGTGAAAAGGCACGTGAAAACCAGAAGTTTAATGACTATCCACATTATTTGGGAAGACTTAGATATGCAGGGAAAAAATCTAAGGGGATGGTTGATGACCCGATTGATTCTCTACCTTCGTTTGAATCAGTTAATTCATCAATTGTATCAAATAATCGAACTGTCGTAGTTACGATTGGATTCGAGTGAGAGTTAGGAAGAGGGATCAAGGTGAAGGTTATTATTTTACCAAGGACGAGACTAGGGATGTTGTTCAAAAAATGGTAAGAGTAATTTGTTCATTTAAAAATATTTATATTTATAGTTATGCTTAAAAGATTAATCATTAAATTGATTTTGGAATAGGTGGAATGGAAAGACAAAGCCTCCGAAGGTTCGTGGACTCCTTACGGGCATGATGACATTGTTACAGTGTATGCCATAGTCGCCAATTATGTAATGATTGTGACACTATATTTATGTTATGTTTTGATTAAATGATAATTTCTTTTATTATGTTTTATTTACTACGTTATATAAATGTTAACATAATAAATGTCCTTAGAAGAATGATACTAATTATATGGATTCAAGTATGTGACTTGAATATGAGATCATATAAGTATGTAATGTATCATTATTCTTAAATGTCCCTAGTCGAGTATTATTGTCAGTGGGACAACAATAATACATTGAGACTGTATGTGGATTAACTGATGACCATATCTCATTGGTCATAAATATATATGAGATATATTAAGTTGATACATAGATACATTTTAGAGAACATAGTACTGGACTGACCCACCATGAGAATTCTACATGCAACGTTATGCTATGTGTCATAAGTAATTCTCATAGTGACAATGATATAATGGTCCTTTGACCTGAAGTCATGACATTTCTACATAAGGAGTTATGCGTTTTGACATTATCAAAAGTCACCTTTAACCGGGTAGATGATAAAGGTGATTGTTGGATGCATAATGAGTTATGTAAGAAATGGGAATGATGTAGATGGAATTTAACCCTCCTATAAATTAGGGGAGATATCTATAGGCCTCTTGATTGAGTAAAACTATGAAATGTGTGGCCATGCTCAAATAGAGATTTGTTTCATATAGTTTACTCATTGATCAGGAAAATTGAGATTAAATTATGAAGAGGATGACACATCCATGCCTTGAATTTAATCTTAGATATCGTAGTTAAAAGAATTAAATTACATTGAAACATTGGTCACGAAAGGTAATGTCGAATCTATGACTTTATTATTACTTGGGTAACAGTGATGTATTACTAGATGCCACTCATTGTTTATAATTTTATAATATGATTTAAAATTATTACCAACGTAATAATAACCTACATACATACATACATATATATCAATTAGATTGATTTAAATGTCAATGATTTTAATATATCAAATAGATTGATTTAATCATGGCTTTAAATTACATACATACATACATATATATATATATATATATATATGTAATCCGTATGAAGTAGAGTCCTTTGGAAGGAAATACGAATATATATATATATTTATTTGTGCATATATATTAATTAAGTGAGACTTGATTAAATATATATCTAATAAATATAAAATTCGGATTTTAATTCTCCTAATTAGATTAGGTTTAGGAATTACTCTATAAAAGGCTATATATATGATATACCAACCATTCTCTCTAACCAACGTTTTACGTAGCCGCTCATAAGAGAGAGACTAGAGTTAAGAGAGATAGAAAAAAGAAATACAGATCATACAGCTAATACTGTAACTCTTCTTGTTCGGATCATAAGACGGTTCGTGGGTGTTCGTGGGGATACCGTAGAGACGCTGTCAAGTTGGATTGCGTTAGAGATTTGGAGATGATCAACACCTTCACCAAAGCTTCAAATTTGCACTTTTAATCGGTAAAATCTTAAACTATCTATATTAAATTGTTTCGCATAGATCCTTGGGTTTGGGTTTCGTTTTGCTTTATTTTAATCGTATTTTTCCACTGCGTTTGATGATAAGAAACCCAGCAGTGGTATCAGAGCTATATGCGAGACGTTAATATGAATTTATGTGTTTAATTGTATTCGATATATTTGATATATGTAGTTAATACAAGTTTACCGAAATTAATGTTGAATATATATGATATTCTGCATGTATAGATATTCTAGAATTACGTATTCTGATCATATTTGATACATGCTTATTGGGTATTCTGCATATTTGATATGTAAGTCGGGAGATGGGATGCAGGGATTATGAAGGATTATATGATTCTAGACATATAGGATATGTTTCAATTTTTGGAATTGTTTCAGAATTTCGTATATTAGAATTCATAGTCTCTAACGAAGGAATCCTTAGTCTCTGATAAAGGATTATCCTTAGTCTCTGATAAAGGAATCCTTAGTCTCTGATGAAGGAATTCTTAGTCTCTGATGAAGGAATTCTTAGTCTCTGATGACGTCATCTTTAGTCTCCGACAGGTTAATTGTAGTTTCTGATGACATCAGTCTTAGTCTCTGATGAAGGAATTCTTAGTCTCTGATGAAGGAATTCTTAGTCTCTGATGAAGGAATTCTTAGCCTCTGATGACATCATCTTTAGTCTCCGACAGGCTAAGTGTAGTCTCTGATGCCGTCAGCCTTAGTCTTCGACGAGCTAATGGGATTAGACTCCGACAGGCTAAGTGTAGTCTCTGGTGACGTCAGTCTTACTCTCCGACAGGCTAAGTGTAGTCTCTGGTGACGTCAGCCTTAGTCTCCAACAGGCTAAGTGTAGTCTTTGTTCATCCTTAGTCTTTGACAGGCTTAATAATTAGTCTCCGACGAGCTAATGGGATTAGTCTCCGATGAGCTAATGGGATTAGTCTCTGACAGGCTAAGTGTAGTCTCTGGTGA
>CM025787.1:2072857-2108255 GCA_014636745.2 Centella asiatica | reverse complement strand
GACGAGCTAAAGGGAATAGTCTCTGACGAGCTAATGGGATTAGTCTCCGACAGGCCTAATACGTAGTCCCTGACGAGCTTAGTCTCTGATAGAGAAAAATTGCACAATATAGATTGTGACTTGTAAAAGTTTTTTTCCAGGGGCCTCCCGACCCTTAGGACCATGGCAAAGGGGGGTGCCCCCATGACCCCCTGCCGTAGCGCACGATTGTCGTGTCCCCAAATATGGTTTAATGATTTAAAAATTAATTAAAATATATATTTTTAATTGTTTAAATCATGATATTATGTGCTTATTATGATATGCATGGTGCACCGTTATGGCCTTACAATCCATAGGTTAGTGGTTTTGGTTTTGAAATACGGCTTGCATGTCATGCCTTCTCTTATAGCTGGATGTAATATTCTCTTCTCATCTTACTCCCCTCAAATGTAACTCGAGGTTTCTTTCTATAATGTAATGTACAACATAGAATATTTTAGTATAGGTTTCATTATTATGTAATCTCTAAAGATGACCAGTAAAAGATGGAGATAAGGAAATGGATGAATGCAAACGGAGTTTTAAGAAAGCTTCCATGTTTGAAGATCAATTACCACATTAGACTGACCTTCAATCTTTTCATTAGCTTGGAAAGATTGGCATAGGATTTGGCCATAACTGTGTCACAATTAATTTTGCACTTTATTTATGCTTATATATGATATAATGAATAAATGTGCATGTTTAAAAGTTATAGTTGGTGAGATCTAATTTAATTAATAAAATCCCTCATAAAATCATTAAGTCTAAAACAGATGCCTTCCAATGATTAACACTCATCAAGGCCTTGATCAATGGATGTAGGTTTGCCAAAGCAAAGTACCCCATTTATCTTAGCATGGTGCGATAGGACAATTGTGATATCCAAACTGTTAAAATTGGGCTTGACTTAACTAGGCTATCACAATAGAATTGTGGGTTTAGTGGCATAGAGTTTGTATAAGTTCATTAATTGAGCTTGAACAAATGTTGTTCAACAAACTATCCAAGAGTTATATATGATATAATTGACAAAGTGCTGTCTACCTAAATAATTATGTTTTGAGTGATTAGCCAAAGCTAACTTAGGGCATAATGAAATATGGATCTTGGCTCACTATAAATATTTAAAAGAAATAATTCCGAATTAATGGTGAAGGCTATTAATTTGAATAAAATAGTGGGAGGTATATTTTTGAATGTGCCATTATCAAAACATAACATTAAAATTTCTGCAAATTTACTTATTAATTTTGCATTTATGAATTTTAGATATTAATGGCAAACAACAACAATAGTAGCCTTTCACTGCGATCAGTCCTTGAGAAGGAAAAACTGAATAGGATTAATTTCCTAGACTGGCATAGGAATTTGAGGATTGTCCTCAAGCAGGAACGCAAGCTCTATGTCCTGGATGGACCAATTCCTGTTGCACCAGCTACCACTGCACCACGTACAGAGCAGAATGCTTACAAGAAGCATCAAGATGATGCTCTGGATATGGGCTGCCTTATGTTAGCAACCATGAACCCTGAGCTTCAGAAGCAACATGAGTTGATGGATGCTTATGACATGATTGAACATCTTAAGAAGTTGTTCGAGGGGCATACTCGACATGAGAGGTATGATACGAGCAAAGCATTGTATCATTGTAAGCAGGGTGAACATGATCCAGTCAGTCCACATGTTCTGAAGATGATTGGGTATATTGAGTACCTAGATAGGTTGGGCTTTCCACTCACTCAGGAGGCTCAAACTGATCTTGTCTTACAATCTGTGAACAATAGCTATTCTCAATTTGTCATGAATTACCTCATGAACGAGATTGAGAAACCACTTACTGAGTTGTTGAGCATGTTGAGAACTGCTGAAAACAACATGAAAAAGGCAGGACCCTCTCCCATATTGATGGTGAAAAAGGGGAATGCCAAAGGAAATGGAAAAGGCAAAAAGAAGAAGATGGGATCTAAATCTATCGCCAAATCCAAATCCAATAAGGCTTTGAAGCCTAAAGGTGGGATAACTAAAGAAGGTAATTGTCACTTCTGTGGAAAGCCTGGACACTGGAAAAGGAATTGTCATGCTTACCTAGAAGATCTAAAGAAGAAAAAAGGAAGTAGGACTTCCGATTCAGGTATATATGTTATAGAAGTCAATTTATCTACTTCTATATCTTGGGTATTTGATACTGGTTGTGGTTCTCACATTTGTGTAAATGTGCAGGAACTGCGAAGGAGTAGACCAATGACTAAAGGCAAGGTGGACCTACGCGTTGGAAATGGAGCAAGAGTTGCTGCATTAGCTGTAGGAACTTACCATTTGTCTTTGCCCACTGGGCTAGTATTAGAACTTGAAGACTGTTATTATGTGCCTGCTATAAGCAGGAATATTATTTCTGTTTCTTGTTTGGACAAGAAAGGTTTTTCGTTTATAATAAAGAACAACAGTTGTTCCTTTTATTTAAATGAAATGTGTTATGGTGTAGCACAATTGTTTAATGGTCTTTATGTTCTTGATTTACAAATGTCCATCTATAATATAAATACTAAACGGCTAAAATCAAAAGATTCTAATCCGACTTATCTCTGGCATTGTCGTTTGGGCCACATCAGTAAGAAACGCATATCCAAACTCCATAAAGATGGGTATTTGGACTCATTTGATTTTGAATCATATGATGTATGCGAGGCTTGTTTGTTAGGCAAAATAGCTAAAGCACCTTTCACTAGATATAGTGAACGGGCTAGCGATGTATTAGGCCTCATACATACTAATGTATGCGGACCCATGAGTTTGCAAGCTAGATCTAGATTTTATTACTTTATTACATTTACTGATGATTTCAGTAGATATGGATATGTGTATCTTATGAAACACAAATCTGAATCTTTTGAAAAGTTCAAAGAATTCAAAAATGAAGTACAAAACCAATTTGGCAAAAGTATAAAAGTCATCCGATCAGATCGAGGTGGTGAATACATAAGCCAGGAATTTGATAATCTTCTTAAAGAGTGCGGTATTATATCACAACTCACTCCACCAAGAACACCACAATGGAATGGTGTGTCTGAAAGGAGGAATCATACGTTGTTAGACATGGTACGATCCATGATGAGTTATACAGATCTTCCGATAAGCTTCTGGGGTCATGCCCTAGAAACTGTTGCTTTGATACTTAATCGTGTTCTTACAAAGACAGTTCAAAAGACACCATATGAGATGTGGACTGGGAAATGTCCTAGTATGTCTTTTTTGAAGATTTGGGGATGCGAAGCATATGTAAAGCGTCTAGCTTCTGACAAGCTCGAACCTAAATCTAATAAGTGTAATTTTGTGGGATACCCTAAAGAAACAAAAGGGTATTATTTCTACAAACCTTTGGAGAACAAAGTGTTTGTTGCTCGCACTGGAGTTTTCCTAGAAAGAGAATTTTTCTCTAAAGAAAACAGTGGGAGGCATGTAGAACTCGAAGAAATTCAAGAACCACAACATACCAATGAACCTGAGATGGAACATGAGTAGGAGCCACAAGTTGTTGTGGAAACTGAACCTGCTCAAGTAACACAAGCTCCTCGTAGATCTGGTAGGACACGCCATGAGCCTGAAAGATATTATGGATATCTTATCACTCAAAGTGGCGAAGTAATGCTCATAGATGATGATGAGCCTACTTCCTATCAAGAAGCTATGAACGGACCTTAGTCTGAGAAATGGCTTGAAGCCATGAAATCTGAGATGGACTCCATGTATGCTAACCAAGTGTGGACTTTGGTTGACCCACCTGAAGGGGTAAAACCAATTGGGTGCAAGTGGGTTTTCAAGAAGAAAACTGACATGGATGGTAATGTACAAACCTATAAAGGGCGATTGGTAGCAAAAGGTTTCAAACAAGTTCAAGGTGTTGACTATGATGAGATTTTTTCTCCAGTAGCCATGGTTAAATCCATCAGGATCTTACTTGCTTTTGCAGCTTTTCATGACTATGAAATCTGGCAGATGGATGTCAAAACAGCTTTCCTAAATGGAAATCTTCTTGAAGATGTGTATATGACACAACCCGAGGGTTTTATCACTCTAAAGGATGCTGGAAAGGTATGTAAGCTACAAAGATCCATTTATGGATTAAAGCATGCATCTTGGAGCTGGAATCTTCATTTTGATGAAGCAATCAAAGAGTTTGGCTTTATCAAGAATGAAGATGAACCTTGTGTTTACAAAAGGTTTAGTGGGAGCTATATTGTATTCTTAGTATTATATGTCGATGACATATTACTAATTGGGAATGACATTCCTTCCTTACAAGCAGTCAAGACATGGTTGGGAAAATGTTTCTCTATGAAAGACTTGGGTGAAGCAACTTATATTCTAGGTATCAAGATCTATCGAGATAGATTGAGAAAGATGTTTGGCTTAAGTCAAAGTACATACATTGATAAAATGTTGAAATGGTTCAGCATGCAAGATGCTAAGAGAGGTTATATACCCATGTCGCATGGAGTAACGCTCTCTAAAGCTCAATGCCCTAAATCACAATATGATAAGGATCGCATGAGTAAGATTCCTTATGCTTCGGAAATTGGATCTATCATGTACGCAATGTTATGTACGCGTCCTGATGTTTCGTATGCTTTGAGCATGACGAGCAGATACCAGTCAAATCCAGGTGAACGTCACTAGACAGCAGTCAAGAATATCCTAAAATACCTCAAAAGGACTAAGGATGCATTCTTGATATATGGAGGTGAAGAGGAACTGGCAGTAAATGGTTACACTTATGCTAGTTTCCAAACTGACAACGATGACTATAAGTCACAGTCAGGTTACGTGTTTTGCCTTAATGGTGGAGCTGTGAGCTAGAAAAGTTCAAAGCAAGAGACAGTTGCCGATTCTACAATAGAGGCTGAGTATATTGCTGCTTACAATGCAGCAAAGGAGGCTATATGGATAAAGAAGTTCATTACTGAACTTGGTGTTATTCCTTCGATTGTTGATCCAGTAGATCTCTACTGTGATAACAATGGTACCATTGCACAATCGAAAGAACGTAGATCTCACCAACGATCCAAGCATATACTTAGGCGCTTTCATCTCATTCGAGAAATTATCAAGAGAGGTGATGTACATATTTGTAGAATATCGACAGAAGAAAATGTTGCAGACCCACTGACCAAAGCTTTGTCGCAGCAGAAGCACGAAGGTCACACTATTGCTATTGGTATTAGATACATGAGTGACTGGCTCTAATGCAAGTGGGAGATTGTTAGAGTGTATGCCCTAGTGGCCAATAATGTAATGATTGTGACACTATATTTATGTTATGTTTTGATTAAATGATAATTTCTTTTATTATGTTTTATTTACTGCGTTATATAAATATTAACATAATAAATGTCCTTAGAAGAATGATACTAATTATATGGATTCAAGTATGTGACTTGAATATGAGATCATATAAGTATGTAATGTATTATTATTCTTAAATGTCCCTAGTCGAGTATTATTGTCAGTGGAACAACAATAATACATTGAGACTAGTATGTGGATTAACTGATGGCCATATCTCATTGGTCATAAATATATACAAGATATATTAAGTTGATACATAGGTACATGTTAGAGAACATAGTACTGGACTGACCCACCATGAGAATTCTACATGGAGCATTATGCTATGTGTCGTAAGTAATTCTCATAGTGACAATGATGTAATGGTCATTCGACCTGAAGTCATGACATTTCTACATAAGGAGTTATGCGTTTTGACATTATCAAAAGTCACCTTTAACCGGGTGGACGATAAAGGTGATTGTTGGATGCATAATGAGTTATGTTAGAAATGGGAATGATGTAGATGGAATTTAACCCTCCTATAAATTAGGGGAGATATCTATAGGCCTCTTGATTGAGTAAAACTATGAAATGCGTGGCCATGCTCAAATAGAGATTTGGTTCATATAGTTTACTCAATTATCAAGAAAACTAAGATTAAATTATGAAGAGGATGACACATCCATGCCATGAATTTAATCTTAGATATCATAGTTAAAAGGATTAAATTACATTGAAACATTGGTCACAAAAGGTAACGTCGAATCTATGACTTTATTATTACTTAGGTAACAATGATCTATTACTAGATGTCGCTCACTATTTATAATTTTATAATATGATTTAAAATTATTGCCAACGTAATAATAACCTACAGGGTCACACACAAAGAACATTCGTCAAGGAGATATAATTTAAATGTCAATGATTTTAATATATCAATTAGATTGATTTAATCATGGCTTTAAATTACATATATATATATATATGTAATTTGTATGAAGTAGAGTTCTTTGGAAGGAAATACGAATATATATATATATATATATATATATATATATATTTATTTGTGCATATATATTAATTAAGTGAGACTTGATTAAATATATATCTAATAAATAAAAAATTTGGATTTTAATTCTCCTAATTAGATTAGGTTTAGGAATTACTCTATAAAACGCTATATATATGATATATCAACCATTCTCTCTAACCAACGTTTTACGTAGCTGCTCATAAGAGAGAGACTAGAGTTAAGAGAGATAGAAAAAAGAGATACAGATCATACAGCTAATACTGTAACTCTTGTTGTTCGGATCGTAAGACGGTTCATGAGTGTTCGTGTGGATACCGTAGAGACACTATCCAGTTGGATTTCGTTAAAGATTTGGAGACGATCAACACCTTCACCAAAGCTTCAGATTCGCACTTTTAATTGGTAAAATCTTAAACTATCTGTATTAAATTGTTTCGCATAGATCCTTGTGTTTGGGTTTCGTTTTACTTTATTTTAATCGTATTTTTCCGCTGCGTTTGATGATAAGAAACCTAACAGACATATTATCACGTGCGCTTGGAAAGAAGGAGCATGGCGAGCGTGTAAGAGGGATTGGAGGAACAGTGCGCATGAAAGATGTATTCGGGACGAACACAGGCAAGTCCCATAAAGGCGTAATATCAATGGATGAGTTGTCTACGATAACTCAAGAAATTGAAAGCAAAGCGGGCAATCAAGTTCGGGAGGAGAACCAAACTCAAATGAATGAAATGAATATGACATACAAAGACCAGATTGGTTCACTGTATGCTCAGATTGTGGTCATCTTCAATCACATGAGCCAGATGGGAATGCCTATGCCCCAACTTATCCAAACAAAGTTGATTTTGTTGGTTCCTATAATATAATTTCTTATTAAATTTTTAATCAACTTGACTATTTATATAGTGTCCTCGACAACAAGGAAGTGTTAAATGCGGCTACTATGTTATGAGGTACATGTATGACATTGTCAAGTTACATCAACGGGCTCCATATACAAAATGGACTAAGGTATATTGTTTTTAATTATATGCGTGAAATTAACTATTTCAATCTAATAACAAAGTACCTTGTATATTGGTTTTAATTATATGCTTAATTGTTTCTTTTTTATAATATTCTACAGGGTTTGAGTGCAAAAGAGTCATATACTCAGTTTGATATAGATCAAATTAGAGACCTGTTTGTAGAATTTTTTATGAGTCATTGTATGTGACCTTTGCATATTTGAACAGTTTGTACATTTTGACAGTTTGTAAATATTCCTGTTTTGAACAGTTTGTAAATTTGGATTTGTATATATTCTTGTTTTGCAAATATTGAAGTGGTTGAATTTTGTACTATTTTGGCATTAGCATGTATTCTTTTTAATGTACAAATTGGATATTTTAGTTTTAAAATGAAAATTTTTTAAAAAAAACCAATCATTTGCGTCGGTTGTTTTAAAAGAATGATGCAAATAGAAGTCATTTGCGTCGGTTCTTTTAACAGAAGACACAAATAGATTAAATTATTTTTAAAATGAATCTTTATCAAACAATAATTTGTGTCGGGTTTAGTTAAGAACTGACGCAAATGATTCTATAATTTGCGTCGGTTCTATTAAAAGTGCAACGCAAATAGATTAAATTATTTTTAAAATAAATTTTTATCAAACAATAATTTGCGTTGGGTTTAGTTAAGAACCGACACAAATGACACTATAATTTGCATCAATTCTTTTAAAAGTGCAACGCAAATTGATTAATTCATTTTTAAAATGATTTTTTTATAACCAATCATTTGCGTTGGTGTCTTGAAGAACCGACACAAATGAGTCTATTATTTGCGTCGGCTTTGTAAAGGTTCAATGCAAATGATTGTTTTTTGCGTCATGTCATTAACCGATGCAAAATAGCATGCATATTTGTGTCTCCGCCATATGCATCTCCTCTTAACCGATGCAAAATAGGTTAATTAACCGACGCATATGATCAGTTTTGTACTAGTGATTCCAAGAAATGCCAACAAAGTATCAATGAGCAAAAGAACAAGTACTTTTTACAGGGCATCAGTGAGAAGAATCCATGAGGGGAAGCCTAAAAATACTGTGTCAGGGGATGACTTTGTCAAAGGGAGCCATCAGGGGAACCTGTAGGGGATGACCTCGTCAGGGGAACCCGTCAAGGGAACTCATCAGGGGATGAACCCCTCAAGGGAACTTATCACGGGATGAACTCGTTAGGGGATGGCTATATGTCACTTTGGCGATAGCATATCCTCTGACAAGTTTGGTAATGGCTATAAGTCACTTTTGGTGATAGCATATCTTCCAACGACTTTGGTGAGGACTATAAGTCACTTTGGCAATATCATATCTTCCGACGAGTTTGGCGATGGCTAAAAGTCACTTTGGTGATAACATATTTGCTAACGACTTTGGTGATGACATTGATTACCCGACGAGTTTGGCGATAACTTGGATCGATCAACGAGTTTGGCGATGACTTGGATTGCCCGACAAGTTTGGCGACGACAAAAGATCAACTCGTCAAGGGAAACCCACCAGTGGATACAAGAAGGTCATAACATCAGTGGATAATGAAGCACTACTAAAGTCTCCATCAGGGCTTGACATCAGTGGACAACGAAGCACTGATCAAGTCTTTATCAGGGCTTGACTTCGGTGGATAATAAAGCACTAATCAAGTCTGTATCAGGGCTTGACTTTGGTGGATAATGAAGCACTGATCAAGCCTCCATCAGGGGTTGACATCGGTGGATAATGAAGAACTAATCAAGTTGCCATCAGTAACTTGCCATTAGTGGATCCAGAAGCACTGATCAAGTCTCTATCAGTGCTTGACATCAGTGGATAGTTATGACCTAATCCACAGGTCATTAGGACTTACATGCAAATCATTGGTAGTTGGCACGAAAGCAAGGGGTATATCTAGAAAGATATTCCTTGAAGTTTGGTTATCCAATAACAACTCTCGAACATTACATACATGTACAACAAGGGATGAAATAGAAGCAACAAAAGCCAATAGCAGTTTGACACACCACTTCGAAAGGACCTTGATGTGATATATTGCGGTTATGTTGAGAAAGCAGCAAGAACACCAAGTTTTAAAACAACTATTTTAACTTGAATGTCTGTGTATTCATCTTAATTTCGTTAATGTTTTTTTTTGGTTGTGGTAGCTATTCTAACCTGTGCAACGTAAGTTTTAAAGGAGCAAAATGTTTGTAGTGTTTGTATTCAACCCCCCCCCCCCCCCCCAACCCTCTACAAACACTTGAGCTTATTTTGTTCTAACATAGGTCCTTCCTTAAGGTTGTCAGCATATTGGAAATCAGTTGATTCCAAATGCAAGAACATTCTTCTCTTCCATAAGAAGTACTCTTCCCTCTTGAGCATCGAAATTTTGACATTGCCATCCTTCTGTCCCATCTTTTCATCTATTGATTGGTTTTTTAATCAATAGGCTCTGATACTAATCTTTTGTCTCATAATATGGTTTGTAAGGGGTGGGGGGTGTGAATAGAAACAACAAAATTCTATCAAACTTTGTGAGTTAAGTGAATATATTGAATTAAAAGTTACGGAATTGACTGAATTTAATATGTCATAAGTACTTCAGAACTTTTATTAATCAATGACAGATTACAAAAGCTCATCGGTTTGAATGACTAGCTTCAAACAATCTATGTTGATAATAACAGTTGCACTACAAAATATGAATTCTAGTTTTTCTCAAGTTTATGAAAACTTGCTACACTCTCTGTAAGTTTATTACAACTACTATATAATTTGAGATAATATTTATTCTAGTGTTTTCATATATCAGTGATCTTATGGTTGTATCTGTGATAATTATCTCAGCTGCTCCATGTTTCTATTTACAAACATAGCTCCCTTGTTCTCCGAGCTTCTTCATTGAGTTGCCTCCAAAAATATCTCTGATATTCTTTGATAATTGCAGCTCTGTCACATAACTTCTTCTTTTTGCATGACCTTCCTTGCACGCCAACCTATTATGTAACATCTCTGGTGTATCAGCACACCAGCTCCCTTAATTTCCTCTTGGAGTTCCCATATCTCTGGTGTATCACCACACCAGCTCCCTTAATTTCCTCTTGGAGCTCCCATAATAAGTTATATCTGTAGTGAATAACTTATCTTTATGAGTTTCCTAGTTTTTGATTGGACCAGCTTCTATATTTCGTAGACAACAGAGTGATCAAAATTTAAAAAGTTCACAATTATTATTTTCAAAATTAATTACGATGAGTTGTACATCCTTTTCTTTTCAAATTAATAACATTTGGTGTTCTGTAATTAAATGAACTTTTTTGATTCATCGCATAAATCTGGAATAATTATTTTAATTAAATTAAAAATATTCCCAATTTCTCTGGATGCGACAGTTGGCGACTCCATTGGGGATGAATTAAAAAAAAAGATGGCTTAGGCTACAATTTTTTGTGCAATGCCACACTATTGTGAATATTAATATATTAATTAAATAAATTTCAGTTATGCCTATGTATTTGTATTTATGTATGTTGTCCTAATAAGACAACCTAGAACTTGTAGAAGAGAGGTTCAATACAAGTTCTATAAATATTTTTGCATTCTTTTTCTTTAAAATAATATAACTTGAGGAATAAAAAGAACAAGACAAATTTATAAACAAATTCTTCTACTGATTAATAAATGGTTACAAATTCTAACAATCATAAATCGATTGTCAGCTTCAATTTTTTGTACTATAGATATACAAACCAATAGATTTGTACAACTTCTTGTATCTCTGTAAATTCAATTATAGCTTTTCATTATGAATCGTAATTCAGCTTCTAATCCTATTCGATAATATAATTCTATGTACTATCTGAATAGTAAGTAACTCTAATTCAAAAAATAGGAAAAATAATTCTAGTATCTTTCCTAACCAGCTTAGTCTTCAACACAACTTCTTTGTCCATGTCAAAATCAACTTCTAGTTGAATTAGAATTTTTTACTCCATTAGAGAATAATCTTCACTTTAGTCTCTTATGACTTCAACAATACTCTTTGGTAGAGTAAAGCTTATTCTCCTATAGACTTAGCTTATTCTCCGATAGGCTTAATCTTTAGTCTCCGATAGGCTTAGCTTAGTCTCTGATAGGCTTAGCCTTAGTCTCCGAAAAGGTTAACTAACTTCAATAAATTTTCAGTCTCTGGTAATTAGTCCTTGATAGACTAAACATAATTCCTGACTTTGTTAAATTCTCCAATGCAGTTCTCGTAGTCTTTTACAATATAATTTAAATCACTCTCTTACAAAAATATATATTACAAAAATTAGAAAGCAAATTACTAGCTATAAAAACTCAATTGCTATAAACTAGCACTAACTGTACATTTGCAATTCTAAGTATTCTAAGCATAATCATCATCAAATATTATAAAACCTGATAATCTCCCCTTATTTATGATTATTAAAGTGATAAACATAAATCAAGGCTGATGATAATGTCAAAACTCAAAATTTTAAGAATTACTCAAAACAAAAATTTAAAGAATGTATTAATTATAATGTACCTGAACTAAGATCTTTGATCTTAAAAATCAGCTCCACCAAGTCTGACTTCAAAATAATAATAATAATAATTTAACTCCATTTCCTCAATTGTTCCTTCATCTTGATTTCTTTAAATTTTCCTTCTTGCATCTTTGTGAACTTAATCTCATATTCATCACCAGAATTCTCGAGTAAAGTAATGAATCCTTCAAGTTCAGTTAAACTCACCTTGTTGATTTGTTTGTCATAGTTAACGAAAATCATATTTCCATGAAAATTCTCATAATATAGTCCAAAAGGAATGGATTACACTTGTGGCAGCTTGAATAATTTCTCCATCTCTTCAAGTTTTTTCTGGATATGTTTTCTAAAATCTGAATTTAGTTAAGAATTCTCTAGAATAACAGTCAACAACCATTCCAAATCTTTAAAAGACATCATCTCTAGGATTGGCTTATTTACACGCATAATCTCTCCATCCTTTTAAGTGATTTTGAGATATTACTTGCCATCTTTATTCAAATCAATGTTAATGACCTCAACACTCTTCTTGAAAGCTTCCTTGATCTTAGATGTGTCGGCCATTCCAATCCTATAGATTCTACTACCTGGAACTAATTTGGATGGTTGAATGTTAATCCTAGTTACCAAAGTAGTTTTTGGATCGTTTGCAATTTCACTCTCCAAAGTCTGAGCTTCATTTAACAGTGGTTGTCTTCTTGCTTTTCTTTCACCCTGCTCTATTTCTTTATTTCTTTTACATGTTTTTGCAAACTTCTGAGCACTAGACTTTCTTGTTACTGCTTTCTTTTTTTCTTCTTATTCCTCTCTAGCTACTGCCATCTCGTCCTCTGTTTGAAGTTGCTGAGCATATAATACATCAACTTGTACCAATTTCTGCTATTGAGGATAAACATACTCTACCTTTCCATCAATTATAACTTCTACAGGTTTAGGAAGTGAGTAGTCTTCATGGTGTCTCCTAATAGCTTGGGTTGTAATGCTTAAGTAGGCTTTTTTTTCTTTGGAACTTCAACCAAAATACCTTTGACTTTGTCCTTTTTGATAGGGGCTTTTGCAGAAGTAGCTTCCAAGTCAGCTTGAATACCAGACTTAATGGTTGCATCAATCTCTTTATTAGCTTCTTGAATTTTGGTAAGCTCAACCATCAAGCTAGCTAAGCTTGAATCCTCAGCAACAACTTTAGCATCAGTTCTGGTCTGACTACTCTCCCCCTTTTTGACATCAGCATCCTGAGGTGAAGGAGAAGAAGTAGCTAGAGAAGGTATCAAACAAATAAAAAGTTGTTAGAGGCCTTGAATGCCATCTGAAAGTTTGGATTGAGCGTGCAGGATGGACTGCACATTGGATTTAAGTGCTTGAAGTGTCCTCTTAACGTTAGAATGCCTTGAAGTTATATAGCTGGCTCATCCAAAGTGTTGGTGAAGCTTGCATCTAGCCAAGCATCCACATTTTCTTTAATATTCTTTGCAAGCTTAGGTTTATTTGTAGTTCAGGTCTTCAATGTTGAGATTCTGTTTTGTTGTTGTTGAAGACTATATTATACTTCGATGTCTTTATTAGATATGTCTGCTAGCAATTGAAATGATGCATCCTCTGGTTCAGAGCTTCTCTCAACTTCTTCTGATGTTTAATTGTGTTGTTGTTGGAGCAGAAGAAACTTGAGCTTCTATGGAGGTGGATGGTGTAGGGTTTCGACAGATAAAATGCAGTGAAAAAAAAAACGATTTAAAATAAATCAAAACCTTAATCCGAGGATCCATGCAAAACAATTTAATATAGATGGTTTAAGATTTTACCGATTAGACCTACAGAATCCGAAGCTTTGATGACGGTGTTGAACGTCTCCGAATCATTAATGCAATCCAATTGGACGGCGCCTCTACGGTATCCACACACTAGTACAAAAACTGTCATATGCGTAGCCTTATTTGTGTCAGTTGTTTAATAGAACTATCACATATAGTAGCGCAGTGGCATTGTCGTAAATAAAAGAAAAAGTATTTGCATCGGTTCTTTTAAAGGACCGACGCAAATTGTATGAAAATATTTAAAAAATAAATTAGTTCAACATTTTTGTCGCTTAGTATAAAACGCCGACGCAAATAGTTTTGATTATTTGCGTCAGTTTTTTTAAAGAACCGATGCAAAATATGTATAAATAATTAAAAATAAATTAAAAAAGAATTTGCGACGCTTGTTTTAAAGAATCAACGCAAATGGTTTGGAGAATTTGCATCACTTCTGATAACGGACCGACGCTAAATCTTTAAAAAAAATTAGAAAATAAATTAATAACGAATTTGCGTCTCTTATTTTAAAGAATCGACGCATATTCTCTAATATTAGTAAGTTAGATCTCTATTCTCGAACTCCAGTGTCATATTATATTCTTTCTGAGAGAAAGCTTCTCCTAGTGCCTTTTTTACTTCGGCCCAATATTCTGAACTCTCTTTTCCCAAAAGAAAAAAGTACATAGGTTATAACTTTTGCTGCGTTGGGTTCGTAAGAGAGGAGGGATAGGTTACGTAATTCGTCTTGGGCGGGTTACTTGGCTGGGTTTTGTAGGTTTCTTTCTTCGGTCCGGCCCGACAGGCTGCTTTGTACTGTAAGTCATTGTTAATTAAAATAATACATTTATTATATGCTTATTTAAAATATCAGTATGTATGCTCAAACTATTATGTGTATGCATCTGATTTTATCTATACAATTGTTGTGCTTACTTAGTTATACATGGATCGTCAAACATGCATGTACAATATATTGCGTGCTGATGACACATATGTCAAAAGGGTTAACGAGTTTATTACATGTGCGGTTGAACACCAAAAACGCAGAAAGGAACAGGGAAAAGAAGCCTTCGTGGTAATTTAAAAAAATATTCTAGCGCGGAGACAGTGAGTGAACATTTATTTCGTTGGGGGTTTTAAGAAGGGTTATACGAAGTGGATTTGGCATGGTGAGGGAATAGACTCTGATATGACTAGTAGCTCAAGGTTGAATTATGTAACCGAGTGCGATAAATCGGTCAATAATGACAAAAATGATGTGGAAATTGATAGGGTGGAAGATATGATACAAGATCTGCAAGACCATATGATGCCACAACCGGATATATTTGAGAGCTTGGTCTGCGATTCTAAGAAACTTTTGTATCCCGGATGCAGCGACGAGTTGACAAGGTTGTCAACAACTTTGAAGTTGTGCAAGTTGAAAGTCAAGAATGGATGGAGTGATAAGAATTTTACAAAATTGTTAAAACTTTTACGAGAAATACTTCCGGTGAATAACGAGCTTCCCACTTCCACGTACGAGGCAAAGAAGATGTTGTGTCCTATAGGTATGGACGTGAAGAAGATACATGCATGTCCAAATGACTGTGTGTTGTTTCGAAATGAGAATGAACATTTACACACATGTCCTAAGTGTGGAGCATCTCGGTACAAGTGGGAGAGTAATGATTTTTCTAAGGATGATAAAAAAAGGGCTCCTAGCAAGGCGATTTGGTATTTACCTATAGCGCAACAATTCAAACGCCTATTTGCAAATGCAAAAGATGCAAAACATTTAAGGTGGCATGCGGAAGGGAGGAAATCAGATGGGATGCTTAAATACCCGAGTGACTCTCCACAATGGAGAACCATTGATTATAAGTTTCCTGAATTTGGTGGAGAAGTTAGGAATCTACGACTTGGACTTTGTACGGATGGGATGAATCCTTATGGCACTCTAAGCTGTCAACATAGCACATGGCCAGTTCTTTTGGTGATTTATAATTTCCCTCCTTGGTTGTGTATGAAGCACAAGTATATTATGTTGTCCTCGTTAATCAAAGGGCCTAAACAACCTGGGAATAACATATATGTTTATCTTCAGCCGCTTCTTGAAGATTTAAAACTTTTGTGGGGGTAAAGGTGTTTCAGTCTTTGATGCAAATACTCAAATGGATTTCACATTACGCGCAATGTTATTTTTCACCATAAATGACTTTCCTGCTTATGGAAACTTGTCAGGGTACACTATCAAAGGAGCTAAAGCATGTCCAATTTGTGAAAATGCTACTATTGACCATCGTCTAAATAATTGTAAGCAAAATGTGTTTATGAGTCACTAAAAATTTCTTCCCTGTGATCACCCTTATCATAAGATGAAAAAGGCTTTTGATGGACATATCGAGACTCGAGAAGCCCGTTTGTCTTTAAATGGGAAAGAAGTCTTTGAGCGGGTTAAGGATATTGATGTTGTATTTGGAAAGTTGTATCAACCTCCTAAGAAGAAGAATCATTGGAAGAAGAGATCCATATTTTGGGATCTCCCATATTGGGAACACATACAAGTTAGGTATTGTCTTATTTTTATGCATATTGAGAAAAATGTTTGTGATAGTATTGTTGGGACATTGTTGAATATATTGGGAAAGACAAAGGACGAGATCAAAGTCAGAAAAGATATGAAAGAAATGAGTATATGACTAGAGTTAGCACCGCAAAAATCAGAGAAGCATACATATCTACCTCCAGCTTGTTATACTTTGTGAAAAAAAAGAAAATAGATTTTTGTAAGTGTTTGATTGGTGTGAAGGTTCCATATGGATATTCTGCAAACATCAAAAGGTTTGTGTCGATGAAGGATTTGAAACTGCTGGGTATGAAGTCACACTATTGTCATGTGTTAATGCAACAGCTATTACCAATTGCAATTCGAGGGATATTGTTGAATCACGTGAGACTTGTTGTTATGAAACTTTGTTTTTTCTTCAATTCCATCTGCAGCAAGGTGATTGAACCTATCACATTGGATAAATTACAAGATGATATTGTTGTCACACTATGTCAGTTTGAAATGTATTTTCCACCTTCATTTTTTGACATTATGGTACATTTAGTTATTCATTTGGTTAGAGAGATTAAGTTATGTGACCCAGTATATTTGCGATATATGTATCCTTTTGAGAGATTCATGGGTATATTGAAAGGATATGCGAGGAACCGATATCAGCCGGAAGCTAGTATAGTTGAAGGATATTCAGTTAAGGAGGCTATTGAATTTTACACAGACTATTTAGCAGCTGTCAATCCAATTGGAATTCCGAAATCTCGTCACGAGGGAAGACTTCATGGTGAGGGTACATTGGGATCCAAATGGATCTCTCCTGGGTGTGAACTGTGCGATAGAGCGCGTCTCTATGTCCTTTAACACATGACTGAAGTTCATCCTGACTTATATTATCATGTAAATTTGATTAGGAGGCTGAATTTTTCAAAAAGTGGCATTTGGGTCACAACTGAACATAATCGCTCATTTGTTTGATGGTTTAAAGACCATGTAATGTGCCAGTTGTCAGATACACCAAATGTCGTTTCTAATACGATAAAATGGGTAGCATATGGCCCCAACACGCTTGTTCAATCTTATGAAGGTTATGATGTTAATGGATATACTTTTTACACCCAGCGTCAAGATGGAAAGAGCACTATGCAAAATAGTGGGGTTACTGTGGAAGCTTCAACAATAGAATTTTGTAGAAGCAAATCTTCAGGATTGAAAGATGTGAAAAACTCATACTATGGAGTGATTGAAGATAGTTGGGAGCTTGAGTACCGAGATTTCAAGGTTGGTCTCTTTCGTTGTAATTGGATTGATATGCGACGTGGTATTAGAAAGGATGACTTAGGATTTACTTTGCTAGATTTTAGTCAGTGGGGTCATGTGGACGACCCATTTGTACCCGCAACGCAAGTAAAACAAGTATTTTATATCCAAGACCCCGCTGATCCTAAGTGTTCAATTGTTGTTCAAGGCAAGAGAAATATTCTTGGTATTGATGATGTTGTTGATGAAGACGAGTGTAACCAATTTGATGAGAATCCTCTTTTCTCTATGGGTCTACCTACCCCGTATGGTGACGATTATCTAGAAACAAACTACATATGTAATGACCATGGTGAAGGGTTATGGATTGACCATGGAAACTAAGTGACCAGTGTTTCAAATTTGTAAATTAAAGAAATGGTAATTACAAATATGCAAATAATATCGATGAGCAAATTATTTTAAATTTTAATTTGTTTTAATATTCCAATAGCTGTAGCTGATTGATTTGTGAAGTTAATTATACAACATAGTGGTCTATTAATAAGAGAAAAAAAATCTTAAATTAAATTGTAAATAAGGCAAAAGATATTATTTTCGTCGGTTGGGAAAAAAGACACGATACAAATAGTCAAAATTTAAATTGAAAGTATAGGTTATTTGCGTCGATTGGAAAAATGTCCGATGCAAATAATCCCTATAATGATAAAAAGTAAAAAATAACAATATATGTATATACAATTGCGTCAGTGCTTTAGCAAACCTGATGCAAATAGTCTAAAATGTGTCTATGGTTTTGCGTTAGGTGAAGAAAAGGCCTGACACAAATAGTGTGATAGGAAAAAAAAATTAAATTTAAAGTAGAGCTTATTTGCGTTAGTCGGTGGAAGGACCGACACAAATAATCAAAAAAATAAAAATATATGTATTTTTTTCATAATTATTTAATTTTTATGGTTTTTTTTAATAAGAAAGAAATACAAACTAAGTAACAAATGTAAAATATAAAACAACTAAGTAAATGACCAAAATCCCCACCACACTTAATTAAATAATACATTTTTTAAAAAAATAAGAAAGAAACCTTTTTTTTTTTTTAATAATATACGTATCTATAAGGTGTGAGCACGCCTTATGAAATATAACAAGCTGAAATTTTAGTGTTAAAATTCGCTATTTGTGAAATTGGAAATTGCAACAAGGTGTGGGCAGGCCTTGTGCAAAGTTATAAACTTAATTCTATATATAAAGTAGAGATTATTTGCGTCGGTCGGGATAAGGACCGACGCAAATAATCCCTGCATGATAAAATATATATATATATATATATATATATATATATGTATTTGCGTCGATGCTTTAGAAGACCCAAAGCAAATGGTTTTCAAATTGCGGCGGTCCTTCAAAAGGCCCGACACAAATAATCCCTGTATGATAGAAAAAAAAGAAATATATATATATATATGTATTTGCATCGGTGCTTTAGAAGACCCGACGTAAATAGTTTTGAAATTGCGTCGATCCTTCAAAAGGCCTGATGCAAATAGTTTAACATTTGCGTCGGTCATTTAAAAGACCGACACAAAAAAGTTATGTTTAATTACAAGTATGCCACCATCCCTAGAAATTCATATTACAGCCTTCTCATTTCCATTTTGCGACATTCTTTGAAAAAAGCTCCTGCAACTCATTTTGAAAAACCTAAGCTCCCGATCGACAGATTTTTTGTAATCTTTTTCATTTCGTTGACTCAACTTCAGTAGAAAAAAGGTTAGTACCTTTTATTCTGTTCATTTGCTGGTATATTTTGGTGTTATGATTTGAATGTTTTATTAAGAGATACATGCATGTCTTGCCTTTTGGTGATAAATAGATCTTGCTTTTGTGTTTCTAATAGTTAAAGGGCTTCTGCTTCTATAATATTAACTGCTTTTTGAAACATTATTTAAAACATTATTCAAAGAAATCACGAACTTTTGTATCTAGACATTTCTAAAAGTTTTCTGAGTTGGTCCCTCTGAGACCACATAATGATTTAAAGCTAATCCAAATCCACAACCAAAACTGGTGTAGTTGTCGCAACAGTTGAAGGAATGAGAACCAAACATTACTGCTCAATAAATGACTCTAGAAGAAAGAAAAACTCTCATGCAAAGGTATTAGAAATAAAAAAAATATTAATTGAGTAAATTAGTACTTCTAAATTTCAAAATTAGAAATATGTTTTGATTTTTAAAGTTAAACGATGACATATTGAATCTCAAAGTTAATATATACCACGTATGTTTTCTTTTCTCTCTTATGTAAGTTCATTATAAGTGTATTAATCAAAATCTAAGAAATAGAAATAGCCAACATTATATTATCCATTTTTATATTATTACCATGATTCGATCATTCCATCTTTACATTATTGATTTGAGAACATTATATTTGTTTTAATAATAGTCTCTTTTTATTTTCTTTTTATTCTTTTTGCATTGACACAAATAAACTACCTATAGTTTCAATTTAATGCATTAATTTATGATACTCTTTGTGTCCAGTTCTAAATATTGTATTTGACATTTTAGTTCAGATTTAATAGTCATGCACAAGATTCAAAAAGGGTGAATATGTGTGTTTTTTCTAAATTACCTAAATATTTAATATTTAATATTTAATCAAAATATCATTTATTACATTAAAAATACTAATAAATAGTTTGATATTAATAATAAATATATAAAAATAATATTAATAATAGTGTGTGTGTGTGTGTATAAAGACAAGAATTAAAACTAGTGAGGAGGGAGTAATAGATAAAAGTGACTTGTCGCGTTCATGGTCCATGTTCATGGTACATGCAATAATTTCTTTTTGAAAAAACATAACATTACTACTACTTGAAAAGAAGAGGTGGTTAATGATGCCAATAGCTTAGCAGGTTAATAAAAGTGTCCTAGATTATAGGATTTTATTACTGCACATGAGAGTCAGTTGTGGTCATTAGTTACGGTATGTTGCTTATGCATGTCTAAGTTACTTTCTCTTTCTTCAGTAATGTAAAGTGAGTTTGTATGCTTATTTGGCTGTGTTTTTGACATTGTCTGTTTTATTTTGTGTAATGCAATAGCTATATATCATGGACCAATGCAGTTTGAGTGAGAGACCTGCTAAAAAAACTAGAGGTCCAACATCATGCAAAAAATTGTAAGAAAAGTGTGCCAACAAACAATTGCAGAAAGTTATTGAGTGTGACGATCAATATGGGGTTCCAATTGGAAAATATGCTGTTGAATTCAAGTCGTACATAGGAGCAGTAGTTAGAGTGCAAGTGGATATTAATATTCGTAGTTGGGATCTAATAAGTGATGGATTAAAGGATACGATATGGGAATACATTAAGGTACGTACGAATTGAAAAGATGATTTAGTTGTTTTAACATATATTGTCATTCAAGTGTATATACAAGTTTCTTATATGCATTATTTTACTATTTCAGACTGAGTGGAATATCAAGGATGATGTCAGAAAAAAGGACACATTAAAATCAGCTGGAAAAATTTGGAGAGATTTCAAGACTAGATTAGTCTACCAATACTTGCGTCTAGACAAGGACCCCTATGAGTCCTATGACTTCATAAGTAAAGAGCAATCGGAAAACTTCAAGAATGATCATACAAGTGAAGAATTTCAGATATATTAGTTGTATAAATTATATTGTATATTACTGATTTTTGTGATATGATTGTTTCACTTATGACAACATCATGTTTTCATTTTATAACAAAGTAAAAGTGACAAGGCAAGGGAGAACCAGAAATTGAATGAGTATCCACATTATCTTGGAAGAATTGGATATGCAACCAAAAAAACTAAGTGGATGGTTGATGACCCTATTGATTCTTTACCTTTTTCTGAATCCATTATTTCATCAATTATATCAAATGATCGAACTGATCGTAGTTACGATTTGATTCGGGTGAGGGTTAGGAAGAGGGATGAAGGTGATGGTTATTACTTTCCGAAAGAGGAGACTAGGGATATGATTAACAAAATGGTAAGAGTATTTAGTATAGAGATTTATATTTACATATATGCTTAAAATATTAATCATTAAATTGATTTTGGTACAAGCGGAATGGAAAGAAAAAGCCTCTGAAGGTTCATGGACTCCTCATGGTCATAATGACATATTGTCGCGTGCACTTGGAAAGAAGGAGCATGGCGGGTGAGTCAGAGGGGTTGGAGGAACAGTTCTCCGAATCTTTAATGCAATTCAACTAGACGGCGCTTTTACGATATTCACACGAACACCCCATGAATCATCTCATGATCTGAAGCAAGGAGAATTGCAGTACTAGCTGTTGAATCTGTTTCTTTCTCTCTCTCTCTTATGAGGTGCAAGGGTTTTTCAAAAAAATGTACATTAGAGAGAACAACTAATATATCCTATAAATAGTTATGTATAGAGTAATTCCAAACCCTAATCGAATTAGGAGAATAAAATATGAATTTTATATTTATTATATATTTTAATCAAGTCTCACTTAATTAATATATATGTCAAATAAATATATATACGTATTTTCTTCTAAGGGACTCTAATATATATATACAGATTACATACATATAATTTAAAGACATGATTTAAATAAAATCAATCTTAGTGATATATTAAAATCACTGACATTTAAATTATATCTCCTTAATGAATGCTCCTAGTGTACGATCTTGTAGGTTATTATTACGTTGGCAATAATTTTAAATCATATTATAAAATTATAAACAGTGAGTGACATCTAGTAATACATCACTGTTACCCAAATAATAATAAAGTCGTTGATTCGATGCAACCTTTTCGTGACCGATGTTTCAATGTAATTTAATCCTTTTAACCTTGATATCTAAGATTAAATTCAAGGCATGGATGTGTCATCCTCTTCACAATTTAATCTTAGTATTCTTGATCAATGAGTAAACTATACGAAACAAATCTCTATTTGAGCATGACCATGCATTTCATAGTCTCACTCAATCAAGAGGCCTATAGATATCACCCCTAATTTATAGAAGGGTTAAATTCCATCTACATCATTCTCATTTCTCACATAACTCATAATGCATCCAACAATCACCTTTATCGTCCACCCGGTTAAAGGTGACTTTTGGTAATATCAAAACACATAACTCCTTATGTAGAAATGTCATGACTTCAGGTCAAAGGACGATTACATCATTGTGACTATGAGAATTACTTATGACACATAGCATAATGCTCCATGTAGAATTCTCATGGTGGGTCTGTCTAGTACACTATTCTCTAACATGTACATATGCATCAACTTAATATATCTCGTATATATTTATGACCAATGAGATGTGGCCATCAGTCAATCCACATACTTGTCTCAATGTATATTGTTGTCCCACTAACAATAATACTTGACTAGAGACATTTAAGAATAATGATATATATAACATACTTATATGATCTCATATTTAAGTCACATACTTGAATCCATATAATTAATATCATTTTTCTAAGGACATTTATTATGTTAACATTTATATAACGCAGTAAATAAAACATAATAAAATAAATTATCATTTAACCAAAACATAACATAGATATAGTGTCACAATCATTACATAATTCGCCACTAGGGCATACACTCCAACAGATGGCTCAACAAGTGTTAGGAATTCACCTACCGAGAATGTAGATTTCTCTTTTTTATTTTGTTCAAAGATCTCATCCTTGTTCACATCTTCTCCTTTTTCCTAGAGTTGGACATCTAGACTTTCTTCCTCTCCTTTGTCTAAGCTTTCTAAAACTTAACTCTCTAATTTTTCTAGGTAGGAGCCTGACTCTTACTATTTATTCTTTCTGCCTCACTCATTTTCGAAACTACAGTCTGTCCTAAAGAAGGAGGAGGTAAAAAATAATTATCCATGGCACCAAGAAGAGGGGGTTCCCTTAGTAAGGATGTAGTTAGGGATCTCTCCAAGGTAAGTGTATGAGCCATGGAGTGAAGAATCATATCTTAAGAACTGACTACACTTGTACTTTGAACAAGTGGTTCTTGCGTGTCAGTCTATAGTAAGATGGAAACATTAGTCTCTAGTGTATAGCTAGTCTCTGGTGGGTGACTAGTCCCTGATGGTTTTTCTTAATCTACCATGAGTGTTGGAGAAGAAGGAGGAGAAAGTATAGATTGGAGTGTTGTCTTATCCTCAGGAATAGGAATTTGAGGAGCATCAAGTTGAGTTGACTTTGTGTGTGCACTACTTATGTCACTCTTACTTTTTGTTCTCTCATAATGGCTTTTCCCTTATTTTTGTACAAGGGGTTGTGTAGACTCTTTACTTGTTGTTCCTGGTTAGGAACTGTCTTCAATGTCAACATCCTTTTGGGAGGATGTTTCCAGTCTGCTGTTCTCCTTTTGAACCTCTATTGCCTTTTGGGAGACAATAAATTGGTTTTGGCTAAGGGTTATCAATCTCTTCTTTGTCTGAGGAGCCACCTCAAATACTTTTACTCTCTCGACCTTACTATCACTCTTATTTGTTTTTCTTTTGATGGGTAACTTTATAGATTCTTTGGTTCTGTAACCATAGTCTTTTGAGAGATTATTGGGGGGGGGGGGGGGGGCTATACATTGTTGTTGTGAATATGTTGTTGGAGGATCAATTGAGTTTCTAGTTTGTTGCTCATAATCCTCAAAGAAAGACAAAGAATAAAGGTTAGGATGTGTATCCAAAAGAAGTGATCTCATAGTAGTAGGATAAGAAAGAGAAACCTTTATGTTAGAGTAGAATAAGCTCAAATGTTTGTAGAAGGGGGGGGGGGGGGGGTTGAATACACACACCTAAACCTTTTTGCTCTTTTTAAACTTTAAATACACTTGCAGGAAACTGCTACACAGAACTAAAAAACTATATAATGTAAACATACAGATTCAAGTTAAAATAGTTATATTAAAACTTGGGATTTTTCTGGAAATCTATATAATCACAACTGTGATTTACAGCTACAAATTCTTTGAATAAATTCACAGCTTCTCACACTCACTAGGTTCTAACTTTCTTTAAAATATTTCTTGCAAGATCTATTACAAAACTTCTCTTTAGTGTTTGTGTGCTTTGGTGTTTGTTTGATCTATTGGATAGATTAAAAAATCTCTCATGTGTTGTATATTCTGTTCTGTTGTATCGTATCTGTAATGAGAACTCCTTATCTGATATATAGATCAGTGGTTGAAATCACGCACCTAGAACATGCTGCTTTTCTCAACTTAGCCGCAAGTATGTCACATTGATGTCCCATGTGTCAGACAGAGGCGTGCCTCATTGCTAATTTTTCTTCCCCTGATCTGTGATCATTTAATGCGCGAGAATTCTCATTGGACCAAAACAAACTTCAAGAAATATCTTTCCAGTTGATATCTCTTGCTTCTATAACATGTTAAGTTGATTTCCGTGTAAGTACTGATGACGGGTGCATGCTGTCATAACGATCCACTGACGACTAGCCCTGATAGACTTTGATTAGTGCTTTTGGATCCCCTGATGTTTATTGACTGGATCAGGGTTTCAACCTTCACTTGAGTTTCACTCAGTGCTTCTTGATCCTGATGGTTATGACTAACGACATACACTGATGGCTTCCACTGATGTCATGTTGGTCATTCCCCCTGACGGGATACCCTGATGAGTTGGCCTGACACTGACATGTACTTAAGTGTTCCCTAACGGGTTGGTCTGCCTTCATCATCCCCTGACAGGTTTCCCCTGATTGGTTCCCCCTGATGAGTTCCCCCTGATGGGTTCCCCTGATGAGTTCCCCCTAACGGGTTCCCCCTGACGGTACTTAATCAACGTAACTATGTTTAGAATATCTGATGTGCGGAATACATTGACTGTTTAACAAGTAACATCTAACATTCTTCTTCACTTGCCAAGTCCTTTGGATGTTTCTGTTTTTTTGACTTGACTTGTCTTGTGAAGAGATTAACCGTCCACTGATGAATAAGTTTATCATCAACGGATGCAAAACTTGTGTAGATCTTAAGGTTTATAAAATACCTCAAGAATTTACAATTGCACATTTATTACATAAACATCATCATCAACAATTAACTCTAACAATCTCCCCCTATTTATGTTTATCAATTTGATATCCATAAATCTCTAGCTACACTGATGATGATGTCAAAACCAATATTAAATACAAGAAATAATTTGAATGAACTAATAAAAGAATTTATGTACAAGTCTTTTCCTATAACTATTACAAAAAGAATGTTGTATTAGACATCATGATTCCTTTTCCTTTTCGCTGGGACAAAGGGCAATGGATGACTTGATTCAATCGGTTGGGAGTCACTTTCAAGGCCTTGTCTTCTTTGATCTGGGTTTTGATCGGGAATCCATAGTCTGTTGTCTTCCCCTCCAGCCTCATCCAAAGCTTCAAGGACAGTTTCTATTTCTTGAATGTTGGCTGTATCAAGTTGTGACCAGTACAAGGTAATGATCTCCCCCTTTTTATTTTTGAATTGTACACCCATGGGGCTTATGATCATTTTTGGATATTTTTTGAATCCTTTCACTGGTGGCACATCCGTTGCTGCAGTGTTCCCATCATCAGCTTTGGTTTCTTCAATTTCCTTTAATACTTTCTGAGTCAGCAGGAATCTGAACTAGATGACATGTTCACTCTTGTGATGAGCTATTTGGTGTAGAACATGCATAGCTTCCTCCCGGTCGAGACCATCAACGTCTTTAGATTTAATGCTCTTCTCCTGCCCATCAGTGGATTTATAAAATAATTTCAGTGGTCTTCCTATAGTTGTGGGCATGCTCCTTTCATTGTTGATGTCTCTCCTTAGCTTATCAATCATCCCCCTCAAGTTTCTATTGGCCGCTGACGATTTTGAAATTAGATTCAAAACTAATCCCAACTGTTCAGCATCCATTCTCCTAAACCAGTCCATTGTAACATTGAATTGTGACCCACTCTTAATTTGTACTGTTATTAACTGATCCCTTTTGTTGTTGAACCTGACATCTATGCTTTTTATGGAGAACATAAATGTCAGGATTTTACACCTTTCTTCACTGAGGGACTCATCTAGAGTGGGTGGACCATATGTTGTGGTAATAGGAGAAAGTGTTTGATCCTTGGCTTCAGACGACTTGGATTTGGTGGCATCAGGGTCTTCGGATTTGTCTTGATTTTTATCCCCTGATGCACCTTTAGGGTTTTGAGATCTTCTTGGCTGAGGATTCCTGGAGGTCCTGAGCCTGACACTCTTCTTCTTCTTTGCTTCCTTCTATTCCTTTGCCATTTTCCTCTCTTCCTCTTCTTGAAGTTGTTGTGCAAATAGTACATCAGCTTCCAGTAGCTTTTTATCTTGAGGGTAGACCAACTCCACTTTCCCATCAATTACAGCTTCAACTGGTGTTTGAAAGTGGGCTGTTTTCATGGCATCTCCAAGTAGCTTAGGCCTTAATTGAGTGTTGGATTTCTTCTTTGGTTCCTCAATTAGGATACCCTTGCCCTTATCCTTGGGTTTTGGAGCAGGAACAGGAGCAGTCACATCCCCTGATGGTTGACTTGATTGTTCAGCAACCTCCCCTGACAACTGCTCGGTAGATTTCTCCCCCTTTTTGACAGCATCATCAGTGGGAGTTGAGAATCGGGATATGACTTGAAGAACTCGCTGCAGAGTGCCAGCCATGGAATGTTGTAGAGCTAACATGCTGGTCAGTTGAGAAGTGAGATCAGCAAGCTTCTAGTCTACAGTGTCGGCTTGTTTCTTCATCCAGAGCAGGGTCTGGCTGGTGACCAGGGAGTCGACAACTTGTTGTACATTTTGTATCTTTGATGAAAATGTGTATACATTTTTGTTTTCTATATCTATTGACTGACCAATCATGATCTGTGACTTTAACACTTTGATCAAGATTGGATCAGTGGTCCTAGCTAACTCCTGCTTTAACAACTGTACAGTGTGCGCCATTTGGTTCTGTTGAAAGTACAAATCAACTCTGATGAACTGGGAAAAATCATCATGTGTAGCATCATCTTCATCACTTTCAGAGCTTGAAGTATCAATATTTATAGAATCTGTATTTTCTCTCTGTTTTTTATTTACAAGGATCTCATCCTTGTCTCTCTCATCCTCTCCTTTTTCTTGGCCTTCTAAGGCTTCACTCTTATTCTATCCTTCTTTTTTGCCTACTAAGGCAGTACTCTCTTGCTCTCCTTTTGCCAAAGTCCTCTCAAGGGTTTGACTTTTCCTCTCTACACTAAGTATTCTCTCAGTCTCACTTAAAATTGTCCCAGAGGGGCTACTATGGGCTTGGAAATCATCAACTGTGGCCAGATCAAGTGATGTATGTACAGATTTTGGTTCCATAGTTGTGATAGGAGAAGGAGAAGAAGTAAAGTATGTATTTATAATTGGAGAAGTGTATGTTTCTATAGAGGAAGTATATACAGTTGGGGGTACATATAGGGTTAATGCAGTAGTATGTACAGTGGAGTGTATGTCCCCTGTCTGATCATCAGTGTTTGTATCAAGTAAAAATGAGTTAACCATTTGAGAGTGTTGACTATCAAACACTATGTCAGAGAATGTTGGCTCCTCCACGAATTGATAATGTGGAGAATCTGATTGTATGACACTTAATGTTTGTGTCATTATATCTAAAGAAATTTGAGGAACAGAGAAGGAAAGAAGTGGTGTAGATGGGAGAGTTGGCTAAATCATTGAACGAGGAGGTGATTCATCAAAAGAAGTTGTGTGTGCTCTCAGTGTGCTGGATATCTGCAAGTGGTTCTCAGAGACCCTGATGGTAGGTTCATCAGTGTCTATGGTCAGTGTATGTGCCTCACTTAACTGTGTCCCTGGTTGAGGACTATTTTCAATAACTAACCCCTTTTGAGAGGAACTAGTTAGATATATGTTTAATTCCTTATCAAAGGCAATATCCTTTTGAGAGGATACTCCCTGGTCAGGCTGTGGGTTAACACTCGTGGCTCCCTTCTTCTTCTTATGCCTATAGCCAATCACTCTCTCTCCTTTCTCCCCCTCAGTTGTTATGGTAACTTCACTGGGTTTTCTTTTAATCCCAATAGTCTTTTGGGAGACTATGGGTTGGGCTGTTGAGAGTGATTGGTAAGAAATTGGTTGTTCTACTTGGGTAGGCAGAGAGGTGGTTGTTTTATTTGCCATAGTAGATGAAGGTGAAGAATATGCAGTTTGAGAAGTATAAGGTGAAGGATTTACTACCTGTACCATATGCTTTGGAAGTGCAAATGGTTCGGCTGTATACAATTTCTTTATTATTTCCGCAAACAGTTTCTTTGTTTGCTTGTTTGTCTGTACAGGTATATCATTCTCAAAAGAAAAATTAGTAATTTGGCCTTTAATAATCAAAAACAAAAATCTAGCATAATACACATCAGTTTTCTTATTATTAAAATTACCTAATTTATTTACAAGGTCATCAAAGATTATTTTACCTATATTTATATTTACATTTTTAATCACGGCATATGCTATTTTCAAGGTTAATGAGGTTATTACCTCGAAGTTAGAACACTTACCTGAGAACGCCTTAGTGATTGTATCAAACAGGTAAGAGATCTCCCGCTTCACATTCACCCTCTTGAGGTCCTTGAACTTTAACACTGCGTTGAGAGTAGCGTTATAGCCCAGTTCCCTCAAGAAATCCAGCAGGTCGACATCACTGGGTGCCTCCACCAGGTCTTGAGTAGGTAGTCCTAAAGCAGAGTTAAGTGTGCAAGGGGTGATTTTCCCTTTCCTAGAGGAAACTTTGAATGAGATTCCCTTGACCACATCAGGCTTTGTGGTCGAGTACATAAACTTGGCACTCGTCCATAGTTGAGACAGTGCTTCTCCCAATATTTCTTCATTGGTAAAGATGGCTTTGCTATACTCTGAAGTGAGTAGATAGTTCATCATAAGTTTAAAGCACTCATTTACCTCATCAATGTCAGAGAAACCCACATAGTTTGTGGGTGGGACTGTCAAGTTCCTCGGAATTTGTTGACGTGCCATGGATGCTTTGAAGATTTGAAGTTCTAGGGTTTCTGTGAAAATGAGAGAGAAGAAGAAAGAAAACTCGAGTAAATATCAGATAAAGATTAAATATTTTGGGGAGTTTTAAAAAGTAGGAGAGATAGAGTATTAATACTCGCCTTTTGACATTTGAAAACTATTCCTGAAAACACGCCATCAGGGAGTCAGTTCAGTTTCTGTGATGACATGTCATCAGTGAGAGAAGACCTTATTGATGAGTTGTCATCACTTAACTGACCGTGAATTCCGATGCAGTTAAAAACATTTAAACTTACCCTGATGCTTTACTGTATGTACATACCCTAACCCTGACGTATAAGTCGAGCACCCTAACCATGATGTGCGAGCCGGACATCCTGACCCTGACGTGCGAGCCGGACACCCTGTCCTTGATGCGTCCTTACGGAGGCCCTGACCCTGATGCATCAGTCAAAATAAAAAACACCAAATACAAAATGTAGAATATACAAGTATATACATATTTACAATTATAACATATATAACCACATGTCAATTGATTTTATCAAGAACTGATGAAATGAGTTAGAAATACCAGAACATAGGAATTTGACCCTGACCCATAGTTTACCATCCCTAGCTCTCCCACAAGATTTGAGAACGTGGCTTCATCAAGAGCTTTGGTAAATATGTCTGCCAGCTGCTGATTTGAAGGTACAAACTACAGTTCAATATTCTCATTCATAACATGTTCCCTGATAAAGTGATATATGATTTCTATATGATTGGTTCTGGAATGTTGCACTGGATTTTCAGCAATGGCAATAGCACTTGTGTTATCACACCTTATTGGAATCTTGGTATAGTTCATACCTTAATCCATTAGCTGATTTTTCATCCATAGAATTTGTGCACAACAACTTCCAACTGCAATATATTCAGCTTCAGTAGTAGATGTAGAGATTGAATGCTGCTTTTTGCTGAACCAAGATACAAGCCTTCCTCCTAGAAATTGATAGCTTCCCATTATACTCTTTCTGTCAATCCTGCATCCTCCAAAGTCAGCATCAAAATATCCTAGTAATTCAAATCCAGACTACTTTGGATACCAAAGTCCCAACTCTGTAGTGCCCTTGATATATCTCAAGATCCTTTTCACTGCAATGAGATGAGATTCCTTTGGGTCAGCTTGATATCTTGCACAAAGATATGTTGCAAACATTATGTCTGGCCTGCTTGCTGTCAGATACAACAATGATCCAATCATTCTCCAGTAAGTCTTCAAATCAACTTTCTTTCCATTCTTATCAGGGTCAATCTTGGTTGCAGTGGCCATAGGTGTCTTTACTTCTTTTGAGTCCTTCATATCAAATTTCTTGAGAAGTTCTTTGGCATATTTTGTCTGATGAATGTAGATTCCATCAGAGACTTGTTTGACTTGCAATCCCAAGAAATAAGATAACTCACCCATCAAACTCATTTTATATTTGCTTTGCATGAGTTTGGAGAACTTTTCACACAGCCTTGTGTCAGTGGATCCAAAAATAATATCATCAACATAAATTTGAACCAAAATCAGATGACCTTGGTGTTGTCTGAAGAACAAGGTTTTGTCAATGATACCTCTTGTAAACTTGTTTTCCACTAAAAACTTTGACAGTGTGTCATACCAAGCTCTAGGTGCTTGCTTCAGTCCATAAAGTGCCTTTTCCAGTCTGTAGACATGATTTGGAAATTTTGAGCATTTAAACCCTGGAGGTTGTTGGACGTACACCTCCTGTTCCAATTTCCCATTTAGAAAAGCACTTTTCACATCCATTTGATAGACTTTAAAATTTGAATGTGCTGCATAGGCTAAGAAAATTCTTATAGCCTCAAGTTTGGCCACTGGTGCAAAGGTCTCATCAAAGTCAATCGCTTATTCTTGAAGATATCCTTTTGCTACTAGTCTTACTTTGTTTCTTAAAACAATGTCAGCTTCATCTATCTTATTTCTAAATACCCACTTAGTACCTATTATGATTCTGTCTTTGGGTTTAGGTACAAGCTTCCATACTTGATTTCTTTCAAATTGATTTAGCTTTTCCTACATAGCCAAGATCCAGTCTGCATCTTGAATAGCTTCTTCAAATTTCTTTGGTTCAGTTTGAGAAAGAAAGCAAGCATATAGGCATTCACTAGATGTTGCTTTCCTGGTCTGCACTCTCTTGCTTGTGACACCAATAATCAGATCTGTTGTGTGACTTCTTGCCTATTTAGGATTAGAGATGTGTCTTGATGAGCTTGCTTGACTATCATCTCCTCCCCCTAAGCCTGTGCTCCCTGCTTCTGAGAACTCTCCCCCTGAATTAGTGGATAATTCAAGGTTCAAGTTATCCCCTGATGGTGCATGTCCTGATGAATGATCCCCTGTTGAAGTATCCCCTGATGGTGCATGTCCTGGTGAATGATCCCCTGTTGAAGTATCCCCTGATCTGTTGTCCAGGAAATTAACTCTATCTGTTGATGGGGCTTCTACATTGTTTGGATTGACATCAGGAATGGAGAAGTCCTCCATTTATCTGCACACATCGGCTTTAGTATCTTGATAATCATTTTTATCTTCATTTTCAAACTTGAGTTCTTCATGAAAACCAGGGTCTTCATGTCCAGAAATCTCTTGATCATCAAAAGCTACATTTTCAAATGAGACATCCCCATTTGCTGCTTTGCCATAACTAAGGGTCAGTCTTTTGCTGTTATCACCAAATGAGATTACTGGACCATCCTTTTCTTGGAATTCTATGAGCAGGGCTTTGTTTACTATCATGTGTATTGAGCAGCCACTTTCTAGAAACCAAATTTGACTGCTTTTAACCTTTCTCTGCACACAAGAAAACATTTAAATTATTTTTGGTACCCAATTGGCTTTGGGTCCCTTTAGTTTAGCCACAGTAATAGGTAAAATAGCTTTATCTTTATTGGTTACTTTTGGTTTTGGCAAATTAAAAACATTCTCTTTTTTAGGAGCTTCAACATATACTTTTGACTTCTCAACAGTGGTCTTGCTTCTGTCCTTGGAGGAGCAAGTTTTAGCTGTTGGTAAGTCATCAGCATATAAAATTGTGCCAGTCAAAATTTGTAGTTTTTCTTTGCATTGAAAAGATAAATGATTACAGTTAGCACAATTCCAGCACACTTTCCTAGGGGCTTCATGAAAGGAAGAGTAATTGCTAGTCTTATTAACACCTACCTTACCATTTCTATTCTTTTTACTTTCCCTTAACAGGCCTTTTTCCCTTGAAGGGCTACCGTGGCCTGATGAACTCTTTCCCCCTGATAACTGTGTATCCACTGATGCACGGTCTAGTTCCCTACTAACTGGAGGTTTGAGTGCTTTGGCAAGAATAGGTTTCTTGCTTCTCCCACCACTAGTGGAAGCTTCACACAATGGGAAAACATTCCCAGATTCTGGCTTTGTATGTGCCTTAACAAACTTTATAGGTTGTATTGGCCATTTTCCAAAGCTAGCTGTAACTTCAACCTCAATGGGAGTTTGCTGCACAAAAGTCTCCTCGTAGCCTAAACCAGATTTTGGATCAGATATTTGACTTTTTAACTGATCCTCTAGTTTCTTGCCAGACTCATTCCATCTCTTGATGACTTCCCTCTCTTGACTAAGAAGATTAGAGGTCCATTCCTTTCTTTTGATAGCACAGTCAAGAAGGTTTTTAGTCCTTGAGAGTTCCTTTTCAAGAATCTCAAGTCTGGAGAGTTCTAATTCTAAAAGTGTGTTCCTAGCAGTCAACTGATCATTAATTTTCTGCACTCTTTCAGTTTCAACTACAGCACTCCTAAGGGTGTCATAGAGATCCTTTATCTCACAAGCCATTTCCTTAACAGTTTTAACACAATCATTTTTAGACATGTTAGAGGAAATTTAGAGGCATACCTATGAGCTGCTACTGTCAGTGGATGAGGCCATCAGGGCTAGGTTGACATACTCTTCATTTTCTTCTTCATCAGAGTCAGCCCATTCCTTTCCCTCTGCAATGTATGCTTTTTCCTTTTTGTTTGCATTAAGAAGGTCAAAGTATTTCTTCTTGTAGTCCACACCAGTTTCTTTGTTTCTGGATTCACCCTCCTTGGAGCTATGCGACACTCATTTGGCAAAGTGACCCATCTCGCTGCACTTGTAGCACTTTATCCTAGATTTGTCGATAAAGTTATTCGTGCTACTAGGTTTCCTTGCTGAGAATCTTTTAGATCCCCCAGGCATTTGGAATTTCAGCTTGGAAAACCTTTTTGCAAGAAAGGCCATGGTTTCATCTAGCTCCTCTAACTCTTCTGGTGTGTAATCCACCTTCTTGGAGTCAGCTGCGTTTTCCTCCCCACTTTCATTCTCCTTAGCATCTCCTAGGTGCTGCTTCATTAAGACACTTGGCCTTGCTTCTGGTTGGTTCTTCCTGACAGCCATCAGTGCTACAGATTTTAGTTTCCTGGTATCTCCTGACATTTCAGATCTTTGTTGAACCTTGAGTTCATATGTCTTGAGAGTACCATAGAGACTATCCAAGTCTAGGAGATTCATGTCCTTGGACTCCCTTTGGCTGTGGTCTTTGGATCCCACGAGATGGGTAATGCCCTTAAAAATTTTCTGTTGATGTCTTTATTAGCATACACTTTCTCGTACATCCTCAAGTCATTCACCAACCTATTGAACCTGTCGAACATCTCAGTCAATGATTCACCATTTTTCATTGTGAACCATTCGTACTGTTGTGTCAACAACTGCAGTTTGTTCTCCCTCACTTCCTCGGTACCATCAAAAAGGATTTGTATGGTATCCCATATAGATTTAGACGTGGTGAGATTCATGATACTATTCATCATATCATTATCTAGACCATTATACAGGATCCCAGTTATCTTTAGATCCTTTTTCACTCTCTCTCTTTCCTCTAGAGTCATCTCATCTGTTGTTTTTGGAACTAACTTTTCCAGAATACTAACTCCATTGACTACTTCAAGAGGAATGAGCTTCTTTGGGATGTGAAGGCCTTCTTCTAAGATCTGCAAATATTCATCATCAATAGCTCTTAAATGAACTATCATTCTTTGTCTCCAGAAAAAGTATTTGCCCCTTTCCAACATGGGGACTTTACTGTTTCCAGCTTTGTTGGCCATAGATAAAGATCGTTTTTAGCAAGTGAAATCCGCTAAGAGGCTCTGATACCAATTGTTAGAGCATAAACAAACAAACACCTAAACCTTTTTGCTCTTTTTAAACATTAATGTAAACATACAGATTCAAGTTAAAATAGTTATATTAAAACTTGGGATTTTTCTGGAAATCTATATAATCACAACTGTGATTTACAGCTACAAATTCTTTGAATAAATTCACAGCTTCTCACACTCACTAGGTTCTAACTTTCTTTGAAATATTTCTTGCAAGATCTATTACAAAACTTCTCTTTAGTGTTTGTGTGCTTTGGTGTTTGTTTGATCTATTGGATAGATTAAAAAATCTCTCATGTGTTGTATATTCTGTTCTGTTGTATCGTATCTGTAATGAGAACTCCTTATCTGATATATAGATCAGTGGTTGAAATCACGCACCTAGAACATGCTGCTTTTCTCAACTTAGCCGCAAGTATGTCACATTGATGTCCCATGTGTCAGACAGAGGCGTGCCTCATTGCTAATTTTTCTTCCCCTGATCTGTGATCATTTAATGCGCGAGAATTCTCATTGGACCAAAACAAACTTCAAGAAATATCTTTCCAGTTGATATCTCTTGCTTCT
>CM025787.1:2057792-2068643 GCA_014636745.2 Centella asiatica | reverse complement strand
TGTTGTTGTTGTTGTTGTTGTTGTTGTTGTTGTTGTTGTTGTTGTTGCTGCTGCAAGATCAAAATGTTTCTTTAGGATCCTGTTCAACATTACTTGTAATTCAGCATCAAGGACAGGACCAGACTTGTGTGTATGTACAGGTTTGGATGGACCACTCTCCCCCTTTTTGACATCAGCATTTTTGGGTTGAGAGGAGGTGGCCAAATGTGGAATTGCCTGCATCAGGAGTTGTTCCATTCTCTCTTGTTTTTGGATCAGGAGTTGGATATTGGCTTCTAGGGCTTGAAGTCGACTGTCACTCTTGGACTTGTCTTTGATAAGTGTATCAATGGCAGTAATTGTCCTCCTTGGCAAGTGTCCTTCATAGCACCTTCTTATTTTCTCAGTCTCCAACTCCATCCTTTCCTCCATTTGCTTCAGTGCACCATTGATGCCAGTAACCAAGAAGTGGTGAAACTTACTGTGTTTCTTATCCACCTTGGTTACTTCTTCTAATACATCTTGAATAGATGGTGCAACAGCAGTTGACCCGACATTGGTCACATAATCCTGCCTCAATTGGGCGGCTGCTTCCTCTAGAGAATAGGTGAACTGAGCATCAAGCCACTCATCCACATTCTCTTCTTCAACCTCTACAGGAACATGTTCATTTGCCAGAGATGTCTTTAATGCAGAGATATGATCTTGAGACTGTTGTAAACCATAGAGTGTCTCAAAATCTGCATTTGACATTTCAGATATGACTTGTAATGTGGCATCTCCTGTCCTAGAGCTTCCCCCAATGTCCTCTGTTGATGTTGATGGTGGAGCAGAGGAAATTTGGGCTTCATGTGTGATAGATATCTCAACATGTTTCAAAAAATCACCTACTGAGAATTTCTCTCTTTTATTTTCTTCAAGTATCTCATCTTTGCTCACACCCTCTCCTTTTGCCTGGGTTGGGCACCCAGTTTCTCATGCTCTCTTTTTTCCAAGCTGTCTAAAGCTTGACTCTCAAGTTTGTGTATATCGTCTCCTTTTTCCAGGTCAGGAGCCTGACTCTCACTATTTATTCTCACATCATCACTCATTTGGATGGGTGCACTCTTTCCTACAGAAATGGGGGTTTGAGAAGTAATTGGGACTGCATGGATAGGGGGTTCCCTTTATCTATCTTGGGCTAGGGATCTATCCATGGAATGTGTTTGAGAGCTTGTCTCAAGTGTTGGCTCCTCTTGGTATAAATCAAGAGAATTTAAATTTGTAATATCAAAAGAATCAAGTATGAGAGAAGAAGGAGAAAAATGTACAATGGGGAGTGTTGGTTGTTCCTCAGACATTGAAAATTGAGGAACATCAAATGATGACTCTGTGTGTGCACTCCTTGTGTCACTCTTTTCTTTTATTTTCTCTCTTTTTGGTTGCTCTTGTTGGTGAACAAGAGTTTGTGCAGACTCTGTACAGGTTGGGAACTTTCTTCAATGTCAGCATCCTTTTGGGAGGATGGTGACAGTTCACTGCTTGTCCTTATAACCTCCATTGCTGTTCGAGAAGCAATGGATTGCTTTTGGAAAAGGGTTATAACTCTCTTCTTTCTCTGAAGTGGTACTTCAGCTTCCTGTTCTCCCTCATCCTCACTTACTCCCTCATTTATTTTTCTCTTTATTGGGAGTTTTGTGATGGCTGTTTGAGTCTTTGCAACCACAATCTTTTGGGAAACTGTGGAGGGGGCTTTGTATTGTTGTTGTGAAGTGGTTGGAGGATTCACAGGGTTTTGGCTTTCAATATCCTCAAAGAATTGCAAAGAATAAAGGTTTGGAAGCCTATCAATGAGAATAGATCTCATGACAGGAAGGAAGAATAAGGGTACCTTTACCTTTGCAGATTTATGCTTCACATCAGTAAAAATTCTTTTACTCTGCAAAACAGTTGGTACAACTTGCAATCCAGTAATATTAAGGTTAGGGATTAGATAATAAGCAATCATCATAAAAAACCTAGCATAATAAATTTTATTTTTATTACCAGATTTTAGTTTTACCAAAAGATTTTGTAGAATTAAAAGCCCAATGTTTAGATGTCTATCATACAACACACTAAAAGCAATTTGTTGTGTGAGTGTAGTGATAGCATCATAGCCACTGCATTTTGAAGTAAATGCTTTAGTTATTATATCAAAAAATAATGACCACTCTTGCTTGCGATGGAGTCATGTAATAGAGCCAACAGAACTAATTTCAACAATATCATGTAAGTTTTTAAACATTGAAATCAGTTCTTCATCAGAGGTAGGGGGTCAAAGTTTTCATAAATAGGTAAGTGTAAAGCATTATTAACTATGGTATGATCGATAGTATAAACATAGTTTTCATACCTGAAACTTACCGCAGGAGAGTCAGTGTTCTCATCCTGGATGGTAACAGTGGACCAGACAGCCTTGAGGACCTCAACGGCTTGGACGGGAGCTTCATAAATGGCATAGGTTAATGTGGAGGTTTGAAGAAAATCCACAAAGGGGTGATACTGGGCTCCAAATTCATGCTTGTTAACCACCCCTGCATGGTTAGTCTTTATGAAATCAAAATCTCCAAACTGGAAACATACTGTTTTAGCGGCCATTGGAAGAGATCTGCAAACTTTTGAAGAAACTCGAAAAAGGGTTAGATTGCAGAGTATTTGCAGAGAGAAAATAATTTCAAAGCTTTGAGAGATTGTGATTGCAAAAATGTTTGATTTTACTTTTAGCAAAGTATGAGAAACGTTTGCAATTCTAAAGATAGTGAACCGTTTTTGATCGTGGGAGGGATAACTACCATATTACCCTCGATCGGAGATTGCCCTAATCTCTAATAAGTTCACTCATAAGAGACTAGACCCAATTAGTCTCCGATAGTTCATTTTTGATTGAGTCAGAGACTAACCAAAAACGATGTCGGGGACTCAAGTAGTCTCCGATAGTTCAAATTTTTAATTTAGTCGGGGACTAATTAAAGAACAACTGTCGGGGACTAAGTTAGTCTCCGATAATTCAAATTTTTAATTTAGTCGGGAACTAATTAAAAACAACTGTCGGGGACTAGTTAGTCTCCAATAGTTCAAATTTTTAATTTAGTTGGGAACTAATTAAAAACAACTGTCGGGGACTAGTTAGTCTCCGATAGTTCAAATTTTTAGTTTAGTCGGGGACTAATTAAAAACAAACTATCAGGGAGTAAGATAGTCTCTTTCTCTAAAGCTTTCAGGGACAAAGAAAATGTAGTCCCTGCTACAATTTGTTCTACAGAACATTTCCAATAATCAATTTATTGATTATTAGCATCAAAAATCCTGTTATTTGATAACAGCTACATTCCAGAAATTAAATTCTAGCTTCTAAAATTTTGTTTTTAAAAAAAATAGCTTCACTCCAGAAATTTAATTCTGGCTAAATACAACTAAACAACTTGTTTTCAAAAATTACTCAATTTTTAGAGGCATAATTCAACATTCCTAATTCAAAAAACTAATCTTAAAAAAGTAGATTCATCTAAAGGTTCTGTGAATATGTCTGCAAGTTGTTTATCAGTTGTTACCCAGTGTAATTCAATATTACTTTCACTTACATGTTCTCTTATGAAGTGATATCTAATATCTACGTGTTTTGTTCTTGAATGTTGCACTGGATTTTCTGTTATTGCTATGGCACTAGTATTATCACAATAGATAGGAATTTGTATATTTATTAATGCCAATTTTTTCATTCCTATTTTTCTTCTTTCTACTTAATTCCACTACTTTTCCAGCCTTTTTGTCTAGAAGATTTTCCAATTTTTTATTTAATTGTGTTTTTGTCATGAACCCAATATTTAATCTTTTGATTTCACTCTTATAAATAACATTCACTGTCTCTTGATCACTTTCTGTTTTTGCAGTGATTTGTTGATCTTGAGTGTTAATAAATTTGGGTCCAATAAGAGGAGAAACAAAATTAATTCTTTTTATCAGATTTGGCTTACTAGTTGAGGAGTTCGCAGCTTCGATTAGATCATTTAAATCTGAACACTTGTCTAGATTTTCATCATAACCTAGTCCAGACTTTTGACCTATTGTTTGACACCCTACCAAGTCTGTCAACTTTTTTGAGGAAGTATTCCATTGCTTAATCTTAGCTTGAGCATTTTCAAGTTGCTCTACTAAGTAATATTCCCTCTTTTTCAAAGCATCAATCATATGATGAGCTTTGTCTAAGTCAAATTTGATTGTGTCAAACTGTGTCAATCTTTCTTCAAGAAACTTATTTCTTTTTAAGAGACTCTCACGTGATTCTTTCACATTGGCATGCTCAGTAGTTAAAGATCTAAAACTAACATGCAAATCAAACATATCTTTTTGTATGCTTTCAATGTTAGTTGTGTCAAGTAAGTTAAGCACATTAAAATTTTGATTTGCATCACATACCTTTGTAGAATCACTTGACTCGTCACTTCGAGCCATTAGAGCAAAGTTGACAACTTCTTCATCAGAATCGTTGTCAATCCAATCTTTACCCTCTGTAATCAAGGCTTTCCTCTTTGATTTAACTTTCTTGTCAGCAAAGTCTTTCCTTGATTTTTCATCCTTAGATCTATCACTAGATCTAGGCTTCCTGTACTCATTGGCAAAGTGCCCTAACTCGTCACAATTGTAGCATCTTATTTTCTTTAATTCGAAGGTAACTTTTTGACCTTCTCATTTAGGGTTAGGCTTCCTTAATGATTTTCTTCCTTTCCTGCTGGCCCTAAATTTCTTGAACTGTTTGACCATGAATGCCATGAATTCCTCTATGTCATCATCAGTGGCCAGTTCATCTTCTTGATCAGTCGAGCTATCACTGGAAGACTCCTCATCAAGCTTCTCTTGAGACTTGCTTGTCTCAACCATCAACGCAGCTCCTTTGTCCCTGCCATGCATGCATTGTCGTTGCTCTACTTCAAGTTCATATGTTTTTAAATTCCCGTAGAGCCTGTTCAATGTGAGAATATCCAAGTCATGAGCTTCTATTATTGCTGTCGTTTTTGGATCCCAACTTGGAGGAAGAGATCTCATGAACTTGGTATTGACATCTTCATTATCATAGGACTTTCTAAGTATGTTCAGATCATTAAGCAAAGTATTGAACCTGTCATAAACTGACATTATTGGTTCTCCAGGCTTTGCTTGAAAGAACTCCTATTCTTGAGCAACAATGATCTCTTGTTCTTTCGGACTTGGTCAGTCCCTTCACATAGGACTTTGATGGTGTCCCAGATTTGCTTCGATGTTGTGCAATTTATGATGCTTGTGAACATATTTTTATCAATTCCATTATAAAGTATGTTCATCACCTTAGTATCTTTCAACACTTGTAACTTGTCTTCGTTTGTATAATCACATTCCGGAGCAAGTTCAAAGTGTTTCGCCACAACAGATCCATCAACGATTTTAGCAGGAATAAATTTCCTGGGTAGATAGGGACCCTTCTCAATCCTATCAATATAGTCTGGATCTGTTGCTCTTAAATGCATGTACATCTTTTGCTTCCACATCGGATATTCTTCTCTTTTAAGAATTGGGATTCTGGTACCGCCATCACGACTTCCCACATATGCAATTATGTTAGAGCTGCTTGTTTCGTCGTTGGCCATCTCTTGGAACGTAGTAATTGGATAAATTCAATTACAGGCTCTGATACCCATTGTTTTTACAGTGAGATGCCGAGAACTTGTAGAAGGGGGGTTGAATACAAGTTCTCTGAAATCTTTTCGAATTACTTGTTCTTTAAGAAATTAAATTTTCTTGTGGAATATAAAGAACAAGAACTCAAATCTATTTATAAACAATTGTTATATTGGTATCACAACTGATTACAAATTCTAACAATCACAACAATGTGATCATCAGCTTCTTTTCTATTCTGTATAGGAAAACATATAAAACAATGAAAAACCTATACAGCTTCAACTTACAATTTTTTCTCTGTAAAACTTGTTACAGCTTCTCACAAAAAAAAAAAAACTCTTTTTCTAGTTTTTCCTCTGCTGAATCAATATTGATTCTACTTCCTTATTCGAATCAAATGCAATTTTTCCTTTTTGATTAGGAAAAGATTTCTGGTTAGTTTCCTTCCCATCTACGTCTTCAATAAAATCTTGCTTTATATGGAAGACAATCCTTATTTAATTCAAACTCTGTATCTCTCAGGAAATAAATAACTTTTAGTCCCTGATGCTTCATCTTTAGTCTCTGGTGACGTCATTACTAGTCTCCGGTGCTTTTAGTCCCTGATGACGTCAGATTGTGTAGTCTCCGATGGAGTTATTTAGTCTCTGATGGTTTAAGGCTTAGTCTCCGATGACATTAGCTTAGTCTCTGATGCTTTTAACTTTAGTCTCCGATGACGTAAGCTTCAGTCTCCGACTCCTTTAGACTTAGTCTCTGATAGATAAAAAATCCTTAGTCTCTCACAAGTTTTCCTAGTCTTCGATAAGCCTTTTTGCAAACTCTAACGAATCAAATACACACTTCGACTTTCTAAAGCTTCGATACACCATTCCAGCAGTTACTTACAAATTCAAAAATAAACGTATCTCTTTACAAATAATAAATGAATTACAAACAAAGAGATAACTACTGGCTACAAAACTTCAGTGTTACTAATTAACACTTTCTATACATCTGTATTCTAAGTAATCTAAAGACAATCATCATCAAATGTTCTAAAACCTAACAAACAACCCTAAATTTATGTGCCTATCATACAAAACACAGTATGCAATTTGTTTTGTTAGTGTACTAATGACATCATAACCACTAAATTTAGATGTGAATGCTTTAGTGATAATGTCAAAAAATAATGACCATTCCTGTCGAAGGTGAGGTCTAGTCATTGTACCTGCGGATGCAATTTGTTCATCATAATGTAGGATTTTAGACATATAAAACATTTCCTCATTAGAGGCAGGTGAATCATATGTATCATGAGTAGGCAGATTTAAAACTTTGTTAACTACTGCATGATCAATATTATAAGAACCATTATCATAGTTAAAGGTTACCACAGGAGAGTCATCACTCTCATCCTGAATTGTAGCAGTGGACCACATGATAGTAATGATGTCGGCATCCTGAGTAGGAGTTTCGTAAATGGCATACGACAACGTTAATGCTTGTAGAAAATCCACAAATAGATGGTATTGTGCTTCAAATTCATTCTTGTTAGAGACTCCAACATGGTTGGATTTGATGAAGTCGAAGTCGTCAAACTTGAAACACACAGTCTTTGATGCCATTGTGGATAATTATGTAAAACTTGAAGAACTTCTTTGCAAGTAGTTAGATCGCACATTTATTAGAGAGAGAGAGATAGAGTTCTGTGAGTATATGGAATTGCAGTTGAATATGATTTTAACCCTTACTAGAGTTTAAAAACGCCAATTGAATAGATAATGATCGGTTTTTCAAAAGTAAAATTGGTTAACTACTCTTTTTCCCTTATTAATATAAGTTATGAGAGACTATCTTAGTCTCTTACCCGATCACTATCAGAGACTAATTTAAGTTGATTTAGTCTCCGATAGTTCATTTTTGACTTGTCGGAGAGTAGTGAAAAAGAACTATTAGAGACTAATTTAGTCTCTCACTCAAATACTCTCAAAGACTAATTTATGTTTGTCTCCAACAGTTCAATTTGACTTGTTGGGGAATAGTAAAAGAACTATTAGAGGCTATTTTAGTCTCTTGCTTGATTTCTCTCAAAGACTAAGTTAAGGTAGTCTCCGATAGTTCAATTTCACTTGTCGGAGACTAAGGAAAAAGAACTATCAGAGACTAAATTTTTAATTGAAATAAAAGATAGTTTTCTAGTAATTTTATTCTTGAGTCTGTTGTAACTTTGTTTCCAAAGTTATCTAACAATCAATTCAATGATTTTAGCTTCTTAAATTTTGTCCATCAAGAACAACTGCAATCTAGAAATTAAATTCTAGCTTCAGAATTTCTAAGAAATTGCTTTTTAAGTAGTTACTCAATTTTTTGAAGCATAATTCAACATGCTTAGTTCATAGACTAACCCAGTGAATGTATGTTCATCTAATGGTTTTGGTGAATATGTCATCAAGTTGCTTATCAGTAGTAACCCAATGCAATTCAATGGCACCTTCACTAACATGTTCTCTAATGAAGTGATACCAACTGTGACGACCCCAAAATCCCTTAATGGATCAGGGCTTCGTCAAAAGAAGGAAAAGATAACCATACATCCATTCATAGCATAAATACTGGATAAGGGCAGTATTAGAAAATTATTACAACCCAAGAATAATACAATTTCAGCGGAAGCTATTACATCATCTTTAATTTCAAACCCAAAATCAACACTACTTCTAATATCTTCCTCCCTCCCTTCATATCTTCCTTCCTTCCTCAGTCTTAACAAAAGGATAAATAACTTAGTAGTTTATCAACTTTGCTTTTCCCTTATCAGAGGGTTCAGTCTTAGCGTTCTGTCCTGCAAGACATTAAAATTCAACATGGGTGAGAGATTTACGCCCAGCAAGTATATACACATCGAAGAAGTATATAAGCAATTTAAAAAAATGTATCTGGAACATCGAAGGAAGTTCAAGTCTATTTATGAGGCTTGGTGAAGCAACAAGGGCCGTCGGATTTATTTAATCTAAGCCGTTGGCTATGAAAAGAAAAGAAGTGACTAATGAGAAAAAGGTTGGTTGTAACGGCTGCTAGTACCCAACGGTCGATTATCATAGCCCACTCTAAGGTACAGATGGAGGTGATGCACATTAAATGCTACTGTCTCCCCGCAGTAGGTTTTAAAATAAAACGGGTACTGTAGCTAATCTTGTTCACACTTGGTGAGCCCTTTTTCCCGCGTGAACACACCTCTCACAAGACAATTCTTGAATGCAATACCCTTTTAAAAACTTGAGCTTTAAAATACATTTAAAATCCTTTTGGACATCACATTGCCATTGAATTTTTATAAGAAAGTATAATTTCATTAATTATAACCAATAAGGAAATAAACCTTCATGCAGAAAATAAAATAAATCTCATAATCAAAATTTCATTGAGATTTTTGGGTTTCTCACACTTATCTTTTCAATGCAAGGAAAAGCCACAGATTTTGACTTACACAATATTATATGCTAATGATTTACCTAAATCAACTTCTGTTCATCCATGCATCCCTAAGGGTAAAGAAAAGAAAGTAGTTGATAAATCTAAAGAATCCAGTGAAGCTCCTAACAAGGAGAAAGTATATATACCGCCTAAACCAAAAGTGAAAAATATTGAAAGTGTTATTGTACCGTTATCTGTGACTAAACCTAGTTTGTGTGTAGGGAAAAGTGAAAAGCAAACAAATCAGGTTTCTAGACAATGTCTCCTTAAGACATATAACTAGAAACAAAGCCCTAGTCACAGAATTCCATGAGAAGGTTGGTCCAGTAATCTCTTTTGGTGACAACAACAAAGGATTGACACTTGGTTATAGAAAAGTAGCAAATGTGGGTCTCTCATTTGAAAATGCAGTAATAGTTGATAGGCTAAAGCACAATTTATTGAGCATAAGCCAACTGTGTGACAAGGGATTCATCATTTCATTCAAATGGGATAAGTGCTTAATCTCCAATGAAAATGATGGGAAACTAGTCTTATCAGGGGTTAGGAAAGGAGATCCTTATGTTGCTAACTTTGACTCAGCAAATGGAGCATCATGTTTCTATAGCAAAACAACCCCTTATGAGAGCAAAATGTGGTACAAGAAGCTTTCTCACCTGAACTACGAAACGATCAATGATCTAGTGGAGAGAGAATTGGTACCTGGACTACCTCAAATGGAGTTTACTCGAGAAGGTTTATGTTCAGCATGCCAACAAGGGAAGCAAAAAAAATCATCCTTTGTCAGTAAGGAAACAACAATGATCAAAGATCCAAACCAAATGCTACATATGGATCTATTTGGTCCTGTCAATAAAATGTCAGTGTCATAGAAGAGATTTTCATTGGTCATTGTGGATGACTACACTAGGTATACTAGGGTCATGTTCCAACATACTGAATTAGAAGTGCCTCAACAAGTCATTGACCATATAAGGAAAGTGGAAACTGGGTCATGGTCAGTGGTTAGAATTTTGAGGACAAACAATGGAACTGAATTCAAGAATGTAGTTGTTGATGGGTTTTGTGTGGAGAAGAGCATCAATCATACATTCTCAGCACCAAGAATTTCTCAACAAAATGGTGTTGTGGAAAGGAAGAATAGAACCCTGATAGAAGCTACTAGAAAAAAGTTAGAAGAGGCCAATGTTCCTATCTACTTTTGGGCTAAGGCAATATCCACTGTTTGCTTCACTCAAAATAGGTCTTTGGTCAACAAGGCTCACAACAAGACACCATATAAGCTCATGATAGGGAGAAATCTAAACATCAAGTTCCTACATGTCTTTGGATGCAAATGCTTTGTATTGAGAAACTTTGGTGAGAACTTAGAAAAATTTGACTCAAAGACCTACAAGGTTTACAATAAAAGGCTCCAGGTTGTGATAGAGTCTATAAATGTAGCTTTTGATGATCAAGAAATCTCTGGGCTTGAAGACCCTAGTTTTCATGAAGAGCTCATATTGTAAAATGAAGATGATTTTGATGATCAACAAAATAAAGCTAATGTGTGCAATCAAATGGAGGACCTAAGCATCCCTGATGTCAATCCATACATCCAAGAGCCCCTTCAACGGATAGAGTTAATTACCTGGACAACAGATCAGGGAACACTATATCAAGGGATAATCCATCAGGTAATGTACCATCAGAGGATAAGTTTAACCTTGATTAAGCACAAATTCAGGGGGAGTTTTC
>CM025787.1:1983720-2057392 GCA_014636745.2 Centella asiatica | reverse complement strand
GAAAACTCCCCCTTAAGACCAAATGGTTTGGGAGTCATACAACAAAATTGATCATTGGTTATCCTAACCAAGTAGTGAAAACTAGGAAAGCTACATCTAATGAATGCCTATATTCTTGTTTTCTTTCTCAAAATGAGCCAAAGAAATTTGAAGAAGCCATGCAACATGCTGATTGGATCATGACCATGCAAGAAGAATTAAATCAATTTGAAAGAAATCAAGTATGAAAGCTAGTGTCAAAGCCTAAAGACAGAATTATCATTTGTACCAAGTGGGTGTTTAGGAACAAGATGGACAAAGTTGGAATTGTTGTAAGAAACTAGTTAAGACTAGTGGCATTGTTATATGGGAATGATTGGTTCACTATTATACTTGATAGCAAATAAGGCTGATATGATATTTGTAACATGTCTTTGTGCAAGATATCAAGGTGATCCAAGAGAGTCTCATCTCATTGAAGTGAAAAGAATCTTGAGGTACATTAAGGGAACTACTGAGTTGGGGTTTTGATATCCAAAGGAATGTGGTTTTGAATTGCTCGAATATTCAGATGCTGACTTTGGAGGATGTAGAATTGATAGAAAGAGTGCCACATGAAGCTGTCAATTTTTAGTAGGAAGGCTTGTATCTTGGTTTAGCAAAAAACAACATTCCATTTCAACATCTATTGCAGAAGCTAAATACATTACAACTGGAAGTTGTGTGCACAAATTCTATGGATGAGAAATCAGTTAATGAACTAGGGCCTTACATACAACAAGATTCCAATTTTGTGTGATAACATAAGTGTCATAGCTATTGTTGAGAATCCTATGCAACATTCCATAACTAAACATATAGAAATCAGATATCACTTTATCAGGGAACATGTCATGAATGAGACTATTGAGCTACATTTTGTACCAACAAACAAGCAGTTGACATACATCTTTACCAAAGCTACCTTTAACAATTTAGTGGGAGAACTAGGTTGGTAAATTATGCAAAGTAAAGAGTTTGTCAGACAAGGTATTGGAATGGTGCAAATGATCATGTGCTAATATGTTGGTATCTCTAACTTCTCGTGTCATTCATTGATAATGGACTATCTGTATGTTTATATATTCTGTGTATTTTTTTTTTTAAAAACTAACTTGGTCGGGGGTTGTGTTTGCAGTCGAACTCGTCAGGGGATATTCTCTTATCCCTGATGACATTACATCAGGGGAGAGTCATTTTCTTTTATAACAAAGCATCAGGGGATAATAACTAACCCCTGATTACGCGGCATCAGGGAATAATAACTAACCCCTGATGACATGGCATCAGGCTCTTTCGAAAAAGCTATTTATATGCGATTTCATATTCCCAGACGACACACATGTTTATTTTCTCTTGCTAGTAGCTGCTCCAGATATTCTCTCTCTTTCACAGAAATACTAGTTTTCAATCAACAACAACTTCAATGGCACCAAGCACTGCTTAACACCTTCCTAGGAATCTAGTGGTTTCACAAACAAATTTTGTGGGCTTCTCTGACATCAATGAGGTAGATGCTTGTTTCAAGCCAATGATGTGCTATTTACTCAACTCCGAGTATAGCAAAGTCATCTTCACAGATGACGAGATGTTAGGTGAAGCAATATCTCAACTCTAGTTGAGCATCATGTTCATGCATTCCTCATAAAGGCCAGAAGTTGTCAAGGGATTTTGTTCAAAATTCTTTTGCAAAGGGTAAAATAACTCCCTTTAGAATTAATTCTGCTCTGGGGTTGCCTTCACAAGACTTTGTGAAAATGCCAATTGATGCTAAACTACTGGACTTCTTGAGAGAACTGGGCTACAACTCTCCAAATAATGTGGCATTGAAGTTCAAAGATATCAAGAGGGTTAACGTGAAAAGGGAGATCTCTTATCTCTTTGATACAATAATAAAGGTGTTCTCAGGTAAGTCATCTAACTTTGAGGTGACTACATCTTTAACTTTGAAAATTGCTTATGCCATTATTAAAAATTTTAAAAAAAGATACAGGAAAATTAATTTTTGTTGAACTAGTTAATAAAATGGGTAGCTATACTTCTAGGAAATTAGAACTGTATTATGGTAGGGTTTTATCCATGCTTATTAAAGATCAAATACCTAATTTTTCTTTTGAGAATGACATAGCAATACAGAGTTATTCACAAACAAAGAAGTTATTCATAGAGATAATAAGCAAAGCTTATATGGCAGAGCCATTTGTGCTACTATCCCACATGACATAGGTAATAACTGCACCCCTTCTTAAACAGGAGCTCTCATGTGCTATAGATCATGTCCTAGTCAAGATTCTAAAATCACAGATCATGATAGGTCACTCTATGGACGTTAAGTCTCACAAGATTAAACACTATTTACAAAGAAGATTGAAAATGTACAAAATGTAGTAGATTCTTTTGCCATCAGCCACTCTATGCTCAAGTTCAACAAGCTCACAAATAGTGTTAACTAACAACTATCTGCATTCAACACTTAATAAACAAGGATGGAATCTCTACAACTCTCTACAGCTGACAACCTTCAATAAATTCTTCAAGTCATTTCACCACTCTCAACTTCCACTAATGATGCTACCAAAAAGGGGGAGAAACCTTTAAACACTTCATCAGGGGTTGATACTCAAAAGCCCACTATTCAATTGTTAGGGGATATGACTACTACTTCTTCACAACAAGCTCCAAAGATCAAAGACAATGGCAAGAATATCCTAATTGAAGAACCTAAAAAGAAAAATCATACTCATTTAGGACCCAAGCTACTCAGAGATGCTATGAAGACAACCGACTTTCCAATACTTGTTGAAGCCCTAATTGATGGGAAAGTGGAGTTTGTCTTTCCTCAAGACAAGAAATTGGTAGAAGTTGATGTACTCTATGCATAACAACTTTAACAAGAGGAGGAAATGGTTGTAGAGAAGCAGAATAAAAAGGAGAAAAAGAAAAAAAGAAGTGTCAAGCCAAGAGCCTCCAGGAAAATTCAGTCCAAGCAATCTCAGCCCCTAAAAGGTGCATCAAGGGTTAAAAACAAAGAAAATTGAACATCCCCTAATATTACCAAACCCGAGTCATCTAAAACAAAAGCTCAAGCTCTTATTCCTGTAACATATGGACCACTTACCTTGGCTGAATCTCTGAGGCATGACAGACAGAAGAGCCTAACATTTATTCACTCCATAAAAAGCATAAATGTTAGAATAAAATGCAACAAAGACAAACTATTTGTCATCTAGATGAAAAATAGGTCTGAGTTCACAGTCACCCTTGACTGGTTCCGGAGGATGGATGCTGAGCAACATACACTAGCCAGGAAAGTAGTGCCAGATACTTCATAGCTAAATAGAGACTTGAAGGGGGTTATTAAAAAGATGTGAAGAGCCATCAACGACAACATGAACTTATAGAGAGTTGAGGGGGGAGATTGTCACCTTTTACTGGTTACAGCTAGTTGCAACCAACTTAGAAGTGATTGAATCAGTCCTTGAAGCTTTGGAAAATAGTAAGAATGTCAACATTGTCAATTTTAGAAGATTACTTCAGAAAGAGCTAAAGTCATTGAAGGCAGGAGGTGAAGACAAAAGACTCAGGATTTCAGATCGAAATCTTGGTCAAAGAAGTCAAGGCCTCGGAAGTGACTCTCAAACGATTGAATCAAGTCATCCATTACCCTTTGTTTCTGCTCAACAAAAGGTGGATCCTGAAGTCTAAGTGTAAACACATGTATTGAATTTGTAAAGTCTTGTATATAATTATTCTTTCAATTTGTATAAATACAGATAGATCAATACAATTACATTTCTCATTCTTTATCCTGTATAGTTTTGGTTTTTATATCATCATCACTATATCAATTACATTTATGGTTATCAAATTGATAATCATAAATATAGGGAGATTGTTAGGCATAATGTTGAGAATGATGATGATGTATTTATTCTTTAGTTTTGTTAAATAATTGTGTAGTTATAAATATTGAAGGTTGTCGCCAAACCTTAGTATATTTACACAAATAAGTATTCAGTGATGGACAACTTAGTCTATCAGGAAATATTAATTATCGGTGGATATATCAAGGACTTGATAGTGTCAAGGAAGGTCTAATTGTACTTAATAAGTCAAGTATTCCGCACATCAGAAGTTCAAGAAAAGGCCAACAAAGTATCGATAATAAAAAATATTAGTGTACAAAAAGGCATCGGGGAACAACTTGACCTTCAGAGGAAACCATCAGGGGTTAGCTTGACTGTTAGGGGAAACCATAATGGGATACCTTTATTGTTAGGGGATACCATCAGTGAATAGTTTGACTATCAGGGGAAACCATCAGGGGATACCTTGAACGTCAAGGGTTACCATCAGGGAATAGTTTGATTGTCAGGGGAAATCATTAGGGGATAGTCCATACACTATATTGGTGGACAAAATTGGGTCTTAACATTAGGGGATCAAGAAGCACTGATTAAGTCTACATCAAGGCTTGTCATTAGTGGATATTGAAGCACTAATCAAGTCTACATCAGGGCTAGAAGCACTTATTAAGTCAACATCAAGGCTTGTCATCAGGGGACAGTAAAGACTTAACTCGCATGTCATCAGGGATTAAAAGACATTCACTAATACATGGATAATAAGTAAAGGGCATAACTGAGAAGATATTCCTTGAAATATGGTGGTCCAATAGCAACTTTTATACTAGAAACGCATGGAGAAAAGGAACAGAAACAAAAACAACAATAGCCTATAACGATGTCATATGTGTATCTTCAAAAGGACAATGATGGGACATACTGCGGCTACGTTGAAAAAGAAGCATGTTTTGCACATGGTTTCTATATCTGTTCTTCTATATATGGAAGGGTTGTTACAAGAAACTATCAGGAAGTTGAGTGAGAAAAACACAAGAAATTGAAAATCTTAGAAAAATGTTAATCAACATTTATACACTGTAATAGTTCTTGAGAGAAATACGTAGCTAATGTGTGAAACAAGAAACTGTAAACTTTTATAGGATTTTAGTTGTTTAATCACTTTGTAATTATACAGATTCCCAGAAAAACAAAAGTTATAATATAACAATTTTAACTTGATCTGTGTATATTACTATTAAATATCTTTATTATTTTTCTGGATATTGTAGCTATTCCAATTTGTACTAGTTAGATTTTAAGAGTGAAAAAGTTTTGAGTGTTTGTATTCAACCCACCTTCTACAAACACTTTAGCTTATTTTGTTCTAACAGTATTTTTTTTTCTTTCTCTTTCACTATAATCTTCCCTAGTGATGAACTACACAGTCAACGTTTGTTCTTTCAAAATACTCAAGAGTTTCTCTATGTATTCAATATGAATATATTGTACTCTGTTATTCTATATTATATGTAGCTTCTATGAACTAGAATGGTTGATATACAACCTAACAAGTAAGAAAGGAATTCAATTCCTAACCAATTATAATTGTTGCTTTAATATGATATTTCTTACATTCTGAAACTCTGTCATGTTGGAAAACTTCTACTTTATCTTTAATCGACTTCATTCTAAGATTTGGAATACAAATTTTATCAATCCTAATGCAACTCTATTTCTGAATCTTGATTGACTCCTTGTTTGCAATTTCAAATCCTTTTCATATTAGGATTTGTTGCGTCCCAATCAAAACATGATCTTCAATATCCTTTGGTAAATCATCTCTGCTAGTGGCTTTTATTAGTTGATGAGTTTATCTGCTAATAAATTTATCTTCTGATGACCAATTATCCACTGATGAACATTTAATCCTTATCTATTGATGACCAATTATCAACCGATGACCATTTAATCATTATCTGTCAAAGAGCAAGTATTTGTTGATAAACATTTTTTTATCTGTCGATGGTCATTATCTATTGATGAACAAATTATTTACTGATGACCATTTACCCTTTGAGGAAGATTATCTACTGATGAACAAAATATACACTTAGGAATAGATTTATACACTGACTGACTACATGGATTATTTATCCCTTAAAGCACAATTTTACTGGCGAAGGATAAATATCCACTGAACCTAACTATTATGCACTGAGAACAAATAATTCGTCAGATGATAATACTTGGAGAAAATTTAGCTTTAAAAGCTATTCTGCTAAAATCTATAAAACACACCAATGGCTACTGTATAATAACAAATCTAACAATTCTAAGTATATGCATCATCATTAGATGCTATAATCCTAACAATTCATTCAAGAATAACAGTTATGAACTATTAGTCTCATTTAACTCAAACGAGTAATTTTGCAGTAATTATTGGCGTTTACAATCAATACACACCAGTTGATAAAAACTAAACATCTTGTTGTTCTAAGTTGAACAACATGAGTTCAAACATTCCTCAATATAGGGATGCATAACAACTGAATTAAGACACTCATAATAAATTGTATAATACACAACCTGATAGGCAGTACATACAGAGTCATATTGCTTAAGAGGTAGCTATAATTTTAACTTTTGATCATTTATGGATCAAAAACAGAACTCATGGGAACATTTGACTCCAATATAAGCTACCAACCTCATCAAGGCAAGTAATATATTTATTATTCTTTCAACGTATAGCACAAATGTTTCGTTTCACATGATTTTGCAAGTATATATGCAATCTGATGCTTATTGTAATTAAACACATGAGCAACTGATTCGATCTGCGTAACGACATGTTATGATATGATATGCAAGTTCTTATACTTTTCTTCATGTGTTTACATAATTGTTTCGTATACGTACACGATAGAGGATAAAAGTTGTTTATTCAATTTGAGCTAAGATTTTATTGCTAAACGCTTGATTACTGATCTCTAATTTATAAGCATCCTATCTGTTTCATGTATGTAAATGATATATTATATTATTTGATTCAATTCAACTCTTCTAAATACTCTACATATACAGTCTTGTGATATCATCTATGTTTCTACCCAATGGCCTCGCTGAGGTGTCAAGGTTAATCCACTATATAAACTTTAAAGGGAATGCCCCAGAATTGAAAGTGTACTGGGCCCTGTAGATCTATTTACATATCTACATAAAGTGTCATACTTATGTACGTCGCAGACCATATTGAGATAGCTTGGTCTACTATCATTAAATGGTAAGAAGTACTTTCAGTAAGCCCTAGTGCTGCAAAGAGTTAAGGCGATCTAGTAAGTTATGGATCGAAAGACGTCAGATGCTCATGTAAAGTTTTCATTCAGTGGCATTATTTGCCAACTCCCTCTCAACTGAATGTATGGATTCACCCTATCTGCCAAGAGAATCCACTTATTTGAACTCTTTATTTTATTTATATTTCTTAACCTTTCCGTGAGATGGATTACCTGAACTAGCTGCAGAACATTTGTTCATTCTCACTTTTCTTATAGTATTTTACTTGTGAGAATTTGTTGCTCATTCTTTCTTCTGATTCTCTTTCAGTTAAGTGCGAGAAAGGTGAGAGTTCCAAAGGTAAGGAAAAGATGTATGGGTACTTCTATACTGGACTGGCTATTAAGGGTTCATAGTACGAACTCAGTATTGTAATAGTTAACCTGCTATGTTTTCCGCTGTTAGACTTTATGACACAAGGTTTGTTATAATCATTGGTTATATATTATTCCATCCTATATTATATTTTTGAGTTTTTTTTCTGTCCCACCGATGATACCGTGTTCCGCTGGAAGTCGGAGTCGCCACAGTTGGTAACAAACTGATGACTCCAACCTTTAGTCGAAAACCAGGGTCGTCACATTTTTTCTCTCCCATAATTGATATTGTTGTAATATTTATATAATTTAATTTCCTCATATTTGTTTCATTTACTTTTATATTTACTTATTTTTTTTATGTAATTTAAATTTATGCATTCTTGCACAAGTGGAAAAGGCTGTGTGTGATTTTTAAACTCTTAAGTTTAAAGGGTGTTGACCTTGGGACACTTGGTGGATCAAGTCCACATGGTGTACCATTGGGTGGCATCCTAAATTTACTCGTTTTAATGTAGTATGTCCTTATGTTTTGTTTTTGAGCTTCAGTGGTAGTCTCTATTTATTTCTAGTGTTTTATGTTCTTTATTAGTGTGTATATACATATAATTATGTTATTTGCATAGTCAGAATTGTTTTCTTTTCTTATTTTTAATCCTGTTCCATTAAATTTAGTTTAGAAGTTGCATGTGCATAAAAATTTAGAATTTTGTGGGTATATTCACTGCAAAACCTCACGAGACACAACTCGTCCACATAAGGGAACCATGTGGTTTAAAGGCTTACTACACATGTTAAGTGTAGGCGATATATATAGTATATAGTATATATTGTTTATAAGATTTGTTAGTAGTTTTTGTTTAGTTTTCATACACCAACAGTTTGAGAATTTTAAATGTGGTGAATTTATCAAAATAATTGCTTGAGATACTTGTTTTCAATGGTTAGTAGATGCGATTTCATAACTGAAAAGTTTATTTTAGATCTTTTTAATCTGTTTCTAGGTTTTTGTTCTTAGTAGTTTCCCCCTTATCTTCTTGCGGTTAATTGAATCGAAGTCAAAATCATTTTTTAATTGAATTTAGTTATTGAGATCCTTGAGAAACACTTAAATTACGTAATTGTCTTGAATTCCTCTTGAATTTGTATTCTCTTGTGTCTAGAGTAGCTAAGAAATGACTTAAATTTTCTTCTTTTCTTGCTTATTCTGTGTAAATTGACTCTATCTCGGTTGTGGCCTTCATTGCTCGATCAAGTAGGCCCGAATGGATTGTCTTTACACCTAGCTCTCTAACGTCCCAAATGGGTCTAGTAGTGAAAAAAAAAGAGTTAAAAAAATGAAAAATGAAGAAAAGGAGAAAGTAAAAACTATTGGAGTAAGAAGGTTGGAGTAGTGATTGTCTATATTTTAAATTTCATTCTTGGGGTGCATAACTAGTGTTAATAAGGTCGTTTCACTGGCATTCCGTTAGGTTGAGTTTACTTAGAATGATTGATGAGGAGTAGAGTGCAAAATATTCTAGAAAGATGATATTGTTTGACTCCTATCTTGGTACGTAAGGTTGATGAACTCACACTTTATGCATATGAAATCTTTTCTATTGATTTGTAAAAAGGTGAGGGGGAAATTGGTAAGAATGTTGTATCTATGTTTGGCTTAACCAGATTTATTATGAATGATTTACTTATGTTTGAGTATATAGTTCACTATTGAACCTCTGTTTTGTGTTTTGGATAATTCTTCTATGAATTCATTACATATATAATTTCTTCTGTTGGTTAATTTAGTTTCCTTATGTGCTTTAATGAAAATACTCTTCCTATGTGTTCATCATTTTTCTTGAGGACAAGCAAGTGATTAAACTTGTGGGAGTTTGATAAGTGCGGGATATGCATATAATTTAGCTTTACTTACTATTAGTTTATTTGTTTAATGCATGATTTTTAGTTTTTAGTAGTATTTACTTAATTTAGTTTTATTTCTCTTTACATTTTACGCTTGGTCTTTTTGTGTGTTCTTAGTTATTTTGTAGTTGAAAAGCTTGGATAATGTCTTGTACTGCTTTCACTATGTTTGGAAGACTTTTAGAGCAAGTTGATTCAATAAAGGATTGGATTCGCATTGAAAAGCACACAATTGAATTGTTGGATTTTTTTCACAGTTTGAATCATGAAATCTTACTTTTTGAGCTACTCATCAAAGTTTTCAGGATTCATGTTTTTCTTCTTAGAGTCGATTTGTTACTTCTTTAGGTTTTTCATATATTATTACAATGTGCATTAGGTTATTATAGCAAAACTTAACAACTTTAGCACTTTTACTATTGAGTTATATAATTATGTACTTAATGCGTTTAAGTGCTTAGCCACCACTTGACTGATTTAAATTATGTATTTGAGACCTACGGGAGATATTATGCATATGTTCACTGATTATATAACCATTTCAATTGCATAAAAATATAGTAATTAATTTGTGTGGTTTCATTAGTAGATAAATCAAGGGTGGTTTATTGAATCTAGAAAAATTCATAGATCTTAAGGCACTTGTTTTATTGAATTCACATGGACACATAGTGGGTTACTAAATTTAAGTAAAATTGATGCACTTAGACATAAGGTAGTGATTAACTAAGGAGTTTTCTACCATCATAATACAATTCACTTGGTTATGTAATAAATTGTTAAACGAGGTCATGGCTTTGCCGCAAAGGGTGGATGCAAATAGGCAATATAAGGCATTGGGCTCATGCTCTAAGAAAGTCACGAGTAACTCATATGCCATCACATGATTGAAATCAGTTCAGTTGTGACATTGTAGGTTTCTAAGGGAAAAAATGATCAAGGATGTATACACCCATGCGAACTTGATAACTTTTGAGAATGAGCTTTCCTTTTTTCTTATGAGAGTGAATGTAGTTTCTCCCCTGTCTGTCATTTCTTTAATAGCTTTCTCCATTTCAGCCAACTTGCCTTGCAGACTGGGGTTAGACCATTCATAGGGTGTATGTCTATCTTTCCCATGGAGTGAAGGTTGATGTTACTTTTGGATGAGCCTAGGTGAGAACTCATTTCTAGGGAACTCTCGGGCCTCTCCCTCAGGGGATATCGTGGCATGATGGTTCTATGGACCTCGAGCTTGTCCTCGATATCCTTTCTTTATCGTTCCATCTTTTCATGTGTTGGGTGAAGGTCAAAAGCGTGCTTCAGTTGTTAATGGTATTGCTTTTGTCTGGCTTTGTAATCTTGGGCTGTGTGCATACAACTCTTTGTTGTCTATCCTTAATTTGATTCACGGCTTCTCTTTCATTCTTGGACCAAGAGTCGTCCGATTAGTTATTTCCTCCCCTTTGTTGGATAGATGTATCATCTCCATCCTCCCTAAAACCTTCCTCCACATGTTTACTGCCTGCATATGCCTTGCCCTGAAAGCTGGTCTAGCATAACAATAGTTTTGGTAGTGGTGAGATAAAAAAAAATGGACAAAAAAATAGCGTTGTGAGATTGGTTCACCAAAATACTAGACTGCCTCTTCTAGCGTCAAATGTTGAGGTGAGAATCCATTCGTAAGGTTAAAATGTAAGGATTCATGGTCAATGTCGTGCTTAATGCAAAATAATAAGGTCAGAAGGAACCAGTTGGGTTACCCGAGGTCATTAAAGTGCAAGAACGAGTATCCCGGTGGAAATTTCTAGTTAGATAATATTTAAGGAGAGAAAGCTTCATTATATTCTAAAATTTGTAGAGGGGCATCATATGCATTGCATGTTACCGAAGGTTTCCCAATGAGGGTGTGTTAGAGATAAATAATGATGATGATGATGTTTATAGAATAAATTGTGCATCTGGAAATACTTAAGGTATTTTATAAACCTTTGTGACGACCCCAAAATCCCTTACTGTATCAGGGCTTCGTCAAGAGAAGGAAAAGATAACCACACATCCATTCATAGTATAAATACTGAAAAAATGCAATATTAAAGAGTTATTACAATCCAAAAGTAATGTAATATCAGCGGAAGCTATTACATCTTCATAAATTACATATCAAAATCATTACTACTTCTAATATCTTTCTTCCTTCCTTTCTCAGCGTCATCAAAAAGAATAAATAACTTAGTAGTCGATCAACTTTGCTTTCCCCTTATCAGAGGGTTCAGCCTTAGTATTGTGTCCTGCAAGACATTTAAATTCAACAAGAATGAGCGATTTATGCCCAACAAGTATATAAACAATTTAGAGAAATAAATCTGGAATATTTAAAAAAGTTGAAATCTGTTTGTGAGGCTAAGTGAATCAATACTAATGCCTCAAAAATCTTGAAAGGAACTTTAGGATCACTGATGATAAACAATATGTAATCCTCCTTGAAGAAAAAAGGTATTCATCTGCATACAATCTTTTCAAAAATATCCATTGGGGGCTAAACTCGTTGGATCTGCTAACCATACAGTACACAGTTGGCCCTACTATGACCGCATGATCCCTCCTTGTGTGAACGTATGTAGTCACTTAAAATTTTCTCTAGGTCAGGTGAAGAACACATCAGCACCTTAGCTTTCCTCTAGCCAACCATGTGGCATAACCCATTTAAGGGACATATCATTCTCATTCATTTGCACAGATATAAGATTGAATAATATTTGATAAATCAAAGCTCCTTTATATCCATGCACTTTCATTCATATCATGCTAGCGGAAATTAAAGCATAGCATGCTGATTTACAAGGAATTTTTAACATAAAAGCCATAAACTTCTACGCATGTCGAATCAATTGATCATGCGTTTAGTTGAAATAAGCATAAGAGTGATAATATACTTGCCTCGGTCCCTTGCACACAAACAATTTCAATTTACTTGAGAGTGAAAGATTCTGTAAAATATACATATCCAAAATAAATTTAGTACTTTGGTCAAACTACGAGAGAAAGTGCATATGTGATGTCCTTAAACTTTTAATGTTTCTAAAATTGCTATATGACTGTTTAGGGTTACTAAATAATTAAAACTTCATAAAATAATCTTAGGAAAATAATACGTTTATAACTTTAAAGACAAACTGCGCATCAGGGGATAATTAGCTACATCAGGGGATCATTCATCATCAGGGGATGACTGACCATCAGTGGGTAAACTACCCGTCAGGGGATATCTCGCCAGTCATGGGATGGTTTCCCCACCATCAGGGTATCATTTTCTCGTCAGGGAAAAGTCATCAAGGGATGACTTCTTGACTGTCAGGGTATCTTTTACCTATTAGGGAAGATCTCTCAACCATCATCGATCATCAGCGTATGGCTCGGTCATCACAAAACTCGTCATGGACTACTGATGACGTCATCAGGGACTAGTCTTAGCCTGTCGGATACTAAGGCTAACGTCATCAGTGACTAATCTCGAACCTCCTTCATCAGAGGCTAACAACACCCTTCTTTCATCGGAGACTAACACATCTCATCAGAGACTAACACATCTCATCATCCTTTCAATGATTCATAACCTTTCCTAGGGTCTCCAAGCCCTCCTAGACATAGTTTAGGGTTTAGAAACTTAGGTTGAAGAAAATACTCAGGCCTGGTGTCGTAACTACTGACAAAAGAAATGCTTGGTAGTTACAGATTTTTCTACTAGGTGGTTGTCAACAATATTACACCCATCTTGGATAGCTTTTCAAAATAAATGACATTAACTTCGGGTGTTAAAAGCATGTATCAAATCATATCTTTTAGAAATAAATGAACAAGGTATTAAACATGGTATGCAGAACAGAACAAAAACATAAGAAATAGAGCAGGACTTTAATGAAATGTTCTTATCTCCTTGCTGTAAGAAAGAGTTAAAAAGCTCTGGTTGTTCTTCCAAAAAGGACAGTTGTCTTAAGAGTAAGCTTGGGTTTGGTGGTAAGCTGTATAGAAATTTATGAGAACGGAACTAGGGTTATAACAACGTGATATATATATATATATATATATATATATATATATATATATATCACTTGTTGAGTAGCAAGGGCCGTCGGATTAATTTGTATCAGTCGTTGGCTGTGAAAGGAAAGGAAGTTATTGGTGAGAAAAAAGTGGTTGCAACGGCTGCTAGTGCCCATGGGTCATTTATCATAGCCCACTCTAGGGTACTGACGAACGTGATGTACATTAAATGCTACTGTCTCCCAGCAGTTAGGTTTCAAAACAGGTACTATAGCTAAACATGTTCACACCTGAAGAGCCTTTCCCGCGTGAACACTCCCAATCTTGAATAAAATAATCTTTTAAATACTTGAGCTTCAAAATACAATTAAAATCTTTTGGACATCACATTGCCATTGAATTTTTCATAAGAAAATATAATTTCATCATTTATACTCAATAAATAAACCTTCATGTAGAAAATAAACTAAAATAAATAAATCTCATAACAAAATTTATTGACATTTTCGAGTTCTCACAACTTTAATATATCTCCACAAGTTTTGCATCCATTGATGATAAATTTAGTCATCAGGGGATGGACTACACTTCACTAGGCAAGTCATTAATTGGAATTTCTAAAGGACTTAATAGTGAAGAGGAAAGTCTGTTGTTACTCAAAGTTATTTAAAGTATATTCCACACATCAGACATTCCAAATGAAATCAACAAAGCTTCAGTGATTAAAACCATCAGGGGGAACACGTCAGGGCATGACAGTGACATGCCAACTTGTCAAGGGAAATCATCAGGGAATGACAGTCTCAACCTAAACCATCAGGGAAACCCCTCAGGGGGAATGCTTAGCACTGCATTAGTGGAAGCCATCAGTGTATGTTTTAAGTCCTAACATTAGGGGATCAAGAAGCACTTGGATAACTCAAGTGAAGTTTGAAGCACTGATCTAGTATCAGAAAGGACTTGTCATCAGAGGATCCAGAAACACTGACCGAGTTCACATTACGGCTTGTCGTCAATGGATAATTATGACTGCATACACTCATCATCAGGTCTTACATGCAAATCGATGAAGCTTGCTATGGAAGCAAGAGATATAAACTAGAAAGATATCTCTTGAAGTTTGGTGGTCGAATGACAACTCTCAATCATTAAATGCACACAAATCAGGGAAAGAAAAAGAAGCAACAAAAGCAACAATAGTCTGACACATCATTCCAAAAGGACATCGATGTGACATATATGCGACTAGGTTGAAAGGAGAAGCACGTCCAAGCACGTGGGTTCAACTACTGATCTTCTATATATGCGAAAGAGTTCTCATTACAGAAAGAATCAATCCAACGGATCATCCAAAATATTAAAGCACACGAACATTAGAGAGAAGCATTGTAATATATCTTGATAGAAATATTCAATGAAAGAGTGAAGCTAGTGAGTGTGAAATTTGTAGTTGTAATTCATTATATAATTTGTAGCTGATTAATCACATTTTTGATTAACCAGATTTTCAGAAAAACCTCAAGTTTTAATACAATTATTTTAACTTGAAAACTTGGATGTTTATTTTAAAAGTCATTAAAGTTATGATATTATAGTTATTTCCATTAATACTTAACAAAGTTTTTTAAGATCCTTGGAGATTGAAGAAGGAGAAGGTGGCAACGAGTGTTACCCAATAGCCAGACCAAGTAGTATCCTCTCAAAAGGATACTGCTTTCATTAAGGAAATAAACACATTGCTAACTAGTTCCTCTCAAAAGGAATTAGTTATTGAAGATAGTCCCGAACTAGGAACATAGTTAAGTGAGACACATACAATGACCATAGCCCCTTATAAAACTAACATCAGGGTCTCTGAGAGCCACTTGCAGATAACTAACACAGTGAGTGCACACATAACTTTTCTTGATGGATCACCTCTATATTCAGTGATCCAGCCAACACTCTCTTCTATACCTCTTCCTTCTTTTTTTAATCCTCAAATTTCTTCAGATTTCATGACACAAACGTTAAGTTTATGAGATCAGATTCTCCAATTTCTTAATTCATGGAGGAGCCAACACTCCCTGACACAGTGATTGAAAGTCAACACACTCAAATGGTTGATTCATTTTTAATTGATTCATTCACTGATGATCAAACAAGGGACATAAACACACTTGTATATACTAATGTAATAATTCTTTATGTTCCCCTACCTGCATATTCCTCTCCATTGTACATATACTACAAACATCCTATTCTTCTTTTATCACTTCTGTGGAACTAGAAACTGTAAATAATACACTTGAACTGGCCATAGTTGATGAACTCACAGTCCATTAGAGCCCTACTAGGACAATTTTAAGTGAGGATGTGAGAATACTTAGTGAAGAGAGGCAAAGTCAATCCCCTGAGAGGACTTTGGTAAAAGGAGAGTTTGAGAGTTCTGCCTTAGAAGGCAAAGAAAAAGGAGTGTCTACAAGAGATACCTTAGAAGGCAAAGAAAAAGGAGAGATTGAGGGATATAAGGATGAGATCCTTATAAATAAAGAAAATAGAGAAAATTTTGATACTAATACTGTAAATACCGCCTCCTCTTCTAATAGGGATGAAGATGACACTCCTATGGATGATCTTTTATCAATCCTAGAAGTTGATTTAGTTCTTTAGAAAAATGAGATGACAAAGACAATAAGGTTACTCAAACAGGAGCTATCCAGGATTACAGATCCAGTTTTGTCAAAGATGCTCAAATCACAAATAATGATTAGGCAATTTGTGGATGTTGAAATCAGAAACTATATACACACTTTACACAAAAAATCAACAATGTACAACAAGTTGTTGACTCTCTTGTTCAGCCAGACCCTGCTAAGAATGAAGAAACAAGCTGACAATGTTGACAAAAAGCTTGTTGAGTTCTCCACCAAAATGGCAAGCATAGAAACTCTGCAACTGTCAATGGTTGACACTCTACAACAAATTCTTCAAGTCACATACTGACTCTCAACTTCCACTGATGATGCTATTAAAAAGGGGGAAATCTTCAGGACCATCATCGTCAGGGGTTGTTGTAAAGAAAATCTCAAACGCTCAACCATCAGGGGATATGACTGCTCATGCTCCAAAGCCTAAGGATAAAGGCAAAGACATCCTGATTGAGGAACCAAAGAAGAAATCAAATACTCAATCAGGGCCTAAGCTACTTGGAGATGCCATGAAGACAACCTACTTTCCAACACCTGTTGAAGCTGTAATTGATGCAAAAGTGGAGCTTCTCTTTCCTCAAGATAAGAAGCTTGTGGAAGCTGATGCACCACTATATGCACAACAACTTCAAGAGGATGAGAGGGAAATGACAAAGGATAAGGAAGAAGAGGAAAAGAAGAGAAAAATTGTCATGCCAAGATCCTCCAGGAAACCTTAGCCAAAGAAATCTCAACCTCCCAAGGGTGCATTAAGGGATCAAAAAAAAGGAAAACCTAAATCCCCTGATGCCACCAAACCCAAGTCATCTGAAGCCAAGGATCAAGCACCTTATCCTATAACTATAACATATGGAACACCCACACTAGTTAAATCCCTGAGAGACGAAAGGTGCAAGAATCTGACATTTGTGTTCTCAATAAAAAGCATAAATGTCAGTGTCAACAACAAAAGGGAAAAGCTAATCACTTTTCAACTAAAAAGTGGGTCGCAGTTCACAGTCACAATGGACTGGTTTAGGAGAATGGATGCTGAGCAGTTGGGATTGATCCTGAATCTAATTTCAAAAACATCAGGGCTAAACAGAGACTTAAGGGGGATGATTGAGAGGCTGAGGAAAGTCATCAACGACGAAAGAAGCCTACCCACAACTTTGGAGAGACCATTAAAGCTATTTTATAGATTCACTGATGGGCAATAGAAAAGTATAAGGATAAGAGACGTTGATGGACTTGACCTGGAGGAAGCGATGCATGTTCTAAACCAAATTGCTTTTCATAAGAATGAACATGTCATCTAGTTCAGAATCCTGCTACTACAAAAAGGTGTTGAAGGAGATTGAAGAAATTAGAGCTGATGATGAGAATATAGCAACAGTAAGGGATGTGCCCCCAGTAAAAGGATTCAAAGTATATCCTAAGATGATCACAAACCCCATGGGTGTAGAATTCAAAAATGCAAAAGGGGAGATCATCACCTTTTACTGGTCACAACATGCTGCAGCTAATGTGCCAGAAATCAATTCAGTCCTTGAAGCTTTGGAATCAAGCAGTAATGTCAACATTGTCAACTTCAGAAGACTTCTTCAGAAAGAGCTGGAATAGCTGTTAGCAGGAAGAGAAGACAACAGACTTAGGATTCTCGATCAAAATTCAGATCTAAGGAGACAAGGCCTTGGAAGTGACACTAAACCTATTGAATCAAGTCATCCATTGCCCTTTGTTTCAGCTAAACGAAAAAGGGATCATGATGTCTAAGAGTGTATATTTTTGTAATAGATATAGGAAATACTTGTATAGTTATTTTCTCAGTACATACAAATACAATAGATTAGTTCAACACAAATTTTTTTGTTTTTCTTGTGTATAGTTTTGGTTTTAACATCATCATCAGTGCATCAAGTAAATTTATGGTTGTCAAAATGATAATCATAAATAGGGGGAGATTGTTAGAGATAAATAATGTGATGATGTTTAGAAAATAAATTCTGCATCTATAAATACGTAAGGTATTTTATAAACCTTAATATATTTGCACAAGTTTTGCATCTACTGATGATAAATTTAGTCATCAGGAGATGAACTGCACTTTACTAGGCAAGTCATCAGTTGGAACTTCTAAAGCACTTGATAGTGAAGAGGAATGTCTGTTATTACTCAAAGTCATTTAAAGTATTCCACACATCAGACATTTCAAACGAAATCAACAAAACTTCAATGATTAAAACCATTAGGGGATGATATAGCCAGACCAACTCGTCAGGGGAACGTGTTAGGGTATGGAAGTGGCAAGCCAAAATCATCAGGGGGAACGCATAACGGCATGACAGTGACATGCTAACCTGTAAGGGGAAATCATCAGGGAATGACAGTGTCAAGCTAACCCATCAGGGAAACCCCTCAGGGGGAATTCTCAACCCTGCATCAGTGGAAGCCATCAGTGTATGTTTTAAGTCCTAACGTTAGGGAATCAAGAAGCACTTGGATAACTCCAGTGAAGTTTGAAGCACTGATCTAGTATCAGACTGGACTTGTCATCAGAGGATCCAGAAGTACTGACCGAGTTCATATCAGGGCTTGTCGTCAGTGGATAATTATGAGTGCATACACTCATCATCAGGTCTTACATGCAAATCGATGAAGCTTGTTATGGAAGCAAAAGATATAAACTGGAAAGATATCTCTTGAAGTTTGGTGGTCCAATGACAACTCTTAATCATTAAATGTAGACAGATCATGGGAAGAAAAAGAAGCAACAACAGTCTGACACATCATTCTAAAAGGACATCGATGTGACATATATGCGGCTAGGTTGAAAAGAGAAGCACGTCCAAGCACGTGGGTTCAAATACTGATCTTCTATATATGCGAAAGAGTTCTCATTACAAAAAGAATCAATCCAACGGATCATCCAAATATTGAAGCACACAAACATTAGAGAGAGGCTTTGTAATATATCTTGAGAGAAATATTCAAAGGAGTGAAGCTAGTGAGTGTGAAATTTGTAGTTGTAATTCATTACAGAATTTGTAGCTGATTAATCACATTTGTGATTAACTAGATTTTCAGAAAAACCTCAAGTTTTAATACAATTAATTTAACTTGAAATCTTGCATGTTTATTTTAAAAGTCATTAAAGTTTTTATGATATTATAGTTATTTTCATTCATTCTTAACAAAGTGTTTTAAGATCGAAAAAATTTTGAGTATTTGTATTCATCCCCCTCTTTTACGAATACTTGAGCCTATTTTGTTTTCTAACAAGGTGGATGACAACAAGAACGCTCATGTTGTGATATATAAGATGTCTTATCTCCAAAAGTGTAAGTCACCTTTATTCTAACTAAAATGACAGTGGTATGTGGAGTGTTTGCAATGTGGGACTTCACGCTAATGGTTATTAAGAAGGTTTTCGAGTCTTCAAGGACAAAGGGTTGGGTTTGGGTCTCGACCCCTTTGCATGATGGGTAACAGATCGAACCCGTGTACTGTCATAAGTATTCCATTGTAAATGTAACACATACTCTGTTGTGTTCTCAACAATACCACATAGCCTAGATTATCACCTTCTTCTTTTTTATCAGCGAAATTTCTTCTAATTTTGATCGAACTCTTTTAATTCTCATCCAATAAGATTAATTGATCCATGACCTCAAGGTCCAAAAGAAGTGTTTTTATTACATAAATTAACCCACAACCTTGGATTATCACTTCTTTAGTAAGCGGTAACCTTTAATGACCAATGAAATAAACATAACCAAAGTACACCGTTCATCGGAGTGGTAATCTAAAATAAAGACCCAATATGATGACTCAATAAAAAAAGCTCTTTTAGTTGCCCAAGATGATCAAAGATAATATTGCCTAAAATTATTATTTGTTAGGTATCAAAATTAGATATATATTTTTTTCTTTTAATGTTGTTCTATTTTTAAATTTTGAGATTTCGTTTGTTATAAAAAAATTGTAAAGATATCAAATTATAAAAATTTTTATTTAAAAGTATTCATCGTACATTTCATTATATTTCACTTCAAATTTGTTAAAAACAAAAAATTTCAGAAGTACAAATTATAAACTTTTACAAACTTATTTATGTTAACTAAATTTATCTCTAATTAATTAGAAAAGATTATAGTACATCTCATAGAATTAGTGAAACACTCGTCTTAAATAACACTCCTAAAATCATACCTATTACACCACTGCTAGTTTGACGTAAAATAAACCTTTAGTTGACGTCCGACTAAGTGGGTAATATATGCATCCAACGTTGTTATTATAATGTTGGGTATATATCCCATGGGTCTTTCTGTCACAATCAAATTAAAAATGATCTTTATTTAAAAGTCAAAATGTCCAACCTGATCCAGAACATGTCGCATTTTATAATATAGACTACATCTTCATAGGCATCTCGTGCAGAATAAGTAGTGTCATATAGTGAAGGGCATCTCAGATTTTAGCACCGACTAGATTCGTCATTTTAAAATTTGTTTCTTTCTTTTTCTTTATGAATATAAATGTTTACTTTATTCAAAGAGGAAAATATATCAAATCCTCCATAAACGAACCACTACAGTCGGAGATATTAAAGTTGCATTTGTTTGGATGAATGAAAGGAATGAATAAAATGAAAAATAAAGGTGGAAGACAAACATCGTAAAATTATGAGAGTATTATGAGAATGAAAAAATAATAAACTATGTAAATTTTTTGTTGTGATTGAATATATAAATTCATCTAAGAGGCTGAGTTTAACATTACACAAAATCTTGTCGCAAGGATTGATGGAAAGAATGAACTTACTCAATAATCTAACAAATAGTATAAAATTCATTTCATTTAGATATCATTCAATTCCATTAAATTAAAAGAAGTGTTTGCATTGCCGTTTTCACATATATTAACTATCGGATCGTGGACATATTTGCTGCCACTGGATTTGGAAGACTGGCAAAGCCTTTGAGTAAATGCATTGTTCCCCTTCAGCGCATCACACTACATCACCAGATTTGGAACTTCTAGCTATTTGTTTATAATTTAGTTGAATGTGGTTTCTTTGCAATGGTTTTATGCAGTTTTTATATTTTCAGATTGCAAAATGCCAAATCTAATAGCATCTGCAGACATAATATTTGGTAGAATGCTGGATGTATATGTTTTTGTGATCTAAACTTTGTTCTAAGATTGTTTGTAGTCAAGGTGCATAGCCTTCTACGAAAGGCTGGGAATACTATTTAATAAATTCGGTGACCTTTGGTTTCAGTGGCGGACGCGAAACTTTTAATTAGGAGAGGCTAAATAGCGAGTCAAAAATTAACTAGAAATGAATAAAATAAACTAAAATAACTTTACTAATATGAAAATTTTATTACAGAAAAATAAGTATTTTTTTTTGAAAGATTCACAATATATTCTTGAAATATGCTTAATATTTGAATATGGAAATATTAATTTTACAAAGCTTGTATTCTAACCATTTCACCAGTAGATTATATTTATGACGTTATCAATAATTAAAAATAAATAAATTCACATTAAGTTTAAATTCATATACATGATGTCAAATATATCTTTACTTTTTGAACAAATAAATTAATTAGATAAAATTAAAATTTACTTTATAAGACTTCATAACTAAGCTAAATATGTAAACAGATGTATTAATTTTAGAATAGAGGAATATCTCAAAATTAAACATCATCTCCTATATATTGTTTTGAATAGAGGAAATTTATAAAGAATTTATTGTTTTGAATAGATTAATATACAGTGAAATTAATTAATCGTAAACATGTATGTGAGTTACTTTATTTTATAATTAGAAATATAGCTTTAGAGAATTAAAAATAAAAAAATACTTATATTTTAAACTATAAGATGTATTTGTGAAAATATTAAATATTAAAAAACATAACAAAGAAATAGTAAAAAAAATTATTACAGAAAAGCCTGTACTTGCACGAAATTTAATAGGTAGTATGTGTCTGTCAGGATGTGCGTGTCTATATATAAATTAGAATTAGATGTGTGTCTCTAAATATAAATCGGAAACAAAATAATGTTTCTTTGCACCATAGTCTTTGGTGATTACCTTTATTATTAGTCGTCAAATTTTAATTTAATATTTATAACATTTAATAAAACAAAAATTTTCTACATGATTGCAACCATAATAATAGAAGTCAGGAAAAAGGAATTATGGAGCATTCACTAAAGATTCTATACTGTATCAAAAGAAAAAAGAATTTATATTTTTGGAAATTTAATGGAAAAAAATTACAACAATATTCTAGTGTTAATAATAAAGATTGTATTTTAGTAAAGTAAAGAATGAAGCTGAACGCCTTCATTTTTTACTTTATACTTTTAATTTTGCTTATACTTCCTTTTTTTTCTTTTGTTTATCATTCATCTCCAAATGAATTTTCTTTGCATAATGAAAATCAAACTTTTTCTTTAACTTTTTTTTAAATTCATAATTCACAGCTTTAATTTGATTGAATAAAATTATTTTGCTTACTTATGTTGTGTTTATTACTCCAGATTTCAAATAGAAATCATAATTAATCATGACTTTAAGTCTAATTTTAAAAAAAAAAATTATCAACATTAACAACTTTAAAAAAATTAGATCAAAAAGTTTAAATATTCTCATGAGAAATTTTAAAATTGAAAAAGGTTTTTATATATAATTTAAAAAGTAAAATACTCAACGTTTTTGTAGAATAATAATAATAAAAAGAATATCACACAACATATGATCAAATAATTATATGTTTAGCATCCTTTTCTTTTTATCGTTGATTTGTTTTTTTTCTATGTCATCTTGACGTATCATCAACTAAATATTGGTATATACAATCTTTATTATCAATACAGGAATATTTTTATAATTATTTTTTTAACTTTCCAAAAATGTAGATTCTTCAGCTAATGTTAAGTAATATTCTCTTTCAATCACTTGATCTATTATGGTGGTAATGGTTTAATAAATTTTTTTAATTAAAAGTTAAAATTATTAAATTAAGATCTAGAAATTAATATCATTCTATAATTCTGTGAATATAAGAAGTTGATCTTATTCCAAAAAATTCTCTAATTTTATTTAATTTAGTTCAACATCACTTATGTTTCCTTCAATTAGAATTTAATTTGAAAAAAACTACAATTCGCATGTATTAAAACTAATTAATTTAGAATATTATTTTTAACGTTATATGTGATTATAATATTTTACAATTCTCAAATAAAAATTTAATTTACATGGCACAAATAATTAATTTAAAAATAAAATAAAATATTTTTTTGTGCAAACGAAAAAGGTTATAATTTGATATTCAGTATAAAATATAATTTTTTAAATAAGGAAACAAAGGAAAATAAATCATTATCTTTTAACAAAAACAAAGACAAGTTTATCAAAAATAAAATACAATATTTTCATTTATGTATCTGGATTTATGATTACTGACCGTAATTAATCTCAACTGAACCTAGTTAATTACAATTAGTGATAATTAATAATTTTGGGGGTCATCGACATGTCATTTGCCACATAGGCTGAAAAAGGGCCCCGTAGACCCCATAGGGGTGACACGTCATCAACACCTCAAGAACATGTCAATACCATCTCAAAATCTCATGAATTCATGAGGTCCTAAGAATGTCATGATCAACCTTGAAAGCAACTATACCTATAAAGAGTAAAATTGACTAAGTGTTGAGAAAGACTTTACGAGGCCAAAATCATTTTAAGTTTGGAAACCATAAAGGGTGTGCCATAGTACGCCTCTAGAAACATAACACTACCAAGTAGCATGTTGTTCATACAAACTCCTCTCATATATACAAGATAATTGGAGAAGACTTGGTGCAACCAATTTTGTGAGCCATGTGTGAAGATCTCCCAACACAGCCTAAATTTGGCTACATATGGGAATCTAACCAATAAGCCAACTTGAGTGTAGTGCTACACAAGGATGCCATAAGGCATATGGCCCCCAATTTACGCATACATGGATTTTGTAGCACTAAGAAGTCAAGTCAAGGGGCCCATACCCCAAGGAGAGCAATAAGGAGGAGGTCGGCGCCACTCAAGGCACCTTCCTTACAAGAAAATCAGTAAGCAACTATCTCTTACAAACCTACTCCAAGGTGTTCCAAGTTGAAAACCTAAGCATGTTGTACTCAAAGGGATGTCAATGAGAGGCCAAAAGAATAAAGAAGGACAAATGAAGGTGAGCGGGTAGAGGCACCCTATGGGGGGGGGGGGGGGGCACACGCTCATACTTAGTTAAATTTTGACTAACTTAAGCTCTCTCACTGCATTTTGTGCTCTACAAGTTACTCTGAAAGTTCTCCTAGTGCAAGGTCATGCATGGACTCTTCAAAGGCACCTACAACGAAGGCATTAAGCAAAGAAATGAGGGGAATCCTAGAGGGTACATGTGAGGACCAAGAATTTTTGTTTACAATAGAAATAAAATGTAAATAAGATTAATTCCTATAATGTATGGATTTTAAAAGCATGAGTTTTATGTCAATGTGATGTCAAAAATTTAATGATATTGTAAAGCCCTCAAAGGGATATAAATATGAGAATCTCAAATCTCATATAAGATCAATTAATCAAGCATGTGTGGAGATAAGTTGATGAAAGCATTAAATGTCCTTGAGGAAACTATTGCGGGATTACGTATATTAGTGTTTGATTAGTAAGCTGCTTGGGTGTCATCAACTGTTTAAGATCAAACTGCATGTATACCAACAACTGCTTGGTAACATAGTAGCTATTAAGATGTTATGATGAGCAGTCATTTTACCGGCTAATCACTCTATCTTAAAACATAATTTTAGCCTACTGCTTTAGTTGATTTATGAACACTATAAATACCCCATCTAAGATAAAATTCTAATCTCTCTTCTAAAACTTTTCTTTAACCAATAACCCACATAAATTTCAAGTTCATTCTGTAGGGCAATTGTCCTTTTCTAAAGTAGTCAACTTTTTAATTATTTCTTTATAGATGAAGAGGTAAGAGATTTATACAAATCATATACTCTGCTCTGTACTATTTTTCATGCATAAAATTTGAAAATATTAGTCGTACATGCTATGTTATCCAATAAAATAATAAAGGTTCAAAAGCTGCAATAGTATTCTTTTGCATCTACGGTTTTGTGTGTTACGTAATGATACACACAACAGATAGGATGGTGATGCACCCTAAGTTGGGTTTATCCATTGTTGGGTATCATCCATGATCATATGAAAGGTCCTTTGTTGTAGCAGAGAAAACTTTTAACTTAGTCTCTGACAGCATAAGATTAGTCTCCGAGGGGCAATATTTAGTCTCCGAGGAACAATTGTTGTTAATCTCTCAGGAGCAATTTTTGTTAATCTCTGATTAATAACAAATATTAGTCTTCGATGACTAATAATTTTAGTCTTTGATGAGTAAATATTAGTCTCTGATAAGAAAACATGTTCCGATGAGTTTGACGCTGAGTTTGGCTAAACAATTACCCATTAATAAGTTTGGCACTGGCTAAATAGTTGGCGATGAGTTTGGCGATAGCCAAAAGAATTTGGCTATAGTTAAATGAGTTACTGACAAGTTTAGCGATTAACTAAATTATTCCCTGATGACTATCCCCTCACAGAGGATTATCCCCTGATGAGTAGTTATCCCCTGACGAGAATCCTTTGACGAGTGGATTGTCCCCTGATGGTCGAAATCATCCACTGATGACCAGTCATCCCCTAATGAGTGAAACACCACCTGATGACCATCCCTTGATGGCCATCCCCTGAACATGCATGAACATTGCAGACATCACATTTGTACATACTCACATTTATATTCAGGCATAGACTCTCATGCTAAACAAACATATATATGTTTTATAGAAGTATTTCATCTAACAAGTGAATTAAGTTAGCTCAGCTAAAGATAAAGGCAAGTATATTCTCACTCTTATGCTTATTTCAGTTAAACGCATGATCAATTAATTTGACATACGTACAAGGTTAATACTTTTCTGTTTAAAGTTCCTTGTGAATCAGAATTCTATGCTTTAGTTTCTACTAGCATGATACGAATGAAAGTGCATGGATATAACTGAGCCTTGATTTATCAGGTAATTTTTAATATTATATCAGTTCATTTGAATAAGAATGTTATGTCCCTTAAATAGGGCATTAGACTTTTATGTTCCTTAAAATGTGGAACATGCTATGTAGTTGGCAAGATGAAAGGGAAGGTACTGATGAGTTCTTCACCTGACCTAGAGGTAACTACAGGTTGTTTGACCTAGAGGTAACTTAACCAACTAATAGAACCAAGCGGTGCAGTCTGACCAACTGTTACAGTATGGTTAATATATCCGATGGGTTTAGCCCTCGATGGATAAAAGGTTGTTTTTATTCAAAAAGGATCATATGATTATGTTATCTTCTGAAATCCTTTGAAGGTTTAAAAGAACTACTAGGTAGTGGTATTGTTTCTCCCAAACTTCACAAACATAATTACACAATTGATTAAAGTTCTTCAGAAGTGTTGTTAGGTTTTATGAACATTTGATGATGATTTTCTTTAGAATACTTAGGAATACAAATGTACAGAAAAATGTTGGTTTGTAACACTTTAGTATTGTAGCTAGCAGTAGTATCTCTTGTTTGTAAATTAGTCATTATAATAAAGAGATAGGTTTATTTCATTTGTATGTACTGCTGGAATACTTGTTGAGTTTGTTCAACAAGTTGTTTTAAATTTATTAGTCCTTCGGAAATTGAATTTGGCTTGTCGGAGATTAAGGGAAAAGTTCACCAGAGACTAAGTTTTTGTTCATCAGAGATTGGACTTTGCCCATCGGAGATTAAAGTTTTGTTAATCGGAGATTGAAGAATCCTTCATCGGAGATTAAAGTTTTGTTCATCAGAGATTGAAGGATTGTTCATCGGAGATTAAAGCTTACGTCATCGGGGATTGGAACTAAAGAGTCAGAGATTAATGCTGACGTCATCAGTGACTAACACAATACCTCGGAGATTAAAAGCTGACGTCATCAGCGACTAAAGCTAAAGCATCGGAGATTACTCGAAGAAAAGCATTGGAGATTACTCGAAGTAAAGCATCGGAGATTACTCGAAGTAAAGCATCGGAGATTACTCGTAGTGATCAGTGACTAATGAAAGAAGCCATCGGAGATTAGTCGAGGACTTAATCACTGATGGAGTTAGAGTTCAAATCAAAGAAGGAAAGTCTTCCATTCACACGTAGACTTTATTGAAGACATAGCTGACAAGGAAACTTGTTAGAAATCTTTCAATTGGAAAGATTGTATTTGATTTGAATTAGGAAGCTAGGTTTTTGGTAACTTAGTTTTTAGAAGCTGTAATTATAAAATTACAGAAGAACAATACGAAGCTGTATAGAATTGAAAGAGTTGTATTTTCTTTATATACAAAATAAAAGCTGACGATCAAAGTTTGTCTTGATTGTTAGAAAACTTGTAATCAATTGTTAAATCAATAAAAGCAATTGTTTATAGAGTTTTGATCTTGTTCTTTATATTCCGCAGAAAAGTTTAATTTCTTAAAGAACAAGAATTCGAAAAAGTTGTAAGAACTTGTATTCAACCCCCCTTCTACAAGTTCTAGGTCGTCTCACTGGGAAAACAAGTTTTATATTCTTTTCCTCTGTGTTTATATACTTGTTGAGTTTAAAATTGCTCATACTTGTTTAGTTCATGATTTTTAGGACAGGGCATGAATTAGAGGTTGTACCACGACAGCAGAGGAGATAAACGAATTGATTACCTTATAAGGAGCACCTAAAGGAAGATAATTACAGCTTTTGTAATAGATTAGTTTATACTGCATAATATACCCTGAATTTTGTAAGAATCTACTATTATTATTTAGTATATCGAAGTTGTATTGATGTGTTGTTGACTGTTTCCTTGTTCTAATGGTGCTCAAGTCCCATGTGGGATTTTGGGGTTATCACAGTTGGTATTAGAGCAGTGTCCAATCAGAAGTATTTCATGAGAAAAATTGCCCAAGAAACAATATCCATACTCCGAAACGTGCCACGATGCTTTTTGGATTTTATAAATAGGAGTTAATAGAAATGAGGAAAGTTTTGGAATGAAGGATGTTAGTAATCTAGTTCTAGGATCTAAATGGTAATGCTAGCAAGTAACAAAAATTTGCTCCATACTAGGAACTTAAAGAAATGAACCGATGAGATAGAAATTCGGCCTTATAAGGCAAGGAGGAACAATTTCTAACATCTGTTAATTATTTAGAGCATGTTAGGAGGGAGACCAGGTAGGCCAAGAAAGAATGCCCCACTTAAAGAAGTAATGGGGACCAATAGAATAACTCATGAGGAAGGGAATGTAGACCCAAATTAGAATCTTGGGAATAACCATGCGGGGTTTTTTAATGACACCATGTTAGTCGAGGATTATGTCTCCGAAAACACTATAGAGGAAGGTAATATTAGTGGAAGGAATAATGAGAATGAGGAAACGGAAAATAATGATGCTCTACCCCATAAAAGTGTTGCAAACCAAAACAATGAGAACAATGCCATGAATTCCCTAGGAAACCAAATGGCTCAATTCTTTCAAATGTTCCAAGGAGCCATGTTGGCTACACAAGCCACCCAAGCACCACCCCAACCGTTACGTCCTGTTGAAGACAAGTCTGCATTTAGAGATTTCACGAATGCGAAACCTCCCAGTTTTGATGGAAAAGGGGGACTTATCATAGCCATGAATTGGCTGATTGAGCTGGAAAAGGTCTTTGAAATTGTGGACATACCAGCCACATGCCAGACTAAGTTTGCCTCCTACATGTTGAAAGATGAGGTAAGCCACTGGTGGGTACGCACCAAGTGAATGGAGCTGTCCAAAAGAGAAGTAGCAAGGAACACAAGCACTGACTTCACTTGGCAGTGGTTTCTGGAGAAGTTCAATGAGAAGTATTATTCTCTGAGCATCTCCAATGCTATGGAACTCGAATTTCTAAATATTAAAGCAAGACCATATGTCAATGGACGAGTACGAGGCCAAATTTACATCACTAATGAGGTTTGCTCCTCACTAAGTCAATAAGGAGAAAAGGAAGGCCCGTAGATTTGAAGAAGGATTGAACCCCTGGATTTTGAGATAGGTAACAACATTTCAATTGGAAGCCTTCGCTGCAATAGTTGAAAAAGCAAGAATAGCATAGAAAAGCAATAGGACTATTCAAGAATTCAACCAGGAAAGTAAAAAAAGAGATCATCAAAATGGCAAAAGAAATAATAGCAACATGACAATTAAAGGAAAAAGAAACCCCAATCATAGCCACAACAATAGTAACAAAAGAAACCGGATTGATAACTCCACAATAGGGAATGTAAAGAAAGGAACTATTTATGTCAAGTGTGGGAGAAACCACGACATAACTCCATGCCTGTGGGGAAAGGATGTATGTTATAAGTGTAGTCAACCAGTGAAAAACTTGTTTCACCTGCAAAGTAGAGGGGCATATGTCACCCAATTTCCACAAATAAAAGGGGGAAGTAATTTAGCTCTAACTGGAGCTAACACGGTACCAATTCGTCCACAAGCTAGGACTTACAACATGACAGTTCAAGATGCAATGGCTTCGGATGATGTAGTAATAGGTACACTGCTTGTTAACTCACTATCTACCCATGTTCTATTTGATTTTGGTGCTACTCAAAGTTTTATAAGCTAAAACTATGATAGCCTTACTTGAACGTTTAGCAAGTCCACTAGAGGTAGTTGTCGCGAATCACGAAACTGTGAATATCAACTATGTATACCCTAACTGTAGTATCAAGATAGACCATCATGAATTCCTTGCCGATTTAATTCCTTTTCCATTGGGAGAGTTCAAAGTTATCTTACGAATGGACTGATTATGTAAATTTCAAGCCAACATTGACAGTAGGAGAAAATGAGTTGTCCTGCGTACCCCTAAGAAGACAAAGGTTTGGTTTCATGGCACCAAACTGGATAAATCCTCGTCGTTCTTCAATATAGCCCAAACAAACAGGATGATACGAAAGGTTGTAAAGTATTCTTGACATATGTCCATGACACTGAAAAGGAGTAAGTGAAAATTAAGGAAATACCTGTTGTAAATGAATTTTTTGATGTATTTCCCAAAAAGTTACCAAGAGTACCACTTGATTGTGAAGTAGACTTTTGTTAGGTTTTAGAACATTTGATGATGATTGTCCTTGGATTACTTAGAATAAAAATGTATAGAAAGTGTTAATTAGTAACACTGAAGTTTTGTAGCTAGCAGTTATCTCTTTGTTTGTAATTCATTAATTCTTTATAAAAGAGATATAAATATTTCTTATTTGTAAGTAACTGCTGGAATGGTGTATCGAAGCTTCGGAAAGTCAAGATGTGTATTTGATCTGTTAGAGTTTGTAAAAAAGCTTATCGGAGACTAGGAAAATTGGTCAGGGACTAAAAAGATTTTATCTGTCGGAGACTAGTTTTGCCTATCGGAGACTAAGACTTAAGTCATCAGAGATTAAGTCTAAAGGAGTCGGAGACTAAAGCTTACGTCATCGGAGACAAAAGTTAAAAGCATCAGAGACTAAGCTGACGTCATCAGAGACTAAGCCTTAACCCGTCAGAGACTAAATAATTCTATCGGAGACTATACAAGCTGACGTCATCAGGGACTAATTGCATTGGAGACTAGTAATGACGTCACCAGAGACTAAAGATGAAGCATTAAGGACTAATCGTGATTTATTTCTTGAAAGATACAGAGTTCGAATTAAAAAGGAATGTCTTCCACGTAAAGCAAAATATTATTGAAGACGTAGCTGGTAAGGAAACTAACCAGAAATCTGTTCCTATCAAAAATGAAAGATTGTATTTGATTCGAATAAGGAAGCTGGATTTTGTTCAGAATAGGAACTGAGTCAATAGTAATTCAGTTGTTAGAAAAGCTGTAATTAGGTTTACAGAGAAGTGTAACTTTGAAGCTGTATAGGTTTTTCATAGTTTTGTATCTTTTCTTATACAGAATAGAAAAGAAGTTGATGATTACATTATTGTAATTGTTAGGATTTGTATTCAATTGTAAATCAATAAAGCAATTGTTTATAAATTGATTCATGTTCTTGTTATTTATATTCCGCAAGAAAAGTTAATTTCTTAAAGAACAAGTATTTTCAAAAGATTTTAAAGAACTTGTATTCAACCCCCCTTCTACAAGTTCTCGGCATCTCACTGAGAAAACAACTTTGGAATTGATCTAGTGCCTGACACTGCCCTAATTTCCAAAACTCCATATAGGATGGCACCATCTGAATTGAAAGTGCTTGTGACACAACTATAGGAGTTATTAGATCAAGGTTTAATCAGGCCAAGTGTATCCCCTTGGGGAGCCGCCGTTTTATTTGTACGTAAGAAGGATGGTTCAATGAGACTTTGTATAGACTATCAAGAACTTAACAAAGTCACTGTCGAGAATAAGTACTCATTACCAAGGATCAATTATTTGTTCGATCAACTTAAAGGAGCAATGTATTTCTCAAAGATTGATCTCCGATCCAGTTATCATCACTTAAAGATTACAACAGAGGACGTCTCCAAGACTACATTCTCACAAAAAACATCAAATGACACAGAACAATTTGATGATGGCCCATAACATGGCACCTGACAAGGCCCCGTGATGTGGTACCTTGGCATTTTGTAGTCATACATGGGAAAGTTAATGCTACAGGCTCAAAATGTTCTCTAGAAGTCATGGACTAAGTCTTGTACAAGCACCTTGGTTGAGTAACAAGTCACATCGTTTGCCCATCCAAGGCATGTTATGGCATAAGCATATTCTAACGAAGTATACCCCAATATGCACCAACATGTGCACTCAACTCAACTCGGAGCAAGATAACCTCAACATGATGAAGCAACCCAATAACATTAAGGCCAACATGCACCCTGTGATGACATCATCACAACTTGCACCATGTGATGATATCACCAACACGTAGCGACTTGTCTAAAGGCCAGATTGCCTTTCTTAAGACCAACAAAGGGTTGGAAAGGCCGTCCGATTATAGGAATTGACCAAGGTTTTGGACTGGCAGCTAAAGACATAGGATGAAATGGACTCCAAAAAGATGGCAAAACACATAGAAAACAACTATTATAACCACAAAACTATAAGTGATAGATAATTCACATGCACAACTCAAATGGGTGGAGCTGTATTGGAAAAATAGGCAGTTGCCTATGTTGACCTCTTCTTTCTTGCATTACTACTACTGAAAAGATGAGCAAGATGTATACATTTGATATATGATTGGTTTGTAATTGGAGTTATACTAATACCTTAGTTATTAGTACTCCATTAAGTTTGAAACGATGGAAATCTAGTGATGCCTTGAATAGTTAAAGACCAAATGTTGGAATGACAAAACTGAATTAAAGATTTCTACATTTTTACATAAGAAGAATTACAAAAAGATTTATTTATGAAAGAGGAAAAACTATAAAATTAGTACATATCACATTGTTTGTGTTTATAAGGATTTTTCTAAATTAAATTATAGAAAGATTAACACTTCCAAAAGGTTTAGAAATGTCAAAACTAACCAGAGCTAACCTAAGAAACTAAAAAAATCATTTCTTTTTTTGATTGTTTCAACAAACAAACACTTATAAAATATTTCTCATTAACATTATTATTTTAACTCTTATTAGTTGAATTATATATTTATCCCATTTCATCAGAACTAAACAAGCTCAGGTGTTTGTAGAAAGGGGGTTGAATACAAATACTATAAATGTTTTGCTCTTTAAAACTTGACAAACAAAAGCTAGAATAGCTGCACAATTATCCCTTTATGAGGATGAACACAGAAAAATATAATTGAAATTAAAATGAACACGCAAGGTTTCAAGTTAAAATAGTTGTATTATAACTTGAGGTTTTTCTAGGAATCTATATAATCAACAAGTGATTAAACAATTACAAATCTGTAAACAAATACAGCTTCTCTTCGTTCACACTTCTAGGTACAATTTCTGATAACTTTTTTCTCTACAAAACAATTACAAAGCCTATCTCTCTAGTGTGTGAACTTCTAGCTTTTTGTTAATCTATGTTCTATTTATCCAGCTTCGTATGACTATCTATATCTATCTATGTGTCTCTGATATATCCTTTGGATATTGTGTTGTATCTATATGTTGTAGAGATCCTTCCTTTTTCCGTTATAACTTGAGATAAGTCTTTCTTTTTCATTTGATCTTGGTTGGCTTCCTTATTTTAATTCAGACCTCCAAAAGGATGTTGCAGGACCACCATAATTCAAGGAGTATATTCCCAGAAATACACCTTGCTTCGATGCCAAGTATTAATGCATAACTTGTAATCCTTTATGACCATCAGTGCTTAAAGCATTCCCTGATGTTAAGCCTTGATGCTATCCATTGATGTCATCCACTGATCTATTATTCAGGCTATCCCCTGATGGTATCCCCTGACAGCTTTAACCACTGATGCCTTCTTGAAACTAACATCTTTAACCACTGATACTTTGTTGGTTGATTCATAAATGTCTAATGTGTGGAAAACTTGAACATTAAGACAATCAGACATTCCCAGATACTAACAAGTCCTTTGAGATAACCACTGATGACTTACCTAGTGCATTTATTATTATTCCTTGACAGACTAAAGTTTTCTATCAATGAATGCTTATTTGTGCAAATATATTGAGGTTTATAAATCAACTTGAATATTTACAAGTGCACAGTTATTAACTGAAAAAAAGAATAATAACATCAGCATCATCAACATAATTCCAAATAATCTCCCCCTATTTATGATTATCAATTGGATAAACATAAACCTTGTTTATTCATTGATGATGATGTCAAAACCAAAAGAATAAAGAATAAAAATGCAATTACATTTAGATAAAAGTATTTGTACAAAATGAAAGAAAACTATTTACAAAATGTACAATATTGAAAAAAGTGTTTACCACTTAGATTTCAGGATCTTTAGGTTTCTCAGCAACAACAAAGGGCAATGGTTGATTTGATTGAATAGGTTGTGAGTCACTTTCAAGCCTTGTTTTCTTTGTTCAGGATTCTAATCAGGAATCCCTACTCCTTGATATTCTCCACCTTCTTCCAACTTGTTAAACTTTTTCTCAAGTAGATTTCTGAGATTGATAATGTTGACATTGGTGCTTTGATTCAGAGCTTCAAGGATAGATTCATTTTTTTTCGAGTTAGTTGCAGTAAGTTGTGACCAGTAATAAGAAATGATCTCCCCTTTAGAATTTTTGAATTCAACACCCATAGGACTGGTGATCATTTTGGGATATTCTTTGAATCCTTTAAGTGGGGGCAGGTCCTTTATAACTGCTGAGATGTTATCATCAGCTCTAGTTTCTACAGTCTCTTTGAGAATTTTTTGACAATCATTACATTGAACTATATAATATTGTTAAGAATTATAACATTTGATGATTATGTATAACACTTAAAATTATTAGATTTTTTTAATTGTACTGAAACTAAAATACAGCTGATTTGACTGTATCCAAAGTCATTTGATTGTTGCCAAAGTCAGTGCAAAGTACTTCAATGCCAAAGTCGTCGGGTAATCGACAATAGCGCCAAAGTCTCACAATCGCTGAAATCAAATTTACTCATTGCCAAAGTTGTTGGGTAATCTTCATATGCGCCAAAGTCTAAAGCAAAGTTATGAAGCGCCAAAGTGCTCGTTATCGGTGGATAAAAAGCCTAGCCAAAGTGCTCGTTATCGGTGGATAAAAAGCCTAGCCAAAGTGCTCGTCATTAGTGGATAAAAATTCTAACGCCAAAGTGCTCACTATCAGTTGTTAAAAGACTTAGCGCTAAAGTTTGCTTTTAACCATCACCAAAGTCCACATATTTCATGCACCAAACTTTAAGGAAAGATGACATATGGGATGACATATGGCTTATTGCAGTAGTCTACTAACTAAATTTGGGGCAAAAATTTGTTCCTATCAAAAAGGAAAGATTGTATTTGATTCGAATAAGGAAGCTGAATCATTATTGATTTAGATTTGAGTTTTAGAAGCTGTAACAAGTTTTACAGAAAAAAGAAACTATAAACTAGGTTTATAGAATTGTAATTCGAAGCTGTATAGGTTTTTCATAGTTTGTATCTTTTCCTATACAGAATAGAAAAGAAGCTGACGATCATATTATTGTGATTGTTATAATTTGTAATCAGTTGTTAAATCAATAAAGCAATTTTTATAAATTGATTTGAGTTCTTGTTCTTTATATTCTGCAAGAAAACTTAATTTCTTAAAGAACAAGTAATTCGAAAAGAATTCAAAGAACTTGTATTCAACCCCCCCCCCCCCCCGTACAAGTTCTCAGCATCTCACTGGTAAAACAATTGGTATCAAAGCCTATAATTGAATTTATTCAATTAATACGTTCCAAGAGATGGCCAACGACAAAGCAAGCAGCTCTAGCATAATGGCGTATGCGGGAAGTCGTGTTGGCGGTACTAGAATCCCTATTCTTAAATGAGAATAATATCTGATGTGGAAGCAAAAGATGTACATGCACTTAAGCGCAACAGATCCAGATTATATTGATAGGATTGAGAAGGGTCCCTATCTACCCAAAAAATTTATTCTTGCTAAAACCGTTGATGGATCGGTTGTGGCGGAACACTTTGAACTTGCTCTAGAATGTGATTATATAAACGAAGACAAGTTACAAGTGTTGAAGGATGCTAAGGTGATGAACATACTCTACAACGGAATTGATAAAAATATGTTCACAAGCATCATAAATTGCATGACATCGAAACAAATCTAGGACACCATCAAAGTCCTGTGTGAAGGGACTGACCAAGTCCGAAAGAACAAGAGATCATTGTTGACTCAACAATATGAGTTCTTTCAAGCAAAGCCTGGTGAATCAATAACATCAGTTTATGACAGATTTAACACTTTGCTCAATGACTTGAAAATACTTGGAAAGTCCTATGATAATGAGGATGTCAACACAGTGTTCATGAGATCTCTCCCACCAAGTTGGGATCCAAATACTATTGTGACAAGAGAGGCTCATGACTTAGATATCCTCACACTAGACAAGCTCTACGGGAATTTAAAGACATATGAACTCGAAGTAGAGCAACGACAACGCATGCATGACAAGGATAGAGGAGCTGCGTTGATGGTTGAACAAACAAGTCTCAGATAAGCTTGATGAGGAATCTTCCAATGTAGCTCGACTGATCAGGAAGATGTACTGAACACTGATGATGACATGGAGGAATTCATGGCAATTCATAGTCAAACAATTCAAGATATTTAGGGCCAGCAGGAAAGGAAGAAAATCGTCAAGGAAACCTAACCCTAAACGTGAAGGTCAAAGAGTCACCTTCGACTTAAAGAAGGTAAGGTCTTACAATTGTGACGGGTTAGGGCACTTTGCCAATGAGTGTAGGAAGCCGAGATCTAGTGATAGATCTAAGGATGAAAAATCAAGGAAAGGGAATGACTTTGCTGATAAGAAAGCCAAATCGAAGAGCAAAGCCTTAATTACTGAGGGTAAATATTGGATTGACAGCGACTCTGATGAAGAAGTTGTCAACTTTGCCCTGATGGCTCGAAGTGATGAGTCAAGTGATTCTGCAAAGGTATGTGATGCAAATCAGAATTTTAATGTGCTTGATTTACTTGACACATCTAGTATTAAAAGCATATAAAAAGATATTTTTGATTTGCATGTTAGTTTTAGATCTGTAACTATTGAACAAACCAATGTGAAAGAATCACGTGACGTTCTCTTGAAAAGAAACAAATTTCTTCAAGAGAGATTGGCACAGTTTGACACCATCAAATCTGACTTAAACAAAGCTCATCATATGATTAATGCTTTGAAAAAGAGGGAATATTACTTAGTAGAGCAACATGAAAATGCTCAAGCTAAGATTAAACAGTGGAATACTTCCTCTAAAAAGTTAACAGACTTGGTAGAGTGTCAAAAAATAGGTCAAAAATCTGGACTAGATTATGATGAAAATCTAGACAAGAGTTCAAATTTAGATGATCTATTCAAAGTTGCGAACTCCTCGACCAATAAGCCAAATTTTATAAAAAGAATTAATTTTGTCTCTCCTGTTGTTAAACCCAAATTCATAAACACTCAAGTTCAACAAATGACTGCAAAAACAGAAATTGATCAAAATTCAGTGAATGTTGTTGATAAGAGTGAAAAGAAAAGATTAAATATTGGGTTCATTACAAAGACACAATTAAAGAAAAAACTGAAAAATCTTCCAGACAAAAAGGTTGAAAAATCAATTAAGTTAAGCAGAAAGAAGAAAAATAGGAATGGAAAGATAGGCATTAATATACATACAAATTATGCTAGAATGCCTGATGCTCCTAGAAAGAAATGTCATGTATGTGGTAACCCCAACCACATAGCTGTTAACTGTAGGAGCAAAAATAAAATTCCTATAACTGAGGTTGTACCTTCAAAGAGAATAAATGATACATCACCTGTAAAAAGGTTAGATCATCTTTGCATTAACAATGAAAATTGCAAGCTTGGCAGTCTCTCACAAAAGGGTAGCAAGACTAATGATTGTCCAATTAAAGTCAAAACTGCTAAAAGACAATCAAATCAATCTGAGTCAAGTCTTAAGTCTACAACTAGTGAGAAAGGACCCAAGAAAGTCTGGGTCCCAAAAATCTCAAACTAGTTACTCTTTACTGTGCAGGACAAAAAGAAGAAAACATGGTACTTGGACAGTGGTTGTTCAAGGCACATGACTGGAGATAAGTCCCTGCTAAAATAGTATGAAGAGAAAAGTGGCCCAAAAGTCACTTTTGGACATGACAGCAAAGGCCATGTGAGAGGATATGGCAGTGTTGAACATGGATATGTCATTTTCACTGAAGTAGCACTAATTGACGGCTTAAAGCACAACTTACTGAGTGTGAGTCAACTATGTGATAAGGGATTCCATGTCACCTTTAAAGAAGATTTATGCCAGGTGTGTCACAAGGAATCTGGGAATGTGATACTGACAGGGAAAAGAAAAGGAAATTTGTATGTCGCAAACCTTATCTCTTCCTCTAATCAAATCACATGTCTCTACAACAAAGCTTCAATTGATGAAAGTTGGCTTTGGCACAAGAAGCTTTCCTACTTGAATTTCAAGAATATCAACAAGCTTGTGAGGAAAGGATTGGTAGCTGGCATTCCACCATTGGAGTTTACACAAGATGGATTGTGTGATGTATGCCAGAAAGGGAAACAAAAGAGTGTATCATTCAAAAGCAAACCAGCAACATCAATCATTGGCCCACTACAATTGTTACACATTGATTTATTTGGTCAAGTGAATATGATGTCTATCTTAAGGAATAGATATACATTGGTTATTGTGGATGATCACACGAGGTATACTTGGGTGAAATACCTCTATACAAAAGATGAAGTTGCTCAGTTGATAATCGATCATATCAAGAAGATAGAGACTGAGTCAGGAAAAACAGTAAGGGTAATAAGGAGAGATAGAGGAACAGAATTCAAGAATTCCGAAGTTATTGAATTCCTCTTGAATTCTTCACCGAAAAAGAATAACTCATCAATTCTCAGCTCCAAGAACCCCTCAACAAAATGGAGTTTTTGAGAGGAAAAATAGGACCTTTATTGAAGCAGCAAGAACTATGTTACAAGAGGCTAAGCTTCCCACATATTTTTGGGAGGAAGCTATAAGCACTGCTTGCTTTACACAGAATAGATCCTTGATAAACAAAGCATACAACAAAACACCTTACGAATTAATGACTGGGAGAAAACAAACTATCAAGTTGTTACATGTGTTTGGTTGTAAATGCTTTGTACTGAGAGAGACAAGAGGAAAGTCTGACAATATGTCTGATGAAACAATCTTCTTAGGTTATTCTCTTTCAAGTAAAGCATACAGAGTATATAATCTAAGAACAAAGGTTATTGTGGAATCAATACAAGTCATGTTTGATGATAAAAAAATTCCAGGAATGATTGGTCAAGGATTGAATGAAACTCTCAGTTTTGAGAATGAATTGGTTGCATGAGAATATCCATCAGAGAATAATGACGAACCCCAAGATAGTAATGATCCCTACGTAATTCAGGGGGAGTTAACAGTTGTGCATGATGTACCAAGGTCAAATAATATACAAGATACTGGTGACATTAGTATACCATCAGAGACGACTAATATCACTGATGCACAATCTGAGACTATCTTGACACCAGAGACTATAGAGATAAAGAGCTCAGGGGGAGCTAATAATGAAGAAGTCAATGGTTTAGAAGGAGCAGTCTTTGATCATGAAGCTAGATTGGACAACATCAATCTAGAAAATGAAGCCTCAACTTCAAGATCAAATCTGCCACATGCAATTCCATGGTTAAGAGACCACACACCAGATTTGATCATTGGAAATATAGAGGATGGAGTTAAGACTAGAAGCGCAATTCAGAATGAATGTCTTTATCTTAGTTTTCTCTCAAAGATTCAGCCAAAGAAAATTGAGGAAGCACTTCAAGATCCTGATTGGATATTAGTCATGCAAGAGGAATTAAACCAATTCACTCGAAGCAAAGTCTAGAGACTGGTACCCAAACCAAGGTATAGATCAATTATTGGTGCCAAATGGGTCTTCAGAAACAAATTGGATGAAGCTGGTACAATTACAAGGAATAAAGCAAGACTGGTTGCAAAAGGATATTCTCAAGAAGAAGGAATAGACTATGATGAGACTTTTGCACCAGTTGCAAGACTTGAAGCAATAAGAATTTTCATGACATATGCAGCCCACAAAAACTTCAAGGTGTACTAGATGGATGTCAGGATTGCTTTCCTAAATGGAAAATTCGAAGAGGAAGTCTATGTTCAACAACCACCACGTTTCGTGGATTCCAAGTTTCCAAATCACGTGTACATGTTAGACAAAGCACTTTATGGCTTAAAACAAGCAACAAGAGCCTGGTATGATACTCTATCTCAATTTTTACTTAAAAATAAATTTGTTAAAGGTATCATAGATAAAACATTATTTTATAGAACTCAAGACTCTGATATTATATTGGTGCAAATATATGTAGATGATATTATATTTGGGTTTAAAATCTGAGAAAACAAGTTGTTTAGTTGTGAGAAGCTAGAATTTATTTTCTTGATTGCAACTGTTTTTAATTAAACAGATTATTAGAAGCTAGAATTTACATTCTGGTTGCAGTTGTTTTTAATTAAACAGATTATTAGAAGCTAGAATTTACATTCTTGTTGCAACTATTTTTTAATTAAACAGATTTTTAGAAGCTAGAATTTACATTCGGGTTGCAGCTGTTTTTAATTAAACAGATTTTTAGAAGCTCGAATTTTAATTCTAGAAAAATTTGAAGCTGTTTTTTTAATTTAAACAGAATTTTTGAAGCTTATAATCATTAACTTGATTGTTGGGAATATTTTGAAAGCTTAAGAGAAAGAGACTATCTTAGTCACTGATAGTGTTTTTAATTAGTCCCCGACTTAATTAAAAATTGAACTATCGGAGACTAACTAGTCCCCAACAGTTGTTTTTAATTAGTCCTCGACTGAATTAAAAATTGAACTATCGGAGACTAACTACTCCCCGATAGTTTTTTTTAATTAGTCCCCGACTGAATTAAAAATTGAACTATCAGAGACTAACTAGTCCCCTACTGTTGTTTTTAATTAGTCCCCGACAGAATTAAAAATTGAACTATCGGAGACTACCTTAGTCCCCGACGTCGTTTTTGATTAGTTTATGACTCAATCAAAATGAACTATCGGAAACTAGTCGAGTCTAGTCTCTTATGAGTGAACATATCAGAGATTAGGGCAATCTCTGATCGAGGGTAATCTAGTTGTTACTCATACCCACGATCGAAAATGGTTCACTATCTTTTGAATTGCAAATGTTTCTAATACTTTGATAAAAGTAAAATCAAACACATTTGCAATCACAATCTCTCAAGCTTTGAAATTATTTTCTCTCTGCAAATACTCTGCAATTTAACCCTATTTCAAAGTTCCTTCAAAGTTCATAGATCTCTTCAAATGACCACTAAAACAGTTGTTTTCAAGTTTGGAGACTTTGATATTATCAAGACTAACCATGCAGGGGTGGCTAACAAGCATGACTTTGAAGCCCAGTACCACCCTTCGTGGATTTTCTTCAAAACTCCACGCTATCCTACGCCATTTATGAAGCTCTCATCCAAGCCGCTGAAGTTATCACGACGGTGTTGTCAACAACTACTGTCCAAGATGAGAACACTGACTCTCTTGTGGTAAGTTTTAGGTATGCTAACTCTGTTTATATTATAAATCATACCGTAGTTAATAATGCTTTACACTTGCAAACATATGAAAACTTTGACTCTCTTGCCTCTGATGAAGAAATTTTTTCTATGTTTAAAAACTTATATTATTCTGCTAAAATTAGTTCTTTTGGGTGTATTACACAATCCCATCTAAGACAAGAGTGGTCACTGTTCTTTGACATTATTACTAAAGCTTTCACTTTTAAATGAAGTGGCTATGATGCTATCACTACACTCACATAACAAATTGCTTTTAGTGTGTTCTATGATAGGCACATAAACATTGGGCTTTTAATTCTGCAAAATCTTTTGGTAAAACTTAAATCAAGTAATAAAAATAAAATTTATCATGCTAGGTTTTTTATGATGATTGCTAATTATCTAATCCCTAACCTTAATATTACTAGCATGCAAGATGTACCAACTGTTTTGCAGAGTAAAAGAATTTTTACTGATGTGAAGCATAAATCTGCAAAGGTAAAGGTTCCCTTATTTTTGCTTCCTGTCATGAGATCTACACTCATTGACAGGCTTCCAAACCTTTATTCTTTGTTATTTTTTGAGGATATTGAAAGCCAAAACCGTATGAATCCTCCAACCACTTCACAACAACAATCCATAGGCCCCTCCACAGTTTCCCAAAAGACTGTGGTTGTAAAGACTCAAACGGCCATCACAAAACTCCTAATAAAGAGAAAAATAATTGAGGGAGTAAATGAGGATGAGGGAGAACAAAAAGCTGAAGTACCACTTCAGAGAAAGAAGAGAGTTATAACTTTTAGCCAAAAGCAATCCATTGTTTCCCAAAAGGCAATGGAGGTTATAAGGAAAAACAGTGAACTGTCACCATCTTCCCAAAAGGATGTTGACATTGAATAAAGTTCCCAACCAGGAACACACTGTACAGAGTCTGCATAACCTCTTGTTCTCCAACAAAACGAATCCCAAAGAGAGATAATAAAAAAACAAGAATGACACAAGGGGTGCACACACAGAGTCATCAATTGATGTTCCTCTATTTTCAATGTCTGAGGAACAACCAACACTCCACTCTGTACATTCTTCTCCTTTTTCTCCCACACTTGATTCTTTTGATATTATTGATATAAATCTTCTTGATTTTTCCCAAGAGGAGCCAATACTTGAAACAAGCTCTCAAACACATTCCATGGATAGATCCCTAGCCCAAGATACACAAAGAAAACCCCCTATCCATGCAATCACAAGTACTTCTCCAATCCCAACTTCTGTAGGACAGAGTGCACATATCCAAATGAGTGAGAATGTGAGAATAAATAGTGAGAGTCAGGCTCCTGACCTGGAAAATGGAGAGGATATACACAAACAAGAGAGTCAAGCTTTAGAAAGCTTGGAAAAAAAAGAGCAAGAGAAGCTGGGTGCCCAACCCTAGGCAAAAAGAGAGGGTGTGAGCAAGGATGAGATCCTTAAACAAAATAAAAGAGAGAAATTTTCAGCAGGTGCATTTTTACAACCTGTTGAAACCAGCTCACAAGAAGCTTAAGTTTCTTTTGCTCCTTCCACAAATATCCAAACAGAAGAAACTGGGAACAGTTCAAGCATAGGGGATGCAACATTAAATGTTATATTTGAGATGTCCAATGCAGACTTTGAAATGTTATATGGTCTATAACAAAGACAAGATCACATTTCTGCATTGAAGACAAGGCTTGCAGATGAACCTGTGTCTGAACCACCTATAAAGGAAAATGTTGATGAATGGCTTGATGCCACATATTCCAACACTCTGGAGCAGGCAGCCGCCCATTTTAGGCAGCATTATGTGACCAACATTGGGTCTAGAATAGCTGCACCAACATCCACAGACATTCTTGAAGAACTAAACAAAGTGGACAAGAAACATACCAAATTCCATCATTTTTTGGTTACTGATATAAATGGTACAGTGAAGAAAATGGAGGAAAAGATGGAGTTGGAGACAGACAAAATCAGAAGGTGCTATGAAGGACACTTGCCAAGGAGGACTATCACTGCAATTGATACTCTTATCAAAGACAAGTGCAAGACTGACAGTAGACTTCAAGCCCTAGAAGCCAATATCCAACTCTTGATCCAAAAACAAAATAGAATGGAGCAACTATTGATGCAGGTAATTCCACATTTGGCTACCTCCTCTCACCCTAAAGATGCTGATGTCAAAAAGGGGGAGAGTGGTCAATTCAAACAATATGTTCCTGTACAAAAATCAAAGTCTGGTCCTGTCCTTGATGTTGAATTACAAGCAATGATGGACAGGATCCTAAAGAAACATTCTGATCTTGCAGCAACAACAACAACAACACAACTTCCAACAAAAACAACAATAACAGCTTCTCTTTCTTCCTCTGCACAATCCCTAACATCAAAAGACAAAGGCAAGGGGGTCATGGTTGAGGAACCAAAGAAGCAAATCTCAACTCAACCAGGATAGCCCAAGCTACTGGGGGATGCCATGAAGACAACTCACTTTCCCACTCTAGTTGAACTGATAGTGGATGGGAAAGTGGAGATGGTTTATCCTCAAGAGCATAAATTGATAGAAGCTGATGTACTTTTAGCTCAGAAACTTCAAGAGGAGGAGGACATGGCAGCAGCAAGGGAGGAGGATGAGGCAAAGAAGAAGAAAATATCTACAACGAGATCAGGTGCATAAAAAACAGCCATAACCAATAAGAAAAATAAAGAGATGGAAAAGGCTGAGAAGAAAACCTTTGGTCCAGGAATCTACAAGAAAACCTGTGATCAAGGCACTTATCAAGAAGCCTGTCTCTCACGATCCTCCAAGGTCAATCAAGACTGTTTTAGTGTCTTTGAGTGGACCAACAAAAGCGTAAACAGTTTCATCAAAGAAGTCTTACAAGGTTGAAATGGCTAGTACAGAAGAAATCATCAAAGCCCTGAGGAAAACCAGAAAGAAGATTGATCTCATAAAGGGTAAAAATAACAAAGATTTTTTCCATGTCTCTTTGAAAGATTGAGAGTCTTTGAAATTCAAGAAGCCAGCCTTGGAGGGACAAACCAAAGAAAATCTGGAGTGGTTGTTGACTGTTGTGCTTGAGACTTCTGATCTTAACATGATTTTTCAAAGCCAGATTCAAAAGGTAATGAAGGTGAAGCATAAGGTGGATACAGTGTCAGAAGCTAATCCTAAACCTCTAGGATTATGGTATGAGACTTTCCATGGAGAGAAAGTTTTCTTCGATTATAACAGAGATATCAACAGTGTTAGTGAGAGACATATTAAAGGCTTTATCAGTCTACTTAAGGATGTTGAAGAAGAAATTGAATTGGTTCTAAAAAAGTTGTTGATAGACAGACTAGAGTTGCTGAGAAAAAACAGAAAAGAAAGGGTAGAGTTGCTGAGAAAAAAATAAAAGGTAAACTGTTGTGTTGGAAGGTATGTTGTGTTAAATATGCTGTAATATTTTTTTGAAGCCAGACATATATGATTTAAACCTGAGTCTTGGTGGAAGTTGAACAACAGATCAAAGATCTTAGTTTAGAATACATTTTTAGTTAGCAATTCTTTATTCTTTTTCTAAGTAATTGTAAATTGAGTTTTGACATCATCATCAACCTTGAAATTATGCTTATCATTCTAATATTCATAATTAGGGGGAGATTGTTAGGTTTTAGAACATTTGATGATGATTGTCTTTTGATTACTTAGAGTACAAATGTATAGAAACTGTTAATTAGTAACACTGAAGTATTGTAGCCAGTAGTTATCTCTTTGTTTGTAATTCATTCATTCTTTGTAAAGAGATACAACTATTCTTTATTTGTAAGTAATTGTTGGAATGGAATATCAAAGCTTCAGCAAGTCAAAATGTGTATTTGATCCGTTGGAGTTTACAAAAAGGCTTGTTGGAGACTAGGGAAAATTGTCAGAGACTAAGGATTTTATCGATCAGAGACTAGTTTAGCCTATCGGAGACGAAGGCTTACGTCATCAGAAACTAAGTCTAAAAGAGTCGGAGACTAAAGCATATGTCATCGGAGACTAAGGTTAAAAGAATCAGAGACTAAGCTGATGTCATTATAGACTAAGCCTTAAAGCATCGGAGACTAAATACTCTATCGAAGACTACAAAATCTGACGTCATCAGGGACTAAAAGACCAAAGACTAATAGATGATGTCATCAAAGACTAAACATGAAGCGTCAGGGACTAAGACGTGATTTATTCCCTGATTGATACAGAGTTCGAATTGAATAAGGAATGTCTTCCGTATAAAGCAAGATATTATTGAAGACGTAGCTGGTAAGGAAACAAGCCAAAAATCTGTTCCTATCAAAAAGGAAAGATTGTATTTGTTTCGAATAAGGAAGCTGAATCATTATTGATTTAGAATTGAGTTTTAGAAGCTGAACAAGTTTTACAGAAAAAAAGAAGCTGTAAACTAGGTTTATAGAATTGTAATTCGAAGTTGTATAGGTTTTTCATAGTTTGTATCTTTTCCTATACATAATAGAAAAGAAGCTGACGATCATATTATTGTGATTGTAAAAATTTGTAATCAGTTGTTAAATCAATAAAACAATTGTTTATAAATTGATTTGAGTTCTTGTTCTTTATATTACATAAGAAAACTTAATTTCTTAAAGAACAAGTAATTCATAGAACTTGTATTCAACCCTCGCGCCCCCCCCCCCCCCCCCACAAGTTCTCAGCATCTCACTAGGAAAACAAGATAAGTTATACATACATATACATATGTATAAAGCTACAAGAGTGAAAATAGTAGGGATAACTTATACAAACTTGAAGAGAAAAATATGGAAGTTGGTTCAATTAGAACTAAAGAAGCTCAAAGAGATAAGTTATACAAATTCAGATACTACAGAGACAACTTATCTTGAGAACTGCAAAAATATTATAAGGGAGCTGGTGCAATAAGAAGAGAATATGTACTAGAGAAGTTACATAACAGGTTGGCGTGCAATAAAGGTCATACACAAGAGAAGTTAGTTGATAGGGCTACAATTACCAAAGAACATCAGAGATATTTCTGGAGGCAACTTAAAGAAGAAGCTTAAAGAACAAGGGAGTTGTGTTTATAAATAGAGACACAGAGTAACTAAGGTAAAAAAAAAACAACTCAAAAATACATCAGAATCTCTTAACTCAGAGCATCAGATACATCTCTATACATACTGAGAGAAAAATTGAGAGATAACAGCTATAATTGATTTACAGAGAGAATAACAAGTTTCTACAACTTGAGAAGCTAAAAATTACTATCTAGGTTGCAGTTGCTCATCACTGAACAAAGGAAGCTGGTATCAACAATTTTGATTGCCAAGTTGTAATACAAACTCAAAGATCAATAAAAACAAGTATTTATTTATTGATATATTTTGATTTCTATAGACTGTATTCTTAAGATTCTTTATTATTCTGCAAGTTTATCTATTACTTTTTAAGAATCAAAAGAAGTTGCAGTATTTGTTGCTTTGTATTCAACCCCCTTTCTACAAACCATCCACTCATCTAGGAATAATAAACAAGTTTATTTTTATGAAAGACAATTTGGTTCAGAACATACATAGCCTCATCAAGCTCCATCCTCTTAGCATCTTTATATCTGATGTCCTTCTCTTGTCCATCAGCAACTTTATAAACAATTTTAGAGGTCTACCAATAGCTATGGGCAAGTTCCTATTGTGGTTGATGGCTCTCCTCATTTTCTCCAGCTCTTCCATTAAATCTATGTTCATTTAAGAAGCATTAGTCACTACTTGCCTGGCCAGAACAAGTTGTTCAGCATCCATCCTCTTGAGCTAGTCCAAAGAAATAGTGAACTCTGACCTATTTCTCATTTTGATGACATTGAATCTCTCTCTATTGCTATTTACTCTAAAATTTATGCAATAGATAAATTTCATATAATTCAGCCTTTTTATCCTATCTTCCATTAGAAATTCAGCTAATGCAAGAGATCTAAATGTTACTGGACGAGCTGAAGGAGGAGTCCTCATATCTTTTGATGCTTGTCTTAGCCTCTTCTGATATTGCCTCATTGGAGATTGAATTTGAGTTGGAATTAAATTAGGTTTGGATAGATCAAGGGATGCTAAAAGTACATGAATGTTAGGCCTTGTTGATTTGTCTTTGCTCTTATCCCCTAATGCACCAATTGAGAATTGAGATATCCTTGAGGAGTCTAACTTTGTGACAACCCCAAAAATCCCCTACCGGACTTCGGGCACTGTCAAAAATTGACAAGAAAAAAGTAATAACATCCAAGCATACATATCATTATATAAGAGGAATAAATTGTATTCTCTATTACATTCATCCAAAAATAAAATTCTAACAACGGAAGTCTATGAGGGGACTACACAGGCCTTACAATCTAAACATTTCAATTATTGCCTCACGCTTCACTCTTCCTCTGAATGCCATCCAGAAGAGGGCGATCAAGAAACATTTATCATGTCATCCTCGCTTTGCCTTTAGAAAATGACTCGGCCTTCTCGCCATATCCTGTAAAACATTAGATAATAACAACATGAACGATTTACACTCGCAAGTATATAATCAAGTATTGGTGGGTTTTGAAGTATGGATAATCTATTGGCTTAAGTGTTTATGAGGTTAGACGAAAACAATGTCCACACATCTTAATAACTTAGAAGAAAAATAGCTTCTAGGGTTCTCGAGTGATAAAAAGGGATTTACCCTTTACTTGAAAGAAATTTTGAATCATTCATTTGCCCTATCTTCATCAAATAGTGCATCACCTGGCCAGCCTGACCATTATCTGACTTCATCATCTCTTCATCAAATGACATATCAGTCGGCCAACCTGATCATTTGTCTTCATCGTAGTGACATAAGTAGTGGAAGCAGAAATCTTTAGTCTGTGAGGGTTCAGTTACCGATGCCTCAGTTTCCGTTCCCTGTCATTCTTAGGCCTAGGGTTCCAGGCAGATGCAACTCATTACCCTTTAGTTACCCACACAAATATACTTTACAAGTATGGGGTAAGAAAAATTAAGTCTTTTTCTATCTGTATAGGATTTACCTTGGCGTGTTAGTGAATTTGAATAACTGACATCCGCCCAAAGAATGCTTGATTCTAGTACAACATTTTCACATACATCAGATCAAAAGATCATACGTTACTTAACTTTGAAGATATTGAATCATGAATATTGATATAAAACTATCTTGGATACATTATGCATATCGAAAGAATGATCATGCATATTAATATATACTTGCCTTGGTCCTTAGCAAAAGATCAAATTTAATTTACTTAACAGTGAGACACTCTGTAACAACATGCATATAACATGAGAAATCTATACCTTTGGCAAAGATATGAGTAAAAAATGCACATGTGATGTCCACTATCATCTCCACTAGAGTCGAAAAGTGAGCAATCTTCATGACATCCACTAGTAGCTTAGGTTGTCCTGATTAAGGTTGAGTAGAATTTTTCTTCTTTGGTTCATCAATCAGGATGCCCTTGCCTTTGTTATGATATGTTCTTGGGGCTATTGCAGTGGAAGGAGGAACTGTTGTTGTTGTTGGAAGACTAGACTTGATGGCTGCATCAAATTCTTTGTTTGCATCTTGAAGTCTTGTTAGGTCAGCCATTAAACTAGCCAATTGCATGTGTATCCTCATGGACAACAGGGACAACTTCTTTTGTGAAACTTGGACTGCAATCCTTGACTCACTACTCTCCCTCTTTTTGACATCAGAATCTAAAGGTGAAGAAGAAGCAATAGCCAGTGTAGGAATTGCCTTATGTAAAAGTTGTGTGAAGTTCTAAAGATCGAGAGCAAATTTGTCTTGTTTTTGTAGAATGGACCGTACATTGATTTCCAGTGCTTGAAGTCTCTTCTCTGTAGTGGAGTGCTCCCTTAGATGCATATCAATGGAATTGAGCATTCTCCTAGGAAGGTGACCTTCATAGCACTTTCTAATTTTGTCTGTCTCCAGCTTCATTCTGGTCTCGACATTCTGTAAGGCAGCCTTGAGACTCTTGATCAAGAAGTTCTGGAACTTCATGTGTTTCTAGTTAGTTTTGATCAACTCCTCATAGACTGCAGTTGGTGTAAGTTCAGTTGCACCAGACCTTAAAGTGGTCAGATAAAGTTGTCGAAGTTGGGCAGCTGCTTCATCTAAAATGTTTGTGTAGCTTGCATCTAGCCAAGCATCCACATTTTCTTCTTCTATCTCAACAGACATAGGTTCATTTGTAACTCTTGTCTTCAATGCTCATATTTTATCTTGTTGTTGTTGAAGTCTATATAAGTTTTCAAAATCAACATTAGACATTTCTACAAGTAATTGTAGAGTTGCATCCTCTGATTGTGAGTTGCTCTCAATTCCCTCTGGTTGTATAGTTGTTGGTGTAGAAGAAATCTAAGCTTTTGAGGTAGAGGGTTCAATAGGTTGGAGATAGTTTCCTGGAGTTGGACATCCAACTGCTATATCTCTCCTTTTTCCAAGCTATCTAAAGCTTCACTCTCTTGTGTTGGTTGCATCTCTCCTTTTTCTAGGTCAGGAGTCTCACTCTCACTAACTATTCTCACTGCCTCACTCATTTGGATAGTGTCACTCTGTCTTACAGAAGGAGAAGGTAAAGAAGAAGTAGTTGTAGTACCAAGGAAAGGGGGTTCCCTTTGTGTGGAAGTGGTTAGGGATTTTCCATGGGAAGTGCTTGAGAACTGACTGCACTTGTACTTTGAACAAGTGGTTCTTGTGTGTCAGCCTCTGGTGGGATACAAACAATAGTCTCTAGTGGAGAGCTAGTCTTTAGTGGTTGACTAGTCTCTGACCAGTCCATGTGAGAACTAGTCTCTCATGGTTTAGCTTGATCCATCTGGATTGTTGGCTCTTCTTGGAAAAAATCAAGAAAATATGAACTATCAAGTTCTAAAGAATCAAGAATAGGAGAAGAGATAGGGTAATGTATAGATTGGAGTGTTCGTTGCTCCTTAAGAACAGAAATTTGAGGAGCATCAATTTAAATAGACTCTGTGTGTGCACTCCTTGTGTCACTCTTTCTTTTTTTTCTTTTCTCTCTTTGGGCTTTCCCCTTTGTATGTACAGGGGGCTGTGCGGACTCTGTACCTATTGTTCCTAGTTGGGAACTATCTTTAATGTTAGCATCCTTTTGGGAGGATGTTAATAGAGTGTTGCTTTCTTTTAACCTCCACTGTGTTTTGAGAGGCAATGGATTGCTTTTGACCTAAGGTCATTAATCTCTTCTTTCTCTGAGGAGCCACCTCAGCTTCTTTTACTCCCTCAGCCTCACTGTTACACTCTTTTGTTTTTCTCTTAATGGAAAACTTGGTGGCTTTCTATGTTTTTACAACCATAGTCTTTTGAGAGACTGTGGAGGGGGCTATAGATTGTTGTTGTGAAGTTGTTATTGGAGGATCAACAAGGTTTCTTGTTTTTTGCTCAAGATCCTCAAAATAAGACAAAGAATAAAGGTTTGGAAACCTATCTATGAGAATTGATCTCATGATAGGAGTGAAGGACAGAGGAACCTTTACCTTTGCTGCCTTCCTCTTCATATCAGTGAATATGCATTTACTCTATAAAACTTTAGGAACAACTTGCATACGAGTGATATTTAGGTTAGGAATCAAATAATTTGCAATCATCATCAAAAACCTAGCACAATAAATTCTATTTTTATCACTAGTTTTCAATTTAGTCAGTAATTTATGAAGAATTGACAGTCCTAAATTTATGTGCCTATCATACAATACACTATATGCTATCTGTTGTGTGAAAGTAGTGATGTCATTATAACCACTGCATTTGGATGTGAATGATTTAGTGATAATATCAAAATATATCCTACCTCAGATGGGGTCTAGTTATGGAACTACTGATGCAATTTCTTCATCATAATATAAGTTTTTTAAAATATCTAGTAATTCCTTAGCAGAGGCAGTTAGGTCATATGCATCATGAATAGGTAAATCCAATGCATTATTAACTACTGCATGATCAATAGAATAAATAATATTATCATATGTAAAGTTTACCACAGGAGAGTCATCACTCTCATCCTGGATTTGGACCACATTGTGGTGATGACTTCGGCGGCCTGTGTGGGAGCTTCGTATATGGCATACGAGAGTGTAGATGTTTGTAGAAAATCTATAATAGATCAAACTCCTTCTTGTCCGCGACTCCAGTATGGCTGGTCTTGATGAAGTCGAAGTCACCAAAATTGAAGCAAACAGTTTTGGATGCCATTGATGATATATGTGAAAAGCGTGAAGAAATTCTTTGCAAAAGGTTAAATCTCATAGATATGAGAGAAAAGGTTCTTTGAGTGAATGAAATTGCAGTTTTGTTTGATTTTTCTCTTAATAGAGTATAAAAACGTTTGCAATTCAAAAGATAGTGAACGGTTTTCAATCGTGGGTTTATGTGTAACTATCAATTTACCCCTCTACGATACGAGTCATCAGAGACTAACTTATTCTCTATTACGTTCACTCATCAGACACTAAGTAGCTATCAGAGACTAATTAAAAATAGCTATCAGAAGGCTAATTTTAACTAGTCTCCGACAGTTCATTTTTAACTAGTCAGAGACTAATTAAAAACGACTATCAGAGACTAATTTTGACTAGTCTCCAACAGTTCATTTTTAACTAGTCAGAGACTAATTAAAAATAAATATCAGAGACTAATTTTGACTAGTCTCCGACAGTTCATTTTTAACTAGTCAGAGACTAATTAAAAATAAATATTAGAGACTAATTTTAGTGTCTCACTCAAAGTTCTTCAGAGACTAAATTAATATAGTCTCTACTGCAACTTTGATTCCAAAGTTATCTAACAATCAATAGAATGATTATTATCATCAAAAGGTCTGTTCATTCATAATAGGTACAGTCTAGAAATTAAATTCTAGGTTCTTACAACTTAAAAACTTGTTTTTTAAGATTTTACTCAATTTTTAGAACCATAATTCAACATACCTAATTCATAGACTAACCTAGTGAATGTAGGTTCATCTAAAGGCTTTGTGAATATGTCAGCAAGTTGTTTAAGAATCGTAATCCAATGCAATTCAATGTTTGCTTCACTAATATATTCTCTAATGAAGTTATACCTAATATCTATATGTTTTGTTCTTGAATGTTGTACTGGATTTTCTGTTATTGCTATGCCACTTGTATTATCACAATAAATATGAATTTTGGATAAAGACATACCATAGTCTAGGAGTTCATTTTTGATCCACAGGATCTGAGCACAACAACTCCCAACTATAATGTATTCAATTTCAGCCGTTGAGGTTGAAACTGGGTTTTGTTTCTTACTAAACCAAGAAACAAGTCTGCCTCCAAGAAATTGGCAGCTTCCACTAGTGCTTTTTCTATCAAGGTTACATCCTGCATAGTCAGCATCTGAATAACCAATTAGTTTAAAATCAGATTATTTAGGATATCATAACCTAAGGTTTAGGGTACCCTTTAGATATCTGAGTATTCTTTTTTAATGACAATTAAATGTGACTCTTTAGGATCAGCTTGAAAGCTTGCACATACGCATGTAACAAACATTATATCAGATGTACTTGCAGTTAGATATAAATGTAAGCCTATCATGCCCCTATAGCTAGTTATATCAACTTTCTTTCCTTTAGTATCCTTATCTAGCTTAGTAGTTGTAGCCATGAGTGTTTCTGCAGATGCACAATCAACCAGATCATATTTTCTTAGTAAATCCTTTATGCACTTAGACTGACTAATGAAGATTCCATCAGCTGATTGTTTTATCTGTATTAACATTGAAAGTATTTTACAGAGGTTTTCATTTGTAAAACCAAATATAATATCATCCACATATATTTGCACAAGTATTAAATCAGAACCTAGTTTTCTATAAAGAAAAAGTGTTTTATTTATGATACATCTAACAAATTTATTTTCAATTAAAAAATTGAGAGAGAGTATCTTACCAGGCCCTAGGTGCTTGTTTCAATCCATAAAGTGTTTTATCTATCCTGTAGAGATGATACTGGTACAAAACTGATCATATGTGTCGGTTAACTAAAACATTTTGCGTCGGTTACGAGGAGACACATATGGAGGAGACGCAAAAACTTAAATATTTTGAATCGGTTAAAGACACGACCCAAAAACGAAGAATTTACGTCGGACCTTTATAAACCTGATGCAAATAATAGTGTCACTTGCGCGTCGGTTAATTTAAAATAATCGACGCAAATAGATTAAATTATTTTTAAAATGAATTTTTATTAAACAATCGTTTGCGTTGGTTATTCAAAAATAACTGACACAAATAATTGTTTAATAAAAATTCATTTTAAAAATAATTAATCTATTTGCGTCGGTTAGTTTAAAATAACCGACGTAAATGATTGTTTAATAAAAATTCATTTTAAAAATAATTTAATCTATTTACATCGGTTATTTTAAATTAACCGACGCAAATTATTGTTTTATAAAAATTCATATTTTAAATAATTTAATCTATTTGTGTCGGTCCTTTTAAAATAACCGACGCAAATTATTGTTTTTTTTTTAAATTTTTTTAAATAAAATATCCAACTTGTACATAAAAAATGATACTCGATATGCCACAACAAGCCAAAATAGTACAAAATTCAACCATTTCAATATTTACAAAATAGGAATATATACAACAATGTCCCAACAATACTATCACAGACAATTTTCTCAATATGCATAAAATCAAGACAATTTCTAACTTGTATGTGTTCCCAATACGGGAGATCCCAAAATATGGATCTCTTCTTCCACAGATTCTTCGGCTTAGGAGGTTGATACAACTTTCCAAATACAACATCAATATCCTTAACCCGCTCAAAGACTTCTTTCCTAGTTAAAGGCAAACGGGCTTCTCGAGTCTCGATATGCCCATCAAAAGCCTTTTTCATCTTACGATAAGGGTGATCATGAGGAAGAAATGTTCGGTGACTCATAAAGACATTTTTGTTGCAATTATTTAGACGATGGTCAATATTACCATCTTCACAAATTGGACATGCTTTAGCTCCTTTGACAGTGTACCCTGACAACTTTTCATAAGCCGGAAAATCATTTATGGTGCACAATAACATCGCACATAATGTGAAATCCATTTGAGTATTTGCATCAAATACCAAAACACCTTCATCCCACAAAAGTTTTAAATCTTCAAGAAGTGGCTCAAGATAAACATCTATGTTATTCCCTGGATGTTTAGGCCTTGAGATTAACAAGGACAACATAATATACTTGCACTCCATACACAACCACAGAGGCAAATTATAAATCACCAAAAGAACTGGCCATGTGCTATGTTGACAGCTTAGAGTGCCATAAGGATTCATCCCATCCGTACAAAGTGCAAGTCGTAGATTCCTAACTTCTCCACCAAATTCAGGAAACTTATAATCAATGGTTCTCCATTGTGGAGAGTCACTCGGGTGTCTAAGCATCCCATCTGATTTCCTCCCTTCCATATGTCACCTCAAATGTTTTGCATCTTTTGGATTTGCAAATAGGCGTTTAAATCGTTGCACTATGGGTAAATACCAAACCGCCTTGCTATGAGCCCTTTTTTTATCATCCTTAGCAGAATCATTACCCTCCCGCTTGTACCGAGATGCTCCACACTTAGGACATGTGTGTAAATGTTCATTCTCATTTCGAAACAACACACAGTCATTTGGACATGCATGTATCTTCTTTACGTCCATACCTACAGTACACAACATCTTCTTTGCCTCGTACGTGGAAGTGGGAAGCTCGTTATTCACCGGAAGTATTTCTCGTAAAAGTTTTAACAATTCTGTAAAACTCTTGTCACTCCATCCATTCTTGACTTTCAACTTGCACAACTTCAAAGTTGTTGACAACCTTGTCAAGTCGTCACTGCACCCGGGATACAAAAGTTTCTTATAATCGCAGATCAAACTCTCAAATATATCCGATTGTGGCATCATATGGTCTTGGAGATCTTGTATCATATCTTCCACCCTATCAATGTCCACATCATCTTCGTCATTATCGACCGAATTATCGCAATCGGTTGCATAATTCAATCTTGAGCTACTAGTCATATCAGACTCTATTCCCTCGTCATGCCAAATCCACTTCGTATAACCCTTCTTAAAACCCCGATGAAATAAATGTTCACGCACTGTCTCTGCGCTCAAATATTTTTTTAAATTACCACAAAGGCGGCACGGACACACAATCATGTCTTCTTTTCCATGTTCCTTTTTGATTTTTTGGTGTTGAACCGCACATATAATAAACTCGTTAAGCCCTCTCACATATGCGTCATCGTTACACAATATATTGTACATCCATGTTTGATGATCCATGTATAACTAAATAACCACAATGATTAACTAAGTAAGCACATCGATTGTACAGTTATCATAAATAAGATGCAGACAAACAACAGTTCAAGCAAAAATACTGATATTTTAAATAATGCCTGTGATGATTGTATTATTTTAATTAACAATTACTTACACAACAAAGATGAGCTCTCGGACGGAGACACTGAAGAAAGAAACCTGCAAAACCTCAGTCAAGTTTCCCACCAAAGACGATCTCGCTTTCTCTCCTCTCTTACGAACCAGGCCAAAATAGCAAAAGTTTTAACCTAAATACACTTATTTTTTAATAATATTAAATAATATGCGTCGAACAAAGTAGAAAACAGACACAAATAACATAACCATTTGCGATGGATATTTAAATCAAGCGATGCAAATGTTTGAATAATTTATTTTCTTAAAATTTTAAAGAATTTGCGTCGGGTCTTTAACCGACGTGACGCAAATGTGTTTTTATTTATTTTTTTTAATTATTTCTCATAGTTGGCGATGGTTGTACTAAAGAAAATTTGCGTCGGTTCTTTAAAACAACCGTCGCAAATTCTTTTTAATTTATTTTTTAATTATTTATACATATTTTGCGTCGGTTCTTTAAAACAACCGTCGCAAATTCTTTTTAATTTATTTTTTAATTATTTATACATATTTTGCGTCGGTTCTTTAAATAAACCGACGCAACTAATCAAAACTATTTGCATCGGTTTTTTATACTAAGCGACGCAAATGGTGAACTAATTTATTTTTTAAATATTTTCATAGAATTTGTGTCGGTTCTGTAAAAGAACCAACGCAAATATTTTTTATTTTTTTTACGACAATGCTACCGCGCTACTATATGCAACAGTTCTATTAAAAAACCGACGCAAATAAGGCGACGCATAAGACAGTTTTTGTATTAGTGTGATTTAGAAACTTGGGATCTACAAAACCTGGTGGTTGTTCAACATAGACCTTTTCTTCGAACTTTCCATTCAAGAAAGAACTCTTCACATCCATCTGGTACACCTTGAAGTTTTTATAAGCTGCATATGCCAAGAAAATTCTTATGACTTCAAGTCTTTTAACTGGTGAAAATGTTTCTTCATAATCAATTCCTTTTTCTTGAAATCATCCCTTTGCAACCAGTCTTGCTTTATTCATTGTGATTGTACTAACTTCATCTAATTTGTTTCTAAAGACCCACTTGACACCAACTATTGATCTATTCCTTGGTTTGGGCACCAATCTCCAGACTTTATTCCTTGTGAATTGGTTTAATTCTTCTTGCATGGATATTACCCAGTCAGGATCTTGAAGTGTTTCTTCAATTTTCTTTGGCTCAATTTTAAAAGAAAACTAAGATAAAGACACTTATTTTGTGTTGCACTTCTTGTCTTGACTCCTTCCTCTAAATCTCCAATAATTAAATCTGGTGTGTGATCTCTCAACCATGGTCATGCAGGTGGCAGATTTAATCTTAAAGATGAGGTTTCATGTTCTAGATTAGCATTGTCCAATCTAGTTGATGGATCAGAAACTGCTCCCCCTAAACCAGTGACTTCTTTATTATTAGCTCCCCCTGAGCTATTAGTTTCATCTTGACTATTGACTTCAATAGTCTGTAGTATCTCATTAGTCTCTGATTGTGCACTTGTAGTACCAGTCTCTTGTGATTCATTAGATGTTAATATTATAGTCTCTGATAGAGTATTAGTCCTTGGTACATCATACACAATCGTTAACTCCCCCTCACTTATTGAGGGAACATAGTCATATAGGGGTGTTTCTTCAGTCTCTAATGGATCTTTCCATACATCTAATTCATTCTCAAATCTGAGAGTTTCATTTAGTCCTTGACCAATCATTCCTGGAATCTTGCTATCATCAAATATTACTTGAATGGATTCCACAATGACCTTTGTCCTTAGGTTATACACTCTATATGTCTTACTTGATAGAGAGTAACCTAAGAAAATTGACTCATCAGACTTGCTATCAAATTTCCCTCTAGTCTCTAATGAGTCTTTCAGAACAAAGCACTTACAACCAAACACATACAGAAACTTGAGAGTTGATTTTCTCCCAATCATTAATTCCTAAGGTGTTTTGTTGTAAGTCTTACTTATCAAGGACCTATTCTGTGTGAAGCAAGCAGTACTAATTGCTTCCTCCCACAAATAGGTTGGAAGCGTTGACTCCACTAGCATTGTCCTTACTGCTTCAATAAGGGTTCTATTTTTCCTTTTAACAATTCCATTTTGTTGAGGGATTCTTGGAATTGAGAATTGATGGGTTATCCCTTTTTCAGTATATAGAATTCATTTTGCTTGGGAATTTTTGAATGCTGTTCTTGACTAAAATTTTATTTTCTTTATATGATCAATAATCAACTGAGCAGCTTCATCTTTTGAGTAAAGGTATTTTACCATGAATACCTTGTGTGATCATCCACTATAACTAAGGCATATATGTTCCTTGATATTGATATCACATTCACTTGACCAAATAAGTCCGTATGTAATAACTGTAAAGGGTCAGTGATTGATACATGTTTGATCTTGAATGACACACTCCTTTGTTTTCCTTTTTGGCATGAATCACATACACCTTCTTGTGTAAATTCCAACTAAGGATTTCTCACCAAATTGTTGATGTTTTTGAAGTTTAAGTGGGACAGCTTCTTGTGACAAAGCCAACTCTCATCAGCTGAGGCTTCGCTATAAGGGCATGTGACTTGATCAGTGGAAGAGATCAGGTTTGCAATATACAAATTCCCTTTCCTTTTCCCTATCAATATCACATTTCCAGATTCTTTGTCACACATCTGGCATTGATCTTCTTTGAAGGTGACAGAGAATCCTCTATCACGTAGTTGACTCACACTTAACAAATTGTGCTTTAAGCCATCAACTAGTGATACTTCAGTAAAGATAACATCTCCATGTTCAACATTGTCATAGCCCTTTGTATGGCCATCGTTGTCATCTCCAAAAGTTACCTTAGGGCCACTTTTTTCTTCATACTATATAGGTAGGGACTTGTCTCCTGTCTTGTGCCTTGAATATCCACTATCCAAGAACCACGATTTCCTCTTTTTGCCCTGCACAGTAAGAATAACTAGTTAGAATTTTTTGGCACCCAAATTTTAGAATCAAGACTTGACTCAGATGGAGTTGATTGTCTTTTAGAATTTGTTAGGTTTTATAACATTTGATGATGATTGTCTTTAGATTACTTAGATATACAAATGTATAGAAAGTGTTAATTAGTAACACTGAAGTTTTGTAGCCAGTAGTTATGTTTTTGGTTATAATTTATTCATTCTTTGTAAAGAGATAAATTTATTTTTTATTTGTAAGTAACTGCTGGGAAGTTGTATCAAAGCTTCAACAAGTCAAAGTGTATATTTGATCCATCAAAGATTACAAAAAGGCTTATCGGAGACTAGGAAAAACATGTCAGAGACTAAGGATTTTGCCTACCAAAGACTAAGTTTTGCCTATCAGAGACTAAGGTTTATGTCATCAGAGACTAAATCTAAAGAGTTAGAAACTAATGCTTACCTCATCAATGGATTGAGTTTAAAGCATCAGAGACTAAGCTGATATCATCAGAGACTAAGCCTAAAAGCATCGAAGACTAATAACTCTATCGGAGACTACACAACCTAACATCATCAGAGACTAAAAGACGAGAGACTAAGTGATGATGTAATCAAGGACTAAAGCTGAAGAGTCAGGGACTAGTCATGATTTATTTCCTGATGAGATACAGAGTTCGAATTGAATAAGTAATGTCTTCCACGTAAATCAAGATATTATTGAAGACGTAGCTGGTAAGGAAACAAGCTAGAAATCTGTTCCTAATAAAAAAGGAAAGATTGTGTTTGATTCGAATAAGGAAACTGAATCATTATTGATTTAGAATAAAAAACTGAGTTGAATGAGAATTCAGTTTTTAAGAAACTGTAATTAGGTTTACAGAGAAATGTAATTCAAAGCTGTATAGGTTTTCATAGTTTTGTATCTTTACTATACAGAAAAGAAAAAAAATTGATGATCATATTGTTGTGATTGTTGGAATTTGTATTCAATTGTTAAAATCAATAAAAGCAATTGTTTATAAATTGATTTGAGTTCTTGTTCTTTATATTCCGCAATAAAAGTTAGTTTCTTAAAGAACAAGTAATCGAAAAGAATTCAAAGAACTTGTATTCAATCCCCCTTTCTAAAAGTTCTCAGCTTTCTCACTGAGGCAACAATTGGTATCAGAGCCTTTAATTAAATTTATTCAATTAACATGTTCCAAGAGTTGGTCAACGATGAAACAAGCAGCTCTAACATAATGGCTTATGCAGGAAGTCGTAATGGTGGAACCAAGATTCCAATTCTGGAACGAGAAGAATATCCTATTGTGGCCAAACAATTTAAACTTGCTCCTGAAAGTGATTACAAAAACGAACACAAGTTGCAAGTGTTAAAGGATGTTAAGGTTATGAACATACTCTACAATGGTATTGACAAAAATATGTTCACAAGCATTATTAACTGCACAACATCTAAGCAAATCTGGGACACCATCAAAGTCCTATGTGAAGGGACTGACCAAGTCCGAAAGAACAAAAAGTCATTGTTGACACAACAATATGAGTTCTTTCAAGCAAAGCCTAGTGAACCAATAACATTACTTTATAACAGGTTTAATACTTTGCTCAATGACTTGAAGATACTTGGAAAGTCCTATGACAATGAGGATGTCAACACCAAGTTCATGAGATCTCTCCCACCAAGTTGGGATCCAAAGACTACGGTTATAAGAGAGGCTCATGACTTGGATAAACTCACACTGGACAGACTCTACGACAATTTAAAGACTTATGAACTTGAGGTAGAGCAATAACAACGCATGCATGCAGGGACAAAGGAGTTGCGTTAATGGTTGAGACAAGCAAGTCTCAAGAGAAGCTTGATGATGAAACTTCAAGTGCTAGCTCGACTGATGAGGAAGATGAACTGGACACTGATGATGACATGGAGGAATTCGTGGCATTCATGCTCAAACAGTTCAAGAAATTTAGGGCTAGTAGAAAAGGAACGAGATCGTAAAGGAAGCCTAACCCCAAACGTGAAGGTCAAAAATTACCTTCAATTTAAAGAAAATAAGATGTTATAACTGTGATGGGTTAGGGCACTTTGCCAATGAGTGCAGGAAGCCTAGATCTAGTTATAGATCTAAGGATGAAAAATCAAGGAAAACATGGAATGACTTTGCTGACAAGAAGGTTCAATCAAAGTGCAAAACCTTGATTATTGAGGGTAAAGATTGGATTGATAGTGATTCTGAGGAAGAAGTTGTTAACTTTGCCCTGATGGCTCAAATTGACGAGTCAAGTGTTTCTACAAAGGTATGTGATGCAACTCAGAATTTTAATGTGCTTAACTTACTTGATACATCTAGTATTGAAAGCATACAAAAAGATATGTCTAATTTGCACATTAGTTTTAGATCGTTAACTATTGAACATACTAATGTAAAAGAATCACGTGTCCTTCTCTTGAAAAGGAACAAATTTCTTGAAGAGAGGATGGTACAATTTGACACTATCAAGTCTGACTTAAACAAAGCTCATCATATGATCGATGCTTTGAAAAAGAGGGAATATTATTTAGTTGAGCAACTTGAAAATGCTCAAGCTAAGATTAAACAATGGAATACTTCCTCTAAAAGGTTGACAGACTTGGTAGAATATCAAACGATAGGTCAAAAATATGGACTAGGTTATGATTAATATCTAGACAAGAGTTCAGATTTAGATGATCTTATTGAAGCTGCGAACTCCTCTACTAGTAAGCCAAATGTTTTGAAAAGAATTAATTTTGTCTCTCCTGTTAATGAACCCAAATTTATTAACACTCAAGATCAACAAATCACTGCAAAATCAAAGATTTATCAAAACACAATGAATGTTGTTGATAATAGTGAAAATAAAAGATTAAATATTGGGTTCATGACAAAGACACAATTAAATAAAAAATTGGAAAATCTTCCTGACAAAAAGGCTGAAAAGTCAGTGGAGTTAAGCAGAAATAGGAAAAATAGGAATGGAAAGATAGGCATCAATAAATACACAAATTATGCTAGAATGCCTGATGCTCCTAGAAAGACATGTCATGTATGTGGTAACCCCAACCACATAATTATTCACTGTAGGAGCAAAAATAAAATTCCTATAATAGAGACTGCACCTTCAAAGATAATAAAAGATAAATCACCTGTAAAAAGGTTAGATCGTCTTTGCATTAACAATGAAAAATCTAAGCTTGACAGTCTCTCACAAAAAGGTAGTAAGACTAGTGATTGTCCAATTAAAGTCAAAAATGTTAAAAGATAATCAACTCAATCTGAGTCAAGTCTTGAGTCTACAAGTAGTGAGAAAGGACCCATGAAAGTCTGGGTCCCAAAAATTTCTAACTAGTTGCTCTTTACTGTGCAGGGCAAAAAGAAGAAAACATGGTACTTGGACAGTGGCTATTCAAGGCACATGACTGGAGATAAGTCCCTGCTAAAATAGTATGAAGAGAAAAGTGGCCCAAAAGTCACTCTTGGAGATTACAGCAAAGGCCATACTAAGGGTTATGGCAGTGTTAAACATGGAGATGTCATCTTCACTGAAGTAGCACTAGTTGATGGCTTAAAGCACAATTTACTGAGTGTAAGTCAACTATATGATAAGGAATTCAATGTCACCTTCAAAGAAGATCAAAGCTTGGTGTGTGACAAAGAATATGATAATGTGATACTAACAGGGAAAAGAAAAGGAAATTTGTATGTTGCAAACCTTATCTCTTCCTCTAATCAAATCACATGTCTCTATAGCAAAGCTTCAACTGATGAAAGTTGGCTTTGGCACAAAAAGCTTTCCCACTTGAATTTCAAGAATATCAACAAGCTAGCGAGGAAAGTATTGGTAGCTGGCATTCCACAATTGAAGTTTACACAAGATGGATTGTGTGATTCATGCCAGAAGGGAAACAAAGAAATGTATCATTCAAGAGCAAACCAACAACATCAATCACTGACCCTTTACAGTTGTTACACATGGATATATTTGGTCAAATGAATGTGATGTCTATCTTAAGGAATATATATGCTTTGGTTATTATGGATGATTGCACGAGGTATATATGGGTAAAATACCTCTACACAAAAGATGAAGTTGCTCAGTTGATAATTGATCACATCAAGAAGATAGAAACTGAGTCAGGAAAAACAGTAAGGGTGATAAGGAGTGATAGACGAACAGAATTCTAGAATTCCCAAGTTATTGAATTATGTACTGAATAAGGAATAACTCATCAATTCTCAACTCCAAGAACCCCTCAACAAAATGGAGTTGTTGAGAGAAAAAATAGGACCCTTATTAAAGTAGCAAGGATTATGTTACAAGAGGCAAAACTTCCTACATATTTTTGGGAAAAAGCTATAAGCACTACTTACTTTACACATAATAGATCCTTGATAATCAAAGCATACAACAAAACACCTTATGAATTGATGACTGGGAGAAAACCAACTCTCAAGTTTTTGCATATGTTTGGTTGTAAATGCTTTGTACTAAGAGATTAATCAGAGACAAGCGGAAAATTTGACAATAAGTCTAGTGAAACAATCTTCTTAGTTTATTCTCTGTCAAGTAAGGCATACAGAGTATATAATTTAAGAACAAAGGTCATTGTGGAATCAATACAAGTTGTGTTTGATGATAAAAAGATTCTAGGAATGATTGGACAAGGATTGCATGAACCTCCCAGTGTTGAGAATGAATTTGATGCATGGGAATATCCATCAGAGACTAATGACAAACCCTAAGATAGTAACGATCCCTACATAATTGAGGGGGAGTTAACAGTTGTGCATGAAGTACCAAGGACAAATACTCTGTCAGAGATTAGAGTATTAGAATCAAATGAAACATAAGAAACTGGTGACATTAGTGTACCATCAGAGACTAATGGTTCACCAGGGACTAGTGTCACTGATGCACCAGAGACTATAGAGATAAATAGCTCAGGGGGAACTAATAATGAAGAAGTCAATGGTTTAAGAAGAGTAGTCTCTGATCATGAAGCTATATTGGAAAATATCAATCTAGAAAATGAAGCCTCAACTTCAAGATCAAATCTGCCACATGAAATTCCATGGTTGAGAGACCACACACCAGATTTGATTATTGGAAATATAGAAGATGGACTGAAGACTAGAAGTGCAACTCAAAATGAATGTTTATATCTCTATTTTCTCTCAAAGATTGAGCCAAAGAAAATTGAGGAAGCACTTCAAGATCCTAACTGGATACTAACCATGCAAGAGGAGTTAAACCAATTCACAAGAAACAAAGTCTGGAGTCTAGTACCCAAACCAAGAAATAGATCAATTATAGGTGCCAAATAGGTCTTCAGAATTAAATTGGATGAAGCTGGTACAATTACAAGGAATAAAGCAAGACTGGTTGCAAAAGGATATTCTCAAGAAGAAGGGATAGACTACGATGAAACTTTTGCACCAATAGCAAGACTTAAAGCAATTAGGATTTTCTTGGCATATGCAGCCTACAAAAACTTCAAGGTGTACCAGATGGATGTCAAGAGTGCTTTCCTAAATGGAAAATTGGAAGAGGAAGTCTATGTTGAACAACCACCAGGTTTTGTGGATTTCAATTTTCCAAATCATGGGTACATGTTAGATAAAGCACTCTATGACTTAAAACAAGCACCAAGAGCCTGGTATGATACTCTATCTCAATTTTTACTTGAAAACAAAATTGTTAGAGGTATCACAGATAAAACTTTATTTTATAAAACTTAAGGCTCTGACATTATATTTGTGCAAATATATGTAGATGATATTATATTTGGGTCTACAAATGAGAAACTTTGTGAAAAATTTTCAAAACTCATGCAGTCTAGATATGAAATGAGTATGATGGGAGAATTAACATTTTTCTTAGGTTTGCAAATAAAACAATCAAATGACAGAATATTTATCAATCAGTCCAAATACATCAAGGACTTATTGAGAAAATATTATTTGGTTGATTGTGCATCTACAAAAACACCCATGCCTACTGCCACTAAGCTAGATAAGGATTTAAAAAGAAAGAAAGTTGATATTACTAACTTTAGAAGCATGATAGGCTCTCTTTTATATTTAACTGCAAGTAGACTTGATATAATGTTTGCTACATGTTTATGTGCTAGATTTCAAGCTGATCCTAGAGAATCACATTTGATTGTTGTTAAAAGAATACTCAGATATCTAAAGGGTACCGCAAACCTTGGGTTATGGTATCCCAAAGAATCTGATTTTAAACTAATTGGTTATTCAGATGCTGATTATGCAGGATGCAAGCTTGATGAAAAAAGCACAAGTGGAAGCTGTCAACTTCTTGGAGGCAGACTTGTTTCTTGGTTCAGCAAGAAACAAAATTCAGTTTCTACTTTATCAGCAGAAGCTAAATACATTACAGCTGGGAGTTGCCGTGCTCAAATCCTGTGGATCAAAACTCAACTCCTAGACTATGGTATGTCATTATCCAAAATTCCTATCTATTGTGATAATACAAGTGTCATAGCTATAACAGAAAATCTAGTGCAACATTCAAGAACAAAACACATAGATATTAGATATCACTTCATAAGAGAACATGTAAGTGAAAGAAATATTGAATTGCACTGGGTTACAACTGATAAACAACTTGCAGACAAATTCACAAAACCTGTAGATGAATCTACATTTACTAGATTAGTCTATGAGTTAGGAATGTTGAATTATGTTTCTAAAAATTGATTAAAACTGGAGAAAACAAGTTGTTTAGTTGTGAGAAGCTATAATTTAATTTCTAGAATGAAGTTGTTCTTAATGAACAGAGTTTTGGAAGCTAGAATTTAATTTCTAGATTGCAGCTGTTCTTGAGAACAAAATTTTTAGTAGCTAGAATTCAATTTCTAGATTGCAGCTGTTCTTGTGAACAGAATTTTTAGAAGCTAGAATTCAATTTCTAGATTGCAGTTGTTCTTAATGAATAGAATTTTAGAAGCTAGAATTCAATTTATATATTGTAGCTCTTCTTGTGAACATAATTTTTAGTAGCCAGAATTCAATTTCGAGATTGCAGCTGTTTTTGTGAACAAAATTTTTAGAAGCTAGAATTCAATTTGTAGATTGCAGCTATTCTTAATGAACATAATTTTAGAAGCTAGAATTCAATTTCGAGATTGTAGATGTTCTTAATGAACAAAATTTTAGAAGCTAGAATTCAATTTCTAGACTGCAGTTGTTCTTGTGAACATAATTTTTAGTAGCTAGAATTCAATTTCTAGATTGCAGTTGTTCTTGTGAACATAATTTTTAGTAGCTAGAATTCAATTTCTAGATTGCAGCTGTTCTTAATGAACATAATTTTAGAAGCTAGAATTCAATTTCTAGATTTTAGTTGTTGTGAACATAATTTTTAGTAGCTAGAATTCAATTTCTAGATTGCAGCTGTTCTTGTGAACAGAATTTTTAGAAGCTAGAATTCAATTTCTAGAATGCAGCTATTCTTAATGAACAGAAATTTAGAAGCTAGAATTCAATTTCTAGATTGCAGATGTTCTTAATGAATAGAATTTTAGAAACTAGAATTCAATTTCTACATTGCAGCTGTGAACAAAATTTTAGAAGCTAGAATTCAATTTCTAGACTGCAGTTGTTCTTGTGAACAGAATTTTTAGAAGCTAGAATTTAATTTCTAGATTGCAGTTATTCTTGTGAACAGAATTTTTAGTACCTAGAATTCAATTTCTGGTTGAAGTTGTTTTAATTAAACAGAATTTTTGAAGCTAATAATCATTAACTTTATTGTTGGAAATTTTTTGAAAAACAAAATTGTAGGAGGGACTACATTTTCTTAGTCCCCGAAAGCTTAAGAGTAAGAGACTATCTTAGTCCCTGATAGTTGTTTTTGATTAGTCTCTGACTCAGTCAAAAATGAACTATTAGAGACTAGCTTAGTCCCTGATAATTGTGTTTGATTAGTCCCCGACTCAATCAAAAATGAAATATCGGAGACTATCTTAGTCTCCAACAGTGTTTTTGATTAGTCCCCGACTCAATCAAAATATGAACTATCGAAGACTGCCTTAGTCCCTGACAGTGTTTTTGATTAGTCCCCGACTCAATCAAAAATGAACTATCGGAGACTACCTTAGTCCCCGACAATGTTTTTGATTAGTCTCTGACTCAATCAAAAATGAACTATGAAAGACTAATTGGGTTTAGTCTCTTATGAGTGAATATATCAGAGATTAGGGCAATTTGTGATAGAGGGTAATCTGGTAGTTACTCATACCCACGATCGAAAATGGTTCACTATCTTTCAAATTGCAAACATTTCTAAAACTTTGAAAAAAGTAAATTCAAACACCTTTGCAATCACAATCTCTCAAGCTTTGAAATTATTTTCTCTCTACAAACACTCTGCAATTTAACCCTTTTTCAAAGAATTTCTTCACAAGTTCACACAGATCTCTTCAAGGGCGGCCAAAACAGTATGTTTTAAGTTTCGAGACTTTGATATCATCAAGACTAATCATGTAGGGGTGGCCAACAAGCATGAATTTAAAGCACGGTACCACCCTTTTATGGATTTTCTTCCAAACTCCACACTTTCTTATGCCATATACGAAGCTCCCACACAAGCCGCTGAAGTTATCACGGCTATGTGGTCCACTGCTACTGTCCAGGATGAGAATACTGACTCTTCTGTGGTAAATTTCAGGTATGATAATGTTGTCTATAATATAGATCATATCGTTGTTAATAATGCTTTACGTTTACCAGTGTATGAAAACTTTGACTCTCCTGCATCTGATGAAGAAATTTTTGCTATGTTTAAAAACTTACATTATTCTTTAGAAATTGTCTCTATTGGGTCAATCACTCGACCCCATCTAAGGCAGGAGTGGTCACTGTTCTTTGACATTATTACAAAAGCTTATACTTCTAAATGCAATGACTATGATGTTATCACTACACTCACACATCAAATTGCTTTTAGTGTGTTGTATGATAGACATCAAAACATTGGGCTTTTAGTTCTGCAAAATCTTTTGGTAAAACTTAAATCCGGTAATAAAAATAAAATTTATTTTGCGAGGTTTTTAATGATGATTGCATATTATCTAATCCCTAACCTTAATATTACTGGTATACAAGTTGTACCAACTGTTTTGGAGAGTAAAAGAATTTTTACTGATGTGAAGCATAAATCTGCAAAGGTAAAGGTTCCTTTATTTTTTCTTCCTGTCTTGACATCTACTCTCATTGATAGGCTTCCAAACCCTTATTCTTTGTTATTTTTTGAGGATACTTAAAACCAAAACCCTATTAATCATCCAACCACTTCACAACAACAATCTATAGCCCCCTCCACAGTTTCCCAAAAGACTGTGGTTGCAAAGACTTAAACAACCATCACAAAGCTCCCAATAAAAATAAAAATAATTAAGGGAGTAAGTAAGGATGAGGGAGATAAAGAAGCTGAGGTAGCACCTCAGAGAGAGAAGAGAGTAATAACCCTAAGCCAAAAGGAATTCATTGCTACCCAAAAGGCAATGAAGGATATAAGGAAAAATAGTGAACTGTCACAATCTTCCCAAACGGATGATGACATTGAAGAAAGTTCTCAACCAGGAACAACATGTACAGAGTCTGCACAACCTCTTGTTCACCAACAAGAGGAACCACACAGAGAGAAAATACAAGAAAAGAGTGACACCAGGAGTGCACACACAGAGTCATCTATTGATGTTCCTCAATTTTCAATGTATGAGGAATAGCCAACACTCCAAACTATACATTCATCTCCTCTTTCTCCCATTCTTGATTCTTTTGATATTACAAATTCAAATCTTCTTGAGTTTTCCCAAGAGGAGCTAATACTCAAGACAAGCTCTCACACACATTCCATGGAGAGATCCCTAGCCCTAGAAACACAAAGGGAACCCACTCTCCATGCAATCTCAAGAAATTCTCTAACCCCCACTTCTTTAGGACAGAGTGTACACACCCATGTGAACGAGGATATGAGAATAATTAGTGAGAGTCAGGCTCCAGACCTGGACAAAAGAGAGGACATACACATACAAGAGAGTCGAGTTTTAACAAGCTTGGAAAAAGCAGAGATTGAGAAGCTGGGTGCCTAACCCTAGGCAAAAAGAGAGGGTGTGAGCAAGGATGAGATCCTTGAAGAAAATAAAAGAGAGAAATTTTTAGCAGGTGCATCTTTAAAACGTGTTGAAACCATCACACTGAAAACTCAAGTTTCTTCTGCTCCCTCCACTACAATCCAAACAGAAGAAATTAGGACCAGTTGAAGCACTGGGGATGCAGCATTACATGTCCTATCAGAAATGTCAAATGCAGACTTTGAACTCTTATATGGTCTACAACAAAGACAATACCACATTTCTGCATTGAAGACAAGGCTTGCAAATGACCCTATGCCTGAAGAACCTGAAGAAGAGAATGTGGATGTTTGGCTTGATGCAAACTACACAAATTCTCTTGAGGATGCAGCTGCCTAACTCGGGATTTTCCTGCGTCCTTTTTTACTAGTTTTAGAATCTAGACTTGACTCAGATGGATTTGATTGTCTTTTAGAATTTGTTAGGTTTTATAACATTTGATGATGTTTGTCATTAGATTACTTAGATATACAAATGTATATAAAGTGTTAATTAGTGACACTAAAGTTTTGTAGCCAGTAGTTATCTCTTTGGTTGTAATTTATTCATTCTTTGTAAAGAGATAAATTTATTTTATATTTGTAAGTAACTGGTGGGAAGTTGTATCAAAACTTCAACAAGTCAAAGTGTGTATTTTATCCGTCGGAGATTACAAAAATGCTTATCGAAGACTAGGGAAAACTTGTCAGAGACTAAAGATTTTGCCTACCAGAGACTAAGTTTTGCCTATCGGAGACTAAGGCTTATGTCATCAGAGACTAAGTCTAAAGAGTCAGAGACTAATGCTTACGTCATCAGTGGATTGAGTTTAAAGCATCAGAGTCTAAGCTGACGTCATCAGAGACTGAGCCTAAAAGCATCGAAGACTAATAACTCTATGAGAGACTACACAACCTAACGTCATCAGAGACTAAAAAACCAGAGACTAAATGATGATGTAATCAGGGACTAAAGCTGAAGAGTCAGGGACTAGTCATGATTTATTTCCTGATGAGATACAGAATTCGAATTGAATAAGGAATGTCTTCCACGTAAATCAAGATATTATTGAAGACGTAGCTGGTAAGAAAAAAAGCTAGAAATCTGTTCCTAATCAAAAAGGAAAGATCGTGTTTGATTCGAATAAGGAAGCTGAATCATTATTGATTTAGAATAAAAAACTGAGTTGAATGAGGATTCAGTTTTTAAGAAACTGTAATTAGGTTTACAGAGAAATGTAATTCAAAGCTGCATAGGTTTTCATAGTTTTGTATCTTTGCTATACAAAAAAGAAAAGAAGCTGATGATCATACTGTTGTGATTGTTAGAATTTGTATTCAATTGCTAAAATCAATAAAAATAATTGTTTATAAATTGATTTGAGTTCTTGTTCTTTATATTCCATAAGAAAAGTTAGTTTCTTAAAGAACAAGTAATCGAAAAGAATTCAAAGATTGTATTCAACCCCCCCCCCCCCCCTTCTACAAGTTCTCGGCTATCTTACTGGGAAAATAGAATTTTTAACTTTTATAGGATAATCAGTAGTCTTACTTCTTGAAGGAGAAAGACTGTCAAGTTTAGAGTTTCCACAATTGTTGCAAAGATGGTTAGACCTACTTAAAGGTTATTTTTCTTTAATTATCTTTGTTGGTTTTGTCTCTACTATAGGAACTCTATTGTTACTCCTACAATGTATAGCAATGTGGATGGGGTTACCACATATGTGACATCTTTTTCTAGGAGCATCAAGCATTCTAGTATAATTGGTATATTTATTAATGCCTATCTTTCCATTCCTATTCCATCTTCCATTGTTAGACTCCACTGGTTTTTCATCCTTAGGTTTAGTCAGATTTTTTAGTTTCTTGTTTAATTGTGTCTTGGTCATGAAACCTATGTTCAATCTTTTGTTTCCACTCTTTTCATCAGTATTCACTGATTTTTTATCATTCTTTATCACTGCAGTGACATGATGACTTTGAGTGTTGATAAATTTAGGTTCATTGACTGGTGAGACAAAACTAATCCTCTTAACAAGAATTGACTTTTCAGTCATGGAGTTAGCAACTTCATTAACCTTTTCTATATTTGTTTTCTTTCCTAGGTACTCATCATAACTTAGTCCAGATTTTTGACCTACCATTTGACTCCTTACCAAGTCTGATAGCTTTTTAGAGGATTGGTTCCACTGTTTTATCTTAGCTTGTTCATGTTCAAGTTTCTTGACTAAGTATTATTCCTTCTTTCTCAAAGCATCAATCATGTGATGAGTTTTATCCAGCTCTAACTTGATAGCATCAAATTGTATTTGTCTCTCTTCAAGAATTTTGTTTCTATTCAAGAGTTGGCCATGTGATTCTTTAACTCTGGCATGTTCATTGGTCAATGATCTAAAACTAACATGCAAATCAGACATATCTTTTTGTATGCTTTCTATACTAGATGTATCAATTAGATTAAGCACATTAAAGTTCTGAGTTACATCACATACCTTTGTATAATCACTTGGCTCATCAGTTTGAGCCATCAAAGCAAAGTTGACAATTTCTTCCTCATAATCACTGTCAATCTAATCTTTGCCTTCAGTAATCAAAGCCTTGCTATTTGATTTGTACTTTTTGTCAGCAAGATCATTCCCTGATTTCCTGTTGTTTCCATCCTTAGATCTCTCTGTAGATCTAGGCTTCTTGCACTCATTGGCAAAGTACCCTAACCAATCACAGTTGTAGCATCTTATTTTCTTTTTGTCAAAGGTCATAGTTTGACCTTCTCATTTTGGGTTAGGTTTCCTTGATGATCTTCTCTCTTTCTTGTTAGCTCTAATTTTCTTGAAGTGCTTCTCCATGAAAGCCATGAATTCCTCCATGTCATCATCAGTGTTAGATTCAGATTCTTCATCAGCTGAGCTTGTAGTATAGGTTTCAGCATCAAACTCCTCATGAGACATCTTTGTCTCAACCATTAATGCAGCTCCTTTGTCACTGTTATGCATCTTTTGTCTCTCATCTACTTAAAGCTTATATATCTTTAAATTTCCATAGAGCCTGTCAAATTTGAGAGTATCCAAATCACGAGCTTCCCTTACTACTATAGGTTTTGGATCCTAGCTTGGTAGGAGAGCCCTCGTGAATTTGGTATTTACATCTTCATTGGCATAGGACTTTCCAAGTATTTTCAATTCATTCAACAAAGCATTGAATCCATCATACATTGATGTTATTGATTCACCAGGAAAATGACCTTTTATTCTTTCTTACTTGGTCTGTTCCCTCACATAGGACTTTGATGGTTTCCCAAATCTGTTTTGATGTTGTGCAATTGATGATGCTTGTGAACATATTCATATCCAATCCATTGTAGAGTATGTTCTTCACTTTAGCATCCTTCAACACTTGTAACTTGTCTTCATTAGTATAATCATTATCCGGAGCAAGTTTAAAGTGTTTAGCAATTATTGTTCCTTCCCCAGTTTTTGAAAGAACAAATTTCCTTGGTTGATAAGGACCCTTCTCAATCCTATCAATGTAATTAGGATTTTTTTTCTCTCATGTATATGCACATCTTTTATTTCCAGATCGGATATTCTTCTCTTTTCAAAACTAGAATTTTGGTTCCACCATCACAACTTCTTGCATATGTCATTATACTGGAGCTGCTTCCTTCATCATTGGCCATCTCTGGATCTTGTTAATTGAATTATATCAATCAAAGGCTTTGATAAAACTTGTTGTCCTGGTGAGACAGCCTAGAACTTGTAGAAAGGTGGTTAATTCAAGTTCTTGAAATCTTTTTTAAATTCTTGTTCTTTAAAGTAATATAACTTGCAGAAAATAAAGAACATGAACAAGATAAATTTATAAACAATTTTTTTTATTGATTAACAATTGATTACAAATTCTAACAATCACAAATCAATTGTCAGCTTCAATTTTTGTATTGTATATATACAAATCAATAGAATTGTACAGCTTCTTATATCTCTGTAAATTCAAATTATAGCTTCTAATACAATTCAATAATCGTAATTACAGCTTCCAAATCTAAATCGTAATTCAACTTCTAATCCTATTCAATATATGTTTTTCTATGTACAATTGGAATAGGGTTTTTTTTTCATCTCATTCCATGATGAAAAATTAGAAGTCTAGTTAGTTTCCTAACTAGCTTTGTCTTCAACATATCTTCAATGTCCATGTTGAAGTCAACTTCTAATTCTAATAGAACTTTGTACTGCATCAGAGACTAATCTTAACTTTAGTCTTTGACTGCTTCAACTTTAGTCTCTGAGCAACTATGATTAGTCTCTGACAACTTATTCTTAGTTTCCAACGCCTTAAGTTTAGTCTCTGATGCTTTAAACTTAGTCTCCGATGACTTAAGCTTAGTCTTCGATGCTTTAAACTTAGTCTCCGATGACTTAAGCTTAGTCTTCGATGCTTTAAACTTAGTCTC